>CM055818.1:7803901-7913050 GCA_029582265.1 Zoroaster sp. YZ-2022
CAAAATGCAGAACTTTGTCACACGTGTACATAGTAGCATATTAAGTACGCTGTAAGAATAACGTCATCATTGGCAAAATTTTAGGTCTGACTTTCTGTAATGACGGTTTAACTCCATAAGGGACCCTTTATCAACACCATATTAATAGTCTGAAGCCATTTCTGATATTGTGAGATTGTTGACACACAGACGCATAAGTTCGGTTTCGTGGCTTGGTCGGTCTCTTACAATCTCACCAATAGCACTACAAGGTAGACTTCTCGGTAAGCGAGTATTTTTACCGAAATTTATTTTATTGCTTAAATCGTCGTGTCAGTGCAAAAATGTTGTATCTCCTAAAATAGCATTTAAATTACATTCGAGTTTGAAAGTGCGCAAAAGGTCGTATCTCGCTTAAAATAGCCCGGATATACACACAAAAACAATAGGCGCGTTTTCGTGTGAGATACGACGTTGTTGCAAAATCGAGATACGTTTTTGCACTGACACGACGAAATATTGACATACAAATACTCTGTTGTTTTTGTTATAATAATTATCAGCAGTCATGTACACGTAGGTGGGTCATCGTGAGCATTTGGTTTGTGGAAAATGGGGGGGAAAAAAGGAAAAAAAAGAGATTTTATCCACGATATTTTGTGTTTTATTTTTAGATCAGCCATTCTGTACCTATTGTGTACAGCGTATACCGTCGTGTTGTATGCCTCATATGTGTGTGTATGCGGGCACATGTAGTCTCATGTGTGTGTATGTATTGCACATTGAATACACAGCGCACTATAGGCCTACCAGGTACTGTTGGTCGTGGCTTTTATCAAAGATTGGCCAAAAACAAGATGCTCATAATGATTAACCCTCCTACAACTACAAGGGTCAAAATCAGTCAATATGTTGATATATACTTGCCAAGGTATATCTTGTGCACTTAAAAGTAAAACACTGTCAAACCTTACGTGTAGTAAGTGAACTTACGGGTCAAAATGAGTCTACTGTTCTTGACTGGTAAAATCATTGTCTTGTATTGTTGAGGGTGGTCAAAATGACAGTATAAACCAGTCAAAAATGCCCCTGTGTGAACATTTGGGTCAACAGTCAAAACAGTTGACTGGTTTTGACCTCTATAGCAACTTGCCACTAAAGTGCAGAAATATAGTACAGGTGGGTTAATCCTCAGTAACTTTTCTACTGATACACATGTACATGTAGGTAAATATATACATTGTAAGTTGCTCATAGAGGAATATGTATCATGTCCCTACATGTAGGTCAATCATTGCCGCTTTGAAGTTAGGCTACATATGTACCATGCATATAGTTGAGCTGTATTCACACTCGGAATTAATCCATGTGCTGGGTGAGTCCAAGTGAAATCACTTTCCTTTGGTACACTTGTAGCATTGACTGTGCATGTATTTGTCAATAGCTTATGGTATTAGTAAACGCTAACGTGAACACACTGTATGTGTATCTTGCAGGGGTTTAAATTTATTTTGATTGGTGGACTATGTTATAACTGAATAAAGGAGACACAGCCGGTTCCAATTAAAATTTTGTGTTGGTGTGACAATTCTTCCAATCCTCCATATCCAGGGGGGATCACTTCCCCCATTGAGAGCTAGGGCTTTAACAAGTTCTCCACTTCTGTGCACATACATGTAGGTAACACATGAATCCATTTTCACTTGGTATTTGCCGTGAAATCACCGTGAACATTATTGACAGTATCTGAGAGAAAGAGACACTGTGAAATTGCAGTGAAATTACGGTGAACTGTTATTTCAAGGCAAAATGGATTTTCATGGTATTTTAAGTGTGAAGTTGTTCATAGTGAGACGTGTACTTCCCACTGAAGTGCAGATATAGTAGAAGGGTTAATTTGTTTTATTATAGCAAGGGTGTGACTCTCCCCCCCCCCCCCCCCTTCCCCCATTACTTACTGAATTCTTCTGCTTGGCTGGATCATACAATCCAATGTGAGTAATTGCTTTACTGGAGAATGGAGACACATCATCCCAAACATACAATACTTCATTGTACCACTCTTGCCCTACGATGCGTGCATCCGAATCTGGCTTCCTGATGATAATAAGATGGGAAAATTCAACGATAATATAAATAAGGATGTAAGTGAAGGGACAATATTTGTATAATTTGGTTTGGAAGTTTTTACGTATGTCCAGTTCAACCCTCTAACACATTATCCCTCCTACTGTTTAACCATTTGAAACCATTCAAAATTTCCACTTACCAAAATGCCCATTGGTTTTGTACACACCTGGTGATACCATTTGAACAGTGTTGGTAGCAAGCTTAACTACCATTCATATCCATTCAAATAGTTTTGAATGGTTGTTACACTACACCTTGGTGTGTTTCCATAGCCGAATGGATTCAAATGGTTTTAAATGGTGGATACATTACACCTTGGTGTGGTTTCACAGCCGAAAAACAAAACCTGCATTATGTAGATAAAGTGGACTATCCATCATCTCAGTACCCTATGGAGTTTTAACACATGGTGGCCAGTGTACAAGTAATTGATCTACCACTTAAAAATGGCACTAGGGTCTTTAGGGTATAGCAGACCTGTCATTAAAAACCATTTACTCATGTCACTGGCATAGAAGGTCCATTAATTCACCACTTAGAAGTATCTAAACAAGGTTTTGTATTAGCTGACCTACCATTCCAAACCATTTGGGAATCAATACTGTACAGTTATTTCACCATTCAAAACCACAAAAGCGAATGGTTTCAAATGGTGGGCCAACTTGTATGAAAAAGGCACCAGAATTAGGAGGGTTATAGTAACAAAATTTCAAAAAATATTGTCATACAACTAATTCCTAACTACCCCATATCCTGCAAAATCCTCCAAGGGACACTTTTGTGGGTAAAATTCAGCACTGTTGAAAACTGGTACTTTCACCTGTTCAAATGGGACAATATTACCAAGTACAGGCCATAAGTGGTGAATATATGAAAGATCAATGAAAATGCATGGTACATTTTAAAGACAAGGGCATGTTTCCAAAAGTGCACTGATGGATTTTGGAGGATTCAGGAAGGTTTCTAGCTAGAATATACCTAGGGGGTTAGGGTTAATACTGACTGCTACAATCTAATCAGCTAATTATTTTTGGGTAATGACATGTTGTACACAAACCAAATTGGAATTGCTGCGCATTAACTTGTGTGACTACCTCACGGTTTGGAACAAATGAGTGCGTACAAGTATGTGTGTAAACTGGGAAGTCAATGGGGGGGGGGGGGGGGCATGTTTTTGTGGTAAGTTTTTACTTACTATCAAAATTTCTCTTTTGTAAATTGATTAGATCATAAACAGAATACTTATTCGTACATGTAATAAATCACCGCAATAAATACCCCCTTCCAATTGACGTTACACACATCCTGTTCCATTTGTACTAATACAGGAAAGAGAAGATAATTAGGTAAGTTTGCTCAAACAAGTTCACTCTTGCGAGATCGGTAATTTTGGGGAAACTTTAATTTTATTATTAATCTTCTTTTTTTTTAATTTCACAAATGTTTAGAAAATTTCATGAAAGTGAGCTATCCCAGAATAACAGATTTGCCATAAGTCAATACGGAAAGAATGTTGTATCCGACCGCCACTTTTTAAGTTTTTTTTTTGGAATTTCTTTGCAACCACTAACCAGTTAAAAAAATGATTTTATAGATTTTTTGGGGTGCAGAAAGCAAAAACTATTTTTAAAATTCACTTTTATGATGGTTTTCAGACTTTATTTCCCTTCTAAAAGGATAATCCTCTTCAGAAAATAGGATCCTATTATTATAGTTGCCACTGCGCATGTACAATGACAGTCTTGGTCACTAACTGGGCAGTTGACAAGATCAGACTGACAATACATGATTGAGGAAGTTATCGTATACCAAAAATGCCTGATTTTTCATTAAATAAATATCCTGGAAATGGAATAATTAGGCCCTAATTCACTATGAATAACTTTACCCTGAAAATCTGTTCTACCGTGAAATAAATAGTTCACGGCAATTTCACGACGACACAACACTGTGAAAATGCCATGAAATACTCTTGGGATTCCTTCGGCGTGAAAACGCTGTGAAAATGCCATGAACTTCTCGTGGCAGTTTCGGGGCAGCTCATTAATTCTCGAGAGCACTATGAATTTGCTGTGAAATCACAGTGAACATTATTGCCAATATCTGAGAGGAAGAGACACCGTGAAATTGCAGTGAAATTACAGTCAACTGTTATTTCAAGGCAAAACTGATTTTCAGGGTATTTTCAGGGTGAAGTTGTTCATAGTGTGAATACATTGTGGAATGTGGTTTTACAATGTTTGTTTGTAGAGGTCTATTTTTGGAGATACCCTTTTTAAAATATGCTCAGCGTAAAATGGGGTCTGGTGCAGAAAAACTGCTCTGATATTGTTATAAATGACTTACTCAGTGGTCCTTCCGTGTTGTACAGTACATACAGCATGCTGTAGAAAAGCTCATTACCAGCACACATGGCGGATAGCACTGGCTACAAATCAACAACAAATCACACATCAAAACAAAATTATAAAAATGACCATTTCATCCAGTACTCAGTGAAATTCATATTCCTTAAATTGCATTTTGATCACATGGCCAATTTCTGAAAAGTTTGGTGGTGCGGTGTTTTGTTTTACCGCTGTTTTTGAACATGGCAAATGGCAGATTGTGAGCTTATTTGATTGAATCCAACCTGTATAATAATAATAATAATAATGTGTGGACTTATACAGGGTGTCCCCATAAAAAGTATACCGAGATAAAAATTACTGTAATGGCAAAACTACTTTATATATGGGAAAGAGAAATATATCTCTAGAAAGGGCAGAATGTCCTCTTTGCAATGGTATACAGCTTGTGATGTTATTGACACAGATGAGTGAACAAATTAGACAGATGTTAAGGGTACTGAAAGCAGGACTGTGACAAGTTTGCATATTTGAATAACAAAGGTCCAAAAAACATTTTAAAAAACCTGCACATTAAACTTTTGAGGTAAGTAGCGAAAACAAAGCAGATTACATTGTTTTAGGTACAATCCTTGTTTTCAAGAATGTGTTGAAAAAACAAAGGCATTTGGTATTCTGCACACTTGCATGGTTGAGATTTGTTATTCAAATATGCAAACTTGTCACAGTCCTGCTTTCAGTACCCTTAACATCTGTCTAATTTGCTCACTCATATGTGTCAATAACATCACAAGCTGTATACCATTGCAAAGAGGACATTCTGCCCTTTCTAGAGATATATTTCTCTTTCCCATATATAAAGTAGTTTTGCCATTACAGTAATTTTTATCTCGGTATACTTTTTATGGGGACACCCTGTATAGCGCACGTATCCACCAACTGAGTGGTGCTCAAGGTGCATTATATTATTACCCCTGCTCATGAGGCTCATAAGGCTCATAAATCATTCCTGAAACCATCTCAGCTCCCTGGGGAGTATACAGCTCAATTGCTGCCATTACAGCGCGTATAGGGCTAATCAACCAACTCTGCCCTCACAGGTACCCATTTAACCCCTGGGTGGAGAGAAGCAATTATGGTTAAGTGTCTTGCTCAAGGACACAAGTGTCACGGCCAGGATTCGAACCCACATTCTGCTGCTAATACCAGAACTTGAGTCCGGTAAGCTAGACCGCTCGGCCACGACACTCCACGTGAGCAATTATAAAGTGGAGACTTCCACTGCAGGTAATCTCTGATGTTACTAATGTAGGGTTTCGGAAATAGAGTATATTTAAGAGGGGCGCTCTCATGTGGTAGCCCAGGTGGCTGTTTCCTTTTCTCTTTTACGAGACGAGCACAACTTTTCTTTAAACGGAAGGCAACTTTAATGCACAAGTAAATCAAGGTTTCGGTGGCTACTCAGCCTACCATTTGTGGAGCTGTAAATGAGAGATGAGATCAAGTGTTTGGGGTTTTGTTTTGATAAGGTCATCTCCTGAGGACGGTCAGAGCACGCTGATCGAAACGTCGAGTTGTACTTCCAGTTCTTTTCAGAACTAATTACTACTCAATTGAGAATTACTACTCAATTGACAATTTTACATGGTGTCACCGCAATTAGTCTTACTTAAGGTCATCCATGGGTTATCCAGAATACAAATAAAGCAGAAAGCAAACACAAGAATCTCTGGTGTAGTTGCACAATTTCTTTTCTCCCATTCCGCGCCTGCGGGTACACACCTTAAATCCGATACTTCTCAGGATTATCAACCCAGTGTCATCCCACGCCGACCACTACACTTACATAGGTTTGTTGGGGTTTTTTAAAGCCCAAAATTATACTTAATTATACTTAATTACAGTTAATATTTCTGTGAGTTAGTTTTTATGTGCACTGGACATTGCATGTGTAGTACGTGCTTATTAGCATAGCATTGTTCTGTCATTGACTTGGAACTGTCTCTTACCAATTTGCGACTGTTCGCTCAGTGAACATCGTAGCCCTCTTGCAGTGAATTTGCACCCAATGTCCTGATGATAGCCACTTTTGCGTTGTGTGAGCATTGTGCGTACACTTTATGTGCGTACACTTTATGTGCGTATGTTATGGTACTACACGCGCATGTACTTCTGCCAGCCAATGATCGCTGGAGATATTCCACTCATACGCACACGTATCAACTGCAAAATATGCCAAACGTGACGCACTACCTTTCGCCCACACAGTGTTCTAACAACATGTGCCCTCATCACGCACGGTGTGAATAGCAATGTCCAATGCCTAATCAGTGGAAACATTTTTTGTGAAATCAACATTGCAAAAAATACCTGGACAGGCTTGAACATGTTATCTGTCATTCCTTATTAATGGGACAGTCTCGCCATGATCCAGAGCAAGACTTTAGACAGAGCATGGATGCAGTGTCCTGGTTTTAGATGAAATCAATGAATAACAATAATACCTCGCGAAGCTGGCCTAGATAACTGGGCACAATAAGATCATATATACTGTGGCTAATAATAAGCCAGTGGCTGAAAATTAATGATATTCATGCAGTGTGGTATTATTTTCAGTCATCTAAAACTAGGATACTCTGTCGAAAGTCTGCTCTGATCGTGACAATATTACTCTTTTAAAACCCTCCTACACATGGAGGCCACTCCGATCCACAAAATTCTGCTCTTGAGCAACCTTCAGTACATACATGTACAAGCCTGCTGTCCTTTCCAAGTAATCTTACAAAATCAACTGTGTGCCACCTAAGGCCACTGTAAATGTTTGAACATATTAGTATGGCCTGCAATGTATCGATGGGAGACCACTTTACCCTGCAATCTTAGTGGTGTGACAGTGCACAGAAGGGTAACCATAGGAGGCCACTGGCAACAGCTAATGGCTTGGAGTGGCCTGAATGGGTTGTTTACACTGCCGAAAACATTCAGTGCCAACAGTGCCAAAAAAAGTCAAAGTATTAAAACCAAAAGTATGACAGACACTTGAAATTGATAAATAGCTTACTGCAGACGTGTAGTAGATATGCAGGATTTGGTTGTACGACGAGTCAATCATCTTATGATTAGCAATCCCCTTTATGTTGCAGCTAAGAATAAAAGGGAAAAAACAACATGTGAAAAGTTGGAACAGATCAAGGGAATAAATGTTTGTCGTGCAGTCTTCACCACAGAATTAAGACTGAATGGTCCTGGCTACAGGCTTTACCAGCCTTGACCATGACCAAGCATCCAACTTTTATTCCCATCTCAAGTTTATTTTTTAAAAGTTCAATATTTAGTCATTTGTATTTAAAAATCAGCCATTTAAAAGGAAACTGACAAATCTACATTTGGAACAGATGAAATAGCAACATAGCCTGTGAGTGAGTATGCCTGATGTGAATACCAGGCCTCCCAGTAACTAATCTACCAAATATAGGTTTATAAATATGTTTTTAAAGCAAATTATATGTATGTATGCAGTGTTAAGTAACACGTTTTTGGTAAATTGCCTACCTTTTGAGTACTTTTTGCAACAAAGCACATTACTCCATACCCTGTCCAGCAGAAAATCTAAGAGCGGTACACAGCGGTTACAGTTTGGCTACTGTTTTGGCTTCTTTATACTTAGGAAGTAATTTTCTTCAAAGCCATGAGGATTTTATGATGAAGTTGAAATGTGTTGCAGGAGATTACAAATATAGGTTTTTATAGGTTAATATAGTCTCTTTGGAAATAGATGTTCCCATTTTGAAATATAGGTTTTATAGGTTTTATAGGTTTTTAGGTTCCGTTGGGATGCCTGGAATACAAACCCCTTGTAGATTAATTGGTTCAAGTCCCAGTTGCGGACCTAATCTTGTTGGATTTGGCATGGGTGCTAGAGGAATGTCTGAATTTGTTGAGTACCTCTGCATATCCATCCAGTGGCCTGCAATGTCAATGGTCATACTGAGCTGAAACCAGAACATGTAGTCAGGGTACAAGACCGAGAGGGTGACGAGGAGACACATGGTCCCACAGCGGTCAGTCAACTGGTCAAGCATTGCTCCAAACTTGGTTTCTGCACAAACAAGAGGATGTTACAAAACGATTATTTTCTTACAAAATGTAATTAAAACCTAAATTCTAAACTTCACAATACTGGAAAAAAAAAGTATAATCATAATGGGAAATACATGTATGTTTTGTAGAGGAGAGAATTGGCCAGGGTTTGAATATATAAGGTGTCCAAATTAGTTATTCTTAAAAAAAATGGGATATCAAAACTTTGAATTTACAATACTTAGGTTTGCGGTAACACCATGTAATAATCTCTCTTGAGTTATGTGCTTCTGAGAAGAACCTATGGGTTAACTTAATGACACTTTAGGTCAGTGCAGACTTGTATTCGAGTCCTCAAACATTGAATCCGAGTCCGAGTCCCCAGTGTCGAGTCTGAGTCGGAGTCACAAGTCACTTAAAAAAAATCAAACGAAAAAAGAAAACCTTACACATATGTCAAGGTTCAAAGTTAAGTGAAAAAATACTCGACATCTGGACTAGTATCTCATCAATTTTACTAAACCAAAGATTTATTTCCAAAATCAACATTATTTGATATACTTTTATTATTTTAATTAACTTGAGTCATGAAATTGAAAAGACTTATGGCGTAATATTTTTCAGTTCTCAAACTTGGAAAAGAAAGGATAACTTGTCATATAAAAGGTACTAAATTTTCCAATTCTCTAGAAGCAAACGCCATGAAAATTGAGAGATCAGTGATTGGGACAGTTTAAGTCTGGTACCCATCACTATATTGAGCTTTTATTCCCACGATATTGTAAGACACACTTTGTTTTCATGCGGCTGCTGCGTAATCGATTCCGATCGCATTATTACAAACAGAGAAAAGAACACTATATGCTACAACGGAATAGAATGCACAGAATCAATTTTATAAAACTATTCGCATTGTTTATATTAAGTAACAAGACTTAAACACTACGTTACAAGAACATTTTTTATTTTGTTAGGTTTTAGAGTGCATTTTGGGCATTTTGCTGTTCAGTCCGAGTCACGAGTCCGAAGGGTCGAGTCCGAGTCAGTGCACATGGTGAATTGAGTCCAAGTTCGAGTCACCTAAAAATTGACTTGAGTCCGAGTCACGAGTCATACAAGTCTGGGTCAGTGTCACTCACGCTCTCACCAGACTCTGGTAGGTGAACACTGCTTAAATAGTGTTAAAAAAGATTCTGTTGCAGGGGATTAGGTCAGGGAATACCAGACTTGTATGACTCATGACTCTGACTCAAGGTTTGAAGACTCGAATACAAGTCTGGGGAATACTGGATCTTGTTATGAACAGAAACAATGAGACTTTGAGCAACCTTACCTTGATTGAACATCCTAGCTGTACGACCATCAAATTCATCCAACAGGCTACTTAGAAGATAACACCAGGTTGCCGTCACATAGTCAGTCCGCATGTAATAGAAAGCAATCAGAGCTAACACAATACGAGCATATCCTGAAAATGAGAATCAAGGAGCAAAGATAAACCAATTAACCACCAGTTCGCTTCAGAGGCCGTGTATACACGCAATTTTTTTTTGGACAGCGGATCGGAGAGCGTCTAAACACGCATTCCGATTTTTGTGTGTGTCACCGGGAGACTTGTCAACACGCCACACGTGGCGTGCCGTCGTGCGACTGACTTGTATACACGCAATCGTTTCTCGGAGTCCATGGGGTCACGGTTCGGTGGCCCCGGACAAAATGCACTGCAAATACTGAACAAGTTCACTCTTTTCGTTGATTTTTGCCTAATCCCTTTATCCAAGACCTGTTCCTTTGATGTACCAGCCAGGGATTTGTAAAGAGGGATTTATATCCATTGTTTACAAGGCAATCGATCTCTCTCCAGGTATGCCATCTTTTCAACCGGGCGCTGGTCGCTAATAGGCCATTGCATCGGGGCTTGCCAACGGTCTAATTGTGCTGAACAAACACAACCGTAATTAAAAAACTAGCCATTTAATTCTCAAAATGTCAATGAGTAAAGGTGTTTATTTGGGTGTCCGAACTTAGTTTCATTGACCAAAAAAATTATTAATGGCTAGAAATTTTTTCAGATTTTTCACGCACGGGGGACCGGAAAAAAATAAATATTCCCGACGTCAACTGGTTAAAGAGAAAGTATTGTACATTTGTGTGCAATGGAAGTAGGGAATTTGCATTAAATGACCAACTGAACAACAGACTTGTAGTCGAGTATGCTACGAGTACAGACAAATTTACTAGAGTAGGAGTACACAATTCTGCAGTGATAGTTGAGTACTTTTCATGAATATACAAGTACAATTAAAGAAAAATGTACGCGAGTAGGAGTACTCGAGTAGGAGTACAAGTACTCACACTATGAATAACTTTACCCTGAAAATGCCGTGAAAATCCGTTTTACCATGAAATAAATAGTTCACGGCAGATCACAACGACACAACACCGTGAAAATGCCATGAAATACTCTTGGGATTCCTTCGCCGTGAAAACACTGTGCAAATGCCATGAACTTCTCGTGGCAGTTTTGGGGCAGCTCATTAATTCTGGAGAGCACCATGAATTTGCCGTGAAATCACTGTGAACATTATTGCCAGTATCTGAGAGGAAGAGACACCGTGAAATTGCAGTGAAATTACGGTCAACTGTTATTTCAAGGCAAAACTGATTTTCAGGGTATTTTCAGGGTTAAGTTGTTCAAAGTGTCATACATGTACTCCAAAGTTTTATTGTGATTAAGAGTGTGATTAAGAGTATGATCAACAGTATGAATACAAGTATGAGTACTCCAACTCTATAGTTGTAGTTTTCATCAGTACGAGTACCAGTACAGAAAAATGTACTCAAGTAGGAGTACATGTACTCCAACTCTAAAGTTGTTGTTGAGTATTTTATCTTGAGTAAGAGTAGGAATGAGTATGAGTACAAGTACAAGTATGAGTACTCCAACTCTATATAGTTGAGTAGTTTCATCAGTACGAGTACCAGTACAGAAAAATGTACTCGAGTAGGAGTACAAGTACTCATACATGTACTCCAACTCTATAGTTGCAGTTGAGTATTTTATCGTGAGTAAGAGTAGGAATGAGTACGAGTGCAAGTATGACTGAGTACTCCAACTCTATAGTTGTAGTTGAGTAGTTTTCATCAGTTCAAGTACCAGTACAGAAAAATGTACATGTACTCCTACAGGTACTCATACATGTCCTCTACAGTTGTAGTCGAGTATTTTTTATCATGACAGTTGTATGACTACTCAATTTGTATAACTGTGTTGAGTAGTTTTCATGTGTACAGAAAAATGAAAATGTATTTGAGCAGGAGTACTCATTAAGTACTCATACTTTCAACTCTAGATCTATAATCAGTAACCTGTAATATAAGGACTTTTAAATTTTTTGTCTTTTCTTCTAAGAAATTCATGGTAAATCCAAAAACCGTGCCAAAAATTGAAAACAGCCCAAGCCTAGTGTTACACCCTCTGAGAATGCTAAAACTGGTTACAGAATGCTTCTTACTTAGGAAACACTCAACTAAATACATAAGAGCCACCAGTATTAGATCTAGAGTGGGTCACATACATGTACTGGACTGTATAGGGTGTGTCACAAACGTAACATATGGCATTGTAAAATTTAGAGGTCTAATTCATAAACTTTCATATATATAACCAGTCACGCATTAATTCCTTTTCAAATTTGTTTCAAGTGGAAGTTCCACTGGTTATTGAAGTCAAACCAGTCACGCATTAATTCCTTTTCAAATTTGTTTCAAGTGGAAGTTCCACTGGTTATTGAAGTCAAACCAGTCACGCATTAATTCCTTTTCCAATTTGTTTCAAGTGGAAGTTCCACTGGTTATTGAAGTCATTAAAACCAGTCACACATGAATTCATGCATAATTACATTGAGTGTGGAGACCTACATGTAATCGGTGTGTGTGAGTATGGAAAATAGGAGTTCTCTGTCCACCTCCTCAAAGCTCTGGCTCACCACCACAACAATATTGCGCTCATTACAGGAAAAATACTTACGAGTCCATGGTTACTCATGTTACATTTTTGAAGTTTTGGGTCCACTCTTAATGCCATAATATATATTGGACCATGGAGTGCCATGTTCGAGCGGTTTAGTGCATCGGATTTGTGTTCTGATGGCCGAGTCGTCAGAATGTGGGTTCGAGTCCCAACCGCGACCATGGTGCTTGTGAGCTTGAGCAAGACACTTTACCATAATTGCTTCTCTCCACCCAGGGGTAAATGGGTACCTGTGAGGGCAGAGTTAGTTGTGTTTGATTAGCCCTATGT
The DNA here is from genome assembly GCA_029582265.1 of Zoroaster sp. YZ-2022. NCBI lineage: Eukaryota > Metazoa > Echinodermata > Asteroidea > Forcipulatida > Zoroasteridae > Zoroaster > Zoroaster sp. YZ-2022. The sequence goes on from CM055818.1 coordinate 7,816,742, forward strand.
GCTGTAATGGCAGCAATTGAGGTGTATACTCCCCAGGGAGCTGAGATGGTTTCAGGAATGATTTATGAGCCTGATGAGCAGGAGTAATAATATAATGCACCTTGAGCACCAGTTTGGTGGATACGTGCGCTATATTCGTCATCGTCGTCGTCGTCATATTTTACTCATCAGTAGTTGCATTATTCCCAGACCTTATACTCAGCACAAAATCATTTCAGAAATTTCTTATGTACGCTATATAAGAGAAAACACAACATTTTAAGCATGTTTGAAAAATGTAAAGTGGGTAACCAGTATTTTTCTGTTATTGCGTACATGTACATGTAACAAACTTCTGAAATGATCAGTACGGTCTTTGTATAACTTCTGTGAAAAAAACTAGGGCTGTCCGTTTTCATATATTTTTTTAACCGGATACCCAAAATCAGGAAACTTACGACACCCGAATACCCATTTTCATTTTTCTTGAAAACATGCCTCCGGTGGTGTACAAGACCTACATGTATAATACAGAGGATACCTCTTAAATCAATCTGTTCTTTATTGGAGTGCAATCTCTCGAGTTAAAGATAATTGGCTGTAAAAGTGTAAACATTACATTGTTCAAGAGTCACAGATTTTTGTTCACTCCGCTGAAATGTTAAGTCCGAATTTTAAAAAGTCGTTTACGGGTAATTGAAACCGAAAAATGGAACCGGGTAATGACCGAATCGATCAGGTATCTGGATACCCAGATACCCAGCACAGCCCTAAAACAACTGATGATTAAAATATATACAAGGAAATTATGACATTAAAATTGGGCCCATTACCTCAAAAATGTTATACGAGTAATTAACCATGGAACAGCCCTATATGGTGTTCTGGCTCACCTTGACCCAGTTCTGACAACTAGTGTCACATAAGCAATAATGCTGCATTCTTGATTGATTCTGTTGCTGTGGCAGCGCCCTCTAGTGTCACATAAGCAAAAATGCTGCATTCTTGATTGGTGGTGCAACTCACAATAGCTTACTCTCATGAACAAACAGAACCTGAAAAATATGGTTTACAGGATAATTGTGAATAATGTTTTCTTCCAAATGATGAAATGTTTGTAATTTTATGCATCCATACATGTTCTTTATAAGGTCCCTAAAAATATAACCCCTGAGGAATTTTGGCTAGAAACCATCCCAACTCCCAAATTCATCCAAACTCCCAAATCCGCCAAAATCCACCAACATGCAGCATCAAGTATTTTCGTGCCATCAAGTACTATCAATTATACCAATCCACTTATACTGAGCTGTTTTACTTTCGTGCTTTTTGCATTTTGATTGAATATGTCGTACATTTCTGATATTATTAATAGGGGAGTTAAAGATCATTGATTATCAGTGGAAAGAAATACTGGTACCACAGTGCATTGTGCAAATAATTAAATATTGCAAAACAAGAATTTCGGAGAAGAGTGGAACGCTGTTAAAACAAGGCTTGGGCGATATCAATTTTTGTCATCCACGATATATCGTCATCATCGCGATTTTCGATAGTATCGCGATTATTTATTTTTCATTCATGCATGATTGCTTTAGAGCCGATAACCACAGGTATGTACCCTTCTACAATAAATCACAAATTCATTTTAATAGCGTGTATGTACTTCTGAAGTAGTTTGCTTTTGTTTCTCACTTCCAAAAGCTAGAATTTCTGACTTGACTCACAGTGGCGTTTTGTTAATCGCAATATATTTTTTAATTGCGACTTTCCAATATCTCAATAACTTGAAAAGATTCTCGATATCCTAATCAAATAAAAGAAGGTATTGCGATATTCGATATTATCGTGTTATTGCCCAAGCTTAGTCAAAACAAGCCTCTTTACTGCATGAGATGATAGTCACGAGACCGCCCCTTTAAATGGTAGAAACAGATGAAAAACTATGCTTATTCACAATTTTTGTATACATTGTTGCTCTTGTAAAGATTTTTACAGTAACCAATAAATGATGTTAGTGAGTTGGTGGATTTGATTATATTGCATACTTTTTTACTCATTACTTTTTCTTATAGACCTTATGCATATGATGTCAAACTGAATATCGCCCTCATTCAGAGGTTAGAGAAGGTCACTCATTGGTTCATGTATGTGCGCTGTGCGTATGCGCGCTGTGCGTATACGTACTGAATGAGGGCGATATTCAATTAGCCCCCCTAAAATCTTTTTTTTTTTAAAGAGATAAAGAGAGAGAGGGGAAGGAGAGGGGAGAACGCACTCTCATTTCCCCCTCACTGTGCTTTGTTTTTCTCTCCCTTTGATTATTTCATTGTAATTTTTGTAGTACTGAAAAATAATTGTTGATTCTCAGCCCCCCCCTAAAAAATGTTCTGGATCCGCCCATGATATGCTCACATAAGGATGATCCTCTACTCTAGTATTTTGTATACTAACTTTTCTGTACCAGTGTGTATTGTACTCAGACTCTGAAGGAAAGAATGTCGTATCCAACCGCCACTTTTTAAGGGTTTTTGGTGGAATTTTTTTGCAACCACTAACCAGTTAAAAAATGATTCTATTGAGTTGAAAAAAATCCTTTTTTGTACATGTAGTAGCTATGTGACAAAAATTTTCAAAATCAACAGATTCCAATACAACTGGTATCATTGTCAAGGTCTTGAATAGACGATTACAATGATATAAGGATCATCTTCCTGTGACCAAAAATAAGGAAGTTATGACATGTTGAATCCGGCAATTTTAGGCCCGTAAATGGCAATTATTTTATAAGGAAAAACAAAAGAAATGTCAATTTGAGTTGTGACCCGTTTCCTAGATTTTCTCGGATTCCATATCATAACTTTCTTAATTCTTGTCCGATTTTCAAAAGGTTGGTATCACTGGAATGCTTGGGAAAAGAGGAAGAATAATAACCTATTTCCAGGCTAATTCAATGATTAGTTTGTTTTGTAGTGCTGATTTACAAATAAGAAATACCAAAAAAATGTGTTTAAAAAAAAATAAAAAAAATAAAAAAAATAATGAAAAAAAATAAATTACTCAAATCTGAGGATTGTTTTCATATTTTTACACTAAAATCTTCGAAAGCCTCTCATCCCTGATTTAATTTAATATTAAAACAATTTATAAATTATATTGGACTGGAAATATAAAACAAAATAATGAAAATAGATTTAAAAAAATAGAGAAAAAAAATCACTCAAATCTGAGAAATTTTAATATTTATACTGAAATCCGCGAGAAATTCTTATCCCTGATTTAATTAAACATAAAAAACAATAAATGATATTGGACTGGAAATATGAAGAAAAAAAATGAAATAAGTTCATGAAAACTAATATTTAATATTGTGTTACGCCGATGTATATTACTTATTAGGTTTAAACGGACGATTTATCGGACTGAAAATTGGTAGGTCTATAAGCGGCGCTGAGCAGCGGGCGCAATACAATCTTTGGTTGACATCGATTTCTGTGAATCTAACAAACGTAACTGCTAATCGTCCAATCGCCGTCAAAATTGGCCAAGAGGTAGAAAACAAGTATAGAAAAATTAATAATGTGGTTTGATAAGGTGTTTTACTAACCTTTGAGTAAATCGTCGATGGTTTTGATGAACAAGAACAAACCCAAATTTCGAGAATTTTTTTTGGAAACTTCTACATGCCGCATTCAGAAAATTTCAGAACGAGGTTGAAGTAGAATATGTGATCTACGTCTTCGAAAAAAAAACTCGTGGATACGTCAAAAAGAACAGCCTCAGCGAAACGTTACAAATCGCTATCTCCACGGTGTCTTCGCCACGGCGATTCAACCCGAGATTGAGGCCGCGGCCGAAAAGATTTGCGACAATGCGTGGGATACGCACATACCTACATGTAGGGCTAGGGCCAAGGATAGAGGGAGTCCAGTGTACTGGCCCTAGAAATCCAGGCTACCAATCAATATCAGTGGCGGATTTAGGGGGGTGCGCAATGGGTGCACGCCCCCCCCCCTTATTTTTGCCGAGTAAAAAAAAGCCTTCCCTTGTATAGGGCCTCGCTTTTCACCTTTTCGCATTTTTCAACTTTGAAATTAGCCCTCAAATTTGCACCCCCCTTTCTTAAAATCCTGGATCCGCCCCTGATTATCATCGTCGTAAGACCAAATAAGCTTAGTTTTAATAATTCACTCAGTTTATGTTGGGTGTATTTTGGTGTAGCCTCCCCCTAACGCCCCCATCGGCCACGCCCCCTTCCTTTTAGTTTTAAGTTAAGAATGTCAAACCCAAACACCGTGTGCACTGGATTTGCATACATTCACCACTGGATTTGCATACATTCAATACCCAAAATATTGTATCCATACCAATAGGGCAATACTTGACTCATGGAGGATTTTTTCCTCCATGCTTGACTACACTTCCTGACCCTCTCCTTTTAATTTTATACCGTGTCCTCTGTTATCTTTAAAACTAATAAAAGGAAAATCTGTCTATAAAAAAAGCCCATATGACCTACCTGTACCGGAACTTGAAGCTTGTCTCGGATAGAATTTATGAAAAATAAAATATCTCTTTTCACGAAAAGTAACGACGTAGATGCACAGAGACGGTAGACAATTTCCAAACACCACGAGTCGATAAGCCTTATCGCTATTGCTGCAAGGAATTGTGGGATGTCTGTGGGCGCAACAACGCCACTGCGTGCCGCGCGGACAAACAAAATATTATTGACGTCACAAAAGCTGCGCCAAACAGATGCCCCTTTTTGTATCCCTGTATGCTTTGCGGCAGTTCCTTCAGTGCTATAGTATTACTACTACTAGTATTAGCGATAAGGCTTATTGTGGTGTTTGGAAGCTATACATGTAGGCCTAGTACTAACTATTTTATGTGCTGCTAGCTAGCTAGAGACAATTAACTTTAAAAGTAAACTTCGCTCGTCCCTAACTAGACTTGGTTCCAAGTCTGTGATCGTGGTTTTTGTCTGCCTAGCCTGAAGCCAATACGGCTAGGCTAGGCTCTGCAGTATCGCATTAAATAGCGCCCTCTTGTGTATTAACCTCCGACATTAACTTGAGATCGCAAGTTTGGGCTGTGACATGATAGCCAGTACTACTACTAGGTGTAAACGGCGTTTTGCGTGGCTGATGCAGACAAAAAAATAACCGCGATCTCAGACTTGAAATCAAGTCTAGTCCCAAGCTGGCCTAGCCTAATCCCATATCCCCGGGGACGTTTTTATCCAACGTCCAAAGCTTAGCTAGGTGTGTATGGGTGGGCGCACATACAGTATACGAGCGAATCCAGAGAAGACTTGTCCAAGTCAAGTCAGCAGCAATCAACAGTAGACTTGTTCAAGTCAAGTCAGCAGCAATCAACAGTAGACTTGTCCAAGTCAAGTCAGCAGCAACCAACAGTAGACTTGTTCAAGTCAAGTCAGTCAGCATGCAGCAATCAAGAGTAGACTTGTTTTAGCACGTCAGCACGAGTATAGAGATCAGTGCATGGATGTCACAAACTGAAGGGCGCCCTCATTTAGAGGCTAGAGAAAGTTCCTTTTGTACAGCGGAGTACCAATATGGCCCTACAGTGGATGCCTTATTTGTTGGACACCAATAGGCAACCCTCTATCCAGTAATAATAATAAGTAGCTTGTCTCCACCACCACCCAAAAACCCTGGGGACGAGGATGAGTCTGAACCAAAATAAATTGCCCCAAACCATGAGTAGAACTCTCGATCCAACTCGGAACCAAATAATATGCCTGGTTATCAACCTGAAACCCCATAAAGTGTTAACTGGCAAATAAATATATTATGAGATAAGGAAAATCTTACATTTTTGAACTTTTTAGAGGTGGCTCCCCCCCCCCCTTCAAAAATTCTGGCTCTGCCCCTGCTCATTGATCAGACTGGGTTATGATAATTAAACAGCCTTTGCCTCTCAAGCAGATAATGGAGAATTTCTCTTCCATTTTTATCCATGTTATATAGATTAATCGCCAGTGTTTTTCGATATTTTAATGACAATTTCTGGCAATTTTCTTTTTCATTTGAACATTTATATATTTTATTTGATATGACAGAACTGCTTTGAAATTACACATTTCTCAACATAATAAGCATGGTTTTATAGTAAATTATGTTCCAAAATGAATTTTTGTGTCCTGTCATAAATTCATCTGGAAATGTTGTCACTGCACGGTAAAACTAAGTTTCTGACAACTATTTTTATAAAAGGAAATTATTTTAAAATATCTAGAAATTTCCAGTTAAAAAGCGAACACAAACTATGTGCAATACATCTGAATGTCCTCAAAACTACTTATTTCAATAAAGCTAGGGCAACATTCTCAAATTTCTTAAACTTGTGTTTTGATTATGTAATACAAATATGAAGATACTGCAATGAGTATTGGAAAATCATGCTGTGCCATTATCCAACTGAAAATCAAAGGTATTTTATACATTTTTTAAAAACAATTTCCATTAAACAAATAAAATATAAATTATCTTGTCCTGATATAAGTCTCATATGTCTATAAACTTATTAACAGGGATAACAAATAAATCAATATAGAAACTACACAAAGAACTTCTAAAGTGACAGGATTAAATAAGGAGTTATGTGTTTATTGTGAATTCTTTTCATAAACATAAAAAACTCAAACAAACAAAAATTAATTTCACTGATATTTATCGGAAAATATACATTCATTATTCAGAGATAATACTTATTTCTATTAAGCACCACATGTTCAGGTGAGAATTTGCATGTTTGCACAAGAAAAACATTTCTATACATTTTTCTAATGAAACAAACGTGTGTATAAAATGTTAATATTGAAGTTGGTTGGTTTCTATACATATTTCATGATTCTCATCAAGTATGCAAACACATAGTGACATTTTACCATTGTATATCGGCCTGGAATTTAATTTTAGTGTGGGCAAAGCCACTTATCCTGAGTCAAAAAAGGGCACTTCCATTAGAATATCAGAATGTCTATGGGAATGTTTATACGAGGCACAAAGGCCAAGAACAGGGCAATGGATGATATGGTCTCTTGTGTAATTCCAGGTCTAGTATACAGCCTTCCATGGGTTGGTATGTCAGTATGTATGCACATAGTGACATATTTTACCATTGTATATAACCTATGTTTCCTGTTTGTAAGCACATACGTGTAGTGACATTTTACCCAAGGTGAATATCAAGAAAGATAAATGTTCAATTTGGAATTTCATATAACAAATTACTTCTTAACTCAATGAAAGAGAGGAGATCTTCACTAACAAATAACAATATCAGATAATTTTTTTCTGGATCAGACCTCTTTTTACGCTGAGCAAATTGAAAAAAAATGTATCTCAAAAAAATAGACCTCTCCAAAAAATAGACCTCTACAAACAAACAGAAATTGTGAAACCACATTCCACAATTTATTCCCTCAAAATGTGGTACTTTTATAATGGTATATTTATTTAATAATACCAGAAGTCTATGTAGTCCACAGAATAGCTAGCACTCCAAGAACAATAGATTTAGGACATTCATAATGTATTGTTCCATAGACTGATGCGCAAGGTCTCAAAAAGAAGCAGTGTCATCTGGGAGACCTACCCAGCGTGTGAGAGAACTGTATCTTGAGCGCACACCTTAATTATCATGTAGCTGTTCACCTCACAGAATGGTTCATCTGTATCTAGTTTAAGTTTGCATGTAGTTCTAGGAATTAGCTTCCTGCATCAAGCGCCTAATCCCATGATGCCTTATGGCAGGCCATAGAAAGGATAGCAAAACTCATAACAATGCTTGTTGTGCATGCGTGCATTTGGAGTACAATGCGGTGGTATAGATTACAGCAGGATGGCACACTTCATGTAGGTAATAGACTTCTGATAATACCAAATAAGGCCAAAAAAGTCTCTGGTTTCTGGTCATAGGTCGTCTTAAAAATCAGTATAGTGACACACTTTAAAAAAAAAATTGTAATCTTTTTTTTTTTTGCCAACAGGGAAAGGGACCAAATTTCCCATATACAAAGTATGGTGGCTACTATAGACACCTCACAAATTGGGCAAACATTCATACCCCTATGTGAATAAGTTGTTTCCTTTCTTTCTTTTGAAAATATTTCAGTGCCTTTGAAATAACTCATCTGAACAGAATGTACAGTATATGACTGTACTATTTTAATATCTACAATAAGACAAGTGTTATCATCATTGCTGAATGATAGATAACATTATGCATTATAACCAAGGTATACCTCTAGTAATTACCCAATTACAAAATGACCAAATCATCATCTAATAAGCTTACTTGATGTGAAGTTGGTAAAAATACCAATTATCTTGGCAAATAATTTGTTTGCCAATTATCTCAGAAATATGCCAAATAATTGAGGTGAAATGTTCACAGATTGATATCTATACATATGTCTTGATCTTCATTAAGTATGAATGCATTGATCTTTATCAAAGGTTTATTCAGGATTGAAATATCTATTTATTTATTATTACAATGATGTAATAACATTAATCAATGAATTCTTCTATTTATGTCCATAGACCCAAACTACATGACAGCTGAAATTCATATCATACATTATTTCAGACTTGTGTATGTATTTAAATTAATTTAATTAGATTAATCATCACACAATTAGATAAATATTGACCTTACATTGCTGATTACCTTACATAAAGCATGCAGATTTATTAATATATACAATGTAAAGGATGCATGATTCATGTTAAAGATATATCACCCATGTTTGGCTCAAGAGACGCAAAAAAATAGAAAACGCGACAAATTTTAAAAAATGATATTGTTATAAAAAAAAAAAAACATTATGAAATTCAGATGTCGGAAACTGTATAAAAGCGATATAAAAAACACGCTTGATTGTGATTGACAGCCGCGTTGGCCAATTAGAAGACTGCACATGCCCTTATGTAAGCTGAGGATAATAACAGTGATTGTGATTGACAGCCGCGTTGGCCAATTAGAAGACTACACCTGCCCTTATGTAAGCTGAGGATAATAACAGTGGGTCAGCATTTTATTAATTTGAGTTTTTAATTTACTAGTACTAATCCTTGATGGATTTTTTTGTTCAATGTCTCAAATGAAAGATTAACTTCCTTAACCCCAGAAAACCAGCAATACAACATTTAGGTTTCTGGTTATAGGTTGGCTTCACAATCAGTGCAGTGATGCAGTTATAAAGTATGGTGGCTAAGAGAGGCCTTACAAATCGAGCAAACATTCATACCCCTGTGTGAAAAAGTCATTTAAAACAATTACAATCAATCCAGCAATTTTGGCTGCAATTGGACATCATTTCATAGTAATAAAAAAATAAGGCAATGGACGTGGAGACCAGAAACCACATACTTTTTTGGGGGCCTTAACAATTTATTTTTACCATCAAAAAGGCCCAAACATGGGTGATATATCTTTAAGAGAGTATTTCAGTGTTCACTAATGTGTACTTCAGACCGGTGAATAAAATGATAAGGATTACATCATTAAAACTAATTATGTAAACACTCATACAATTATTTATGCAGATTTGATGTCTATAATATTTACATAATTATACAGACCACTTACCGTACAGTAGATGTTTAATACGCCCCACCCACCACAGAAACTGCCTAGTAATGGCACATGTGGGTATGTCAAGCCACTGACACGCCATGGTGGTAGGCATGACTATAGGGTTAATACAATGTCTTGGCTCTAGGTGGTAGGACTGTAGGCATGAACTAGGGTTAATATGATGTCTGGTAGTCTTACTCTACGAGAGGAATAGTGATACACTCAGGAAGACAAATCAACTCAAGTCTAATTACTCCAATCACAATAACCATTTACAAATTGAGAATCACACTAAGCTAGAAGGCAGAGAAATGTAAGTCTCATCATGGTTGAATAGTTGGGTCTGTCCACACTAATGCATACAAAAGATAACTATTGGATTGAGACATGGAAGGGTATAATATAGAATCAAGCATTTTGTCCCAATTTGTCCATGTACATTCCTAAGCCATGGCTTAGTATTTACGAAATTATAAGGTCATCTTCAAGACAAAACATTTGTCATATGAACAGACATTTTTATTTAATTTTAAATTGACAGCAAATAGATACATGCAATATAATTATTTAACTGACCAAAAAGTTATGTTTACATCCCCACCTTAAGGACTGTTACCAGCCAAAATGAACATGTAAATCTTCTGGGTATTTAAGAAAGTAGAATGTGAATCACGTACATTACATGGACAGACATTTTGGGACAAATATATGTTCATGTGACAAACGTTAGATCTTATGAAGATTATCTCCCTGTAATTTCTATATGCCTTCGAGGGTTGACTTGATTTTGGCTGGTAACAATCCCTAATAGGATAGTAATGTTAAGGGACAACCTTTGGGGGAACCAGTTCATTTTATTAATATTATTACTTTCTGTCAATATATACCAAAATGTATGTCCCTGTGACATTACAATTACAAATCCGTATTCCTCTCCCATGTCACACTTTTGTATGCAGACTCATTCACCCAAATCCAACCAATTTGACTGACTGATGAACAAAGAAACTGACTAGCCCAATGTTGCTGCTTTCAATGGCATGTTACTAAGTAAAGGAAATAATGACATACATAACAATGTGCACGTTTATACACCGTCTTGTTCAAGTTAAAACTGTGATATAAGATTGTTTGATACAAGAGTACTGTGCAGCGCTGTACTGGCAAATAGACCTTAGATAGTTTTTCTTTGGATTGGTGATTTATGTATAGACTTCAGGATTGGTCAATGTCTCTAGGTAATAATAAAGATATATGTAAGTTTGCCAAATATGATGTTTAAATTACGAGAGCCAAATGAAACTGGAGACAGTCTCCTGATGAGACTGAGAACAAACCAACCGGCTCTTCTCAGAGCCATCACTTCTTTCAAGAAGAGATCATTACATGGTGTCACCCAAAAGAACTCATGTATCTATCTCCAACATAAAAAACCTCAAATCCTACATTGACATGTCATATCAGATACATTTGACATGAAGGAGTTGTCACACCCACAATCTCAATTAGGATGTCACTCCTCACTGTATGACAATTGATATGGTCTTCACTGTATGACAATTGATATGGTCTTCACTGTATGACAATTGATATGGTCTTCACTGTATGACAATTGATATGGTCTTCACTGTATGACAATTGATATGGTCTTCACTGTATGACAATTGATATGGTCTTCACTGTATGACAATTGATATGGTCTTCACTGTATGACAATTGATATGGTCTTCACTGTATGACAATTGATATGGTCTTCACTGTATGACAATTGATATGGTCTTCACTGTATGACAATTGATATGGTCTTCACTGTATGACAATTGATATGGTCTTCACTGTATGACAATTGATATGGTCTTCACTGTATGACAATTGATATGGTCTTCACTGTATGACAATTGATATGGTCTTCAACACACGTCAGCTTCAGGAAAGGGTTTACATCATTGACCCCTTGCGTACAGTTGATGGCTATAGCCACGGCTCGCGATGTGGCCACTGGGCCGGTTGAAGTGTATAGCCACATTCCATCATGTTTGGATTTAATTGATTTTCCATCTGCATTTGCTGGAGGTTTTGCCTTGAATAGAAATCTTCAAGAAGGCTGACAGTTTGGTGAACAATATTGTTCTTGAATGGGAGTGTTATATAATAAATTTGGCTTTCTAAAGCTTTCTGAAAATAGCGCTTTCAATGAATAGCGTGCAATGAATAGGGTATGCCCGGTTCAGCTTGCCCGCTTATTGTTTGGTCTATACGCTCGCCTGAACTACACTATGTATTACGAACAATGCTGCCACTTCCATACATGATGGCTTCGAGTGAAGACAATGATACTCTCACGGCAACCAGTGGTTCAGATTGTGAATCTTTTTGTGAACAAACTTCAGATAGTGAAAGTAGTGCCAGTGATTCTGACATAAATGGGCCGTTAGCGAGACTTCGAAAACGAGCCGGGACTGGACCTGATCAAGATTTGCAGTGGCATAACACAGACAAATAGTAACCAAAGTGACGAAGATCGTACTGGACCTGAACGCCGATCTTCTCGGCAAGGGGTACACCGTTTTCCTGGACAACTGGTTCAGCAGCCCATCTTTATTCCAAGGACTTACGCAACATGAAACTGAAAAAAAGGGGAAGTTGACTTTTGCTCTTCAGATAACGGCCTACTTAATAATAATAATGTCGGGCATTTTAAAGCACTCTTTAACAAGGTATCAGAGCGCTGTACATTATTACCCCTGCGCATCAGGCGCATAAATCATTCCAGAAACCATCTCAGCTCCCTGGGGAGTATACAGCTCAATTGCTGCCATTTTGGCGCATATGGGCTAATCAAACACAATAACCAACTTTGCCCTCACAGGTACCCATTTGCTCCTGGGTGGAGAGAAGCAATTATGGTAAAGTGTCTTGCTCAAGGACACAAGCACCCTGGTCACGGACAGGATTCGAACCCACATTCTGACAACTCGGTCACCAGAACACAAATCCGATGCACTAAACCGCTCGACCATGGCACTGCTTAGTCTGGAAAGACAAGAAAGATGTTCGCATGCTTTCTACAATGCACACGGCTGCACTGGGAAGCATGACCGGAATGGAAACCCCATCAGGAAACCTCTGTGCGTGATCAACTACAACGAAGGCTTCACCTCACCGCTTGGTGAGAAAGTCCATCAAGTGGTACAAGAAACTCTTCTTCTATCTGTTAGATGTCTGACTGGTTACCTCCTATCTTGTGCATAAAGAACTGGGTGAGACTGAACAATTCTAAGTTTCAGATTAGCATACGAAATATTTGAGTCCCAATTACCAAGTCTCCCTACATATCGGTCTAGAGGTAGACCATACCGTCTTCCCGGTCCAAATAGACTGTTGGGAAGACACTTTCCTGTTGAATTACCACCAAAAGGGAAACGTGCCAAAACCTACAAGCACTATATTGTTTTTGCAAGAGAAAACATGAGAAAAGAAACTTGGTTCATGTGTGACATTTGTGAAGTTCCCCCTTTGTGCTGCTCCTTGCTTCAAAGTTTATCATATATAAACTAGTCAAGTAAATTGTGAGAAGAAGTAAATAGTAAAAAGTAAAAATAGTAAATTCAAGGAAGAAAAGTGAGTAAAAAAGTAAGAGTAAATTCAAAACTGGTTGCCGTGAGAGTGTCTTCGTCTTGAATAAAATACTTTGAAACCAACTGACACTGTCTTTAGTCTTTATTTCTCTTTAGTTTGGTCCTTGATTTTGTTTTTACAAAATAAAAATATTTGATAGTATCCAGGGGAGGTTATTAGAAAATAACTTTTTTGTACCAGGGACATAAGCTCTAATACTTATCGTATAAGTAAAAGATACAAGAAGTAAAATATAAAACACTGGTCGTCGTGCACATGATGTGCACTCCCGGCGTAAAACATGGGCCATCATGCACATGTACACGTAGTTGTAAAATCTCTGCATACCAGCACCCTATTCACAGCCGGGTGCTACCCAGCACTCCCTGCGTAAAACATGGGCTGTCGTGCACATGTACATGTTGAAAAATCTCTGTATATACCAGCACCCTAACCATGCCGGGTTCGACCCGGCGCTCCCCGGCCGGCCCCACAGATGTTACATGGTTAGCCGCACCGCCTGCACTCGGTAAAAATAATACCGGCGAACCATCCAGCAGTCCATAATGTTGTGCCATACGCAAGGGGTTAAGACATGTACATGTACGTATACTCATAATAGAATACTAATCCCTAGATGATGAAACTTGATGACATTATCAATGCACTTCATATCTTCATCTGTCAATGAGCAATTACTCAAGTCTAGCTTCTGAAGGTGTTTCATTTTCTTCAAATGAGGAGACCATAAAGCTGCTGAGCCACCCAGTCCATCATTCCCACTGAGGATCAATTCTACCAGGTCACTCCTGTTACTCATTGCCCTGAAAATACCTACCAGATCTGTACCAGTTAATGAACATCCTCTCAGGTCCAGCTTTATGCCACCACTGGTTTGCTCTACAAGATACCTACCATTATATGCACTTACTATGCAGCACACAAGATTGCTCATATGACCAACTGATAAAGCAATATATTTCAAGTCTTTGCTATTTACATTATTACTTAAGTTCAGCTTCTGAAGGTGTTTCATTTGGTTCAAATGAGGAGACCATAATATTGCATAGCCATACAAGGCTTTATTCTGTGACAGATCCAGTTCAACCAGATTGGGCATGTCACTCAGTGACACAGCAATGTGCTTCACATATTCATCATCCAATGAGCAATCACTCAAGTGCAGCTTCTGAAGGTGTTTCATTTGCTTCAAATGAGGAGTCCATGTTATTGCAGAGCCACCCAAGGCTTTATTCCATGACAGATCCAGTTCAACCAGAGTGGGCATGTCACTCAGTGACACAGCAATGTGCTTCATATCTTCATCTTCCAATGAGCAATCACTCAAGTTCAGCTTCTGAAGGTGTTTCATTTGCTTCAAATGAGGAGACCATGATATTGCAGAGCCATACAAGGCTTTATTCTGTGACAGATCCAGTTCAACCAGATTGGGCATGTCACTCAGTGACACAGCAATGTGCTTCACATATTCATCATCCAATAAGCAATCACTCAAGTGCAGCTTCTGAAGGTGTTTCATTTGCTTCAAATGAGGAGTCCATGTTATTGCAGAGCCACCCAAGGCTTCATTACCTGACAGATCCAGTTCAACCAGAGTGGGCATGTCACTCAGTGACACAACAATGTGCTTCATATCTTCATCTTCCAATGAGCAATCACTCAAGGTCAGCTTCTGAAGGTGTTTCATTTGCTTCAAATGAGGAGACCATGATATTGCAGAGCCACCCAAGGCTTCATTACCTGACAGATCCAGTTCAACCAGAGTGGGCATGTCACTCAGTGACACAGCAATGTGCTTCATATCTTCATCTTTCAATGAGCAATCACTCAAGTTCAGCTTCTGAAGGTGTTTCATTTGCTTCAAATGAGGAGACCATGATATTGCAGAGGCACCCAAGCCATCATTTTGTTTAAGATTTAGATCAGTCAGGTTTGCTTTGTTCTCCAATGAGGATGCAATATGTTCCATATTACTAGCAGTTAATGAGCAATCAATCAGATGCAATGAAGACAGATTTGTCATTCCACTCAAATGATTACTTAAGTTATGTAAGTTGCATCCCTGTATAGATACTGTCCTTACCTTGTCAATGTAACTGTTTCCTCTGCTCATTGTCTGGTTAGTTACATTCTTAAGAAAGTATAGGAATGAGTTAATGCTATCACTGTTCCAATCATTAATGTCTATGTTTTCAGTAATAACTGAATTGATTAAATCCACTGATGGCAAATTCTCTGACTGACTCTCAAAAAAGCATTTAAGAGCAACCGTTTTACAAGCATCAGATGTGGAGCGGTGCATTCCCTTCATCAAGATCTGACAAATCCTACTTGTACATTTCTCATTGTCACCGCAACAAAAGCGTAACAGATACTCATAACTATAAGGATTATGCTCTATGGTTCTGCCAATCTGATCAAAAATCTCTTGAAATTTCTCAGTGTCTGTTATCAATAAGCTCTGCCAGTACATAGCTGCACAGTGATCCTGGAATATTTTATGAATAAAGTGCACACTGTGATGAATGTCAAGACCCTTTATGACCCTCTCGCTAGTGAGGATACCTGCTCTTATGGCTTTATCAAGTACAGTCTTCTCAAAATCTGTTTCCTGAAATGAAAGTAACTGGCGAGGAGAAAGCAGACCGTGTAAAGCAACCTCTCCAATTGCAATCACAATCTTTGATATTTCATCTGGTGACAGATCTTTTGCTTTTCTTTTAAATATGTATTTCAATGCCTCACTGTACAGACGAGTCATTGTGTCTGGCAGTTGAGAATTTGCTCTCCAAAGGAGACAAATTAAAAGCAGCAACATTGGACTCTTTGCCAAATCAAACAGGACATTGGAGGACCAAATCCTCTGAATAAGACTCTTAGCCTTGTCATCTTCTTCAGTGTAAAATCTGTTCACATACTGCTCAATATCTTTAGCACTGAACCCCAAAACACTCACATGAGTGAAAGGTTCTTGAACCAATGATCTACACACCAATATGTCATAGTGAGAGGGACGGGTAGTAACAAATACACACATTTCTCTACCTTTCTTTTCATTAAGAATTTTAAGAATAGAACCAAATGAGGACTCATTGAGGGTTTTAGTTTGGAACCCATCAAAGCCATCCAAAAGAATTAGCACTTTGTCAGGGTTTGTGTAAATAAACTTATTTAAATCAGATCTATCTATTGTGTCTTCATCTAAGAGCTGATCAAATATTGCGTCCATAAGCTCTGAAGTTTGTTCCAGTTCATGCATCTTCAAAACAAAAACAAGTTTGTACTTCCTGAGTGTCTCACTGGAGCCTTCAGCCCAATCATAAGACATTTTGTCAAAAAGGGTTGTCTTCCCTAGACCAGCTGATCCATTTAATATGGCCCGTTTGATTAGATAACCTTGTCTAGTTTTATAGAAGAAAATGTCCTCATATGACTTCAATTTAGTCTCACCTTTGCCCTTCTTTCCTACTTGTTCATCACTTTCTACTAAAACTAACTTTGTATAGATGTCCATAATGTGCATCTTATCATCCCCGACCCATGGGATCATCTGTACAAAGCTACCTGAAGTTGTATACCATGTTTTTAATGCAGTCTCTGCAGCATCAGCAACTTGACTTGTAGTTGGACTTTGTTCCTCATGCTGGATGTCTTCTCCAATCGTCTTGCTGGTTTTGTCCGGTGCTCCTGTTTGAAGAGAAACAAATATTGTATGCACATTAATTCAAAATGTGGCCATGAATATCACTAACTGACTGTGCAGACAATCTGTATATGTATACATATGTATACATACACATACACACACACACACACACACACACACACACACACACAGTCACGCACCGTAATTGTGGGGACATTTATATGCTGTGAGACACAGTTGTGGGGACAAAAAATGACCGAAAATGTTGTGGGGACATGAAAATGTCCCCACAGATACGGCGGTCTTGCCGTCCCTTTTGTTATCTGTCCCCACAACCTTGCCAGTGCTCGCCCACACACACACACACACACACATACACATACATATATATATATATATATATATATATATATGTGGCTCATTCTATAAATTAAGGGTCCAAAGTGTGACATTGGTATCAAAATTTCAAAATTGTTTGACATGAACTTTTTCCATATGTTTGTAAGGCCTTATATATCTCCTTGATATTTTTAATAATTATTTCATAATTATTGCTCGTTTGAATGGTTTACAGTGGCATGGACTAACAACAGATATAGAAAAGTTTCACGTGTAACAGGGACACCAAATCCAAATGTAAATTCTCTCCAGCATTTAATTTCAGAAGACTTCTTTTTACTTCTTAGCAGTTTTGAGTAGGCTTCATATAGGTACATACTTTAACAGAACATTCAACCAAACTTTTATGTTTCTTCAAATGAAATTAAGGCACGTTTTTCACCAAAAATGGCGTAAAATTGCAATTCCTTCATTGAAATTGATTAAAAAAATATTTTTTCATCAAAACTGCACATCAAATTTTAATTAGCTAAGTCAATGAGGTGATAATAAGGTAATTAAACAATCCAACAGGTCAAACTTGTCATCAATAGCAAGAAAACGATCATAGCTGGTGCCTTAATGGAACGTTTCGCGTGTAACATGGACACCAAGTACATGGTGTCCATGTTACACGTGAAACCCAAAGTATACACAAGGGTATTACAGCGAGGTGAACCATGATTCTTATGTTCAAAGGGCATTACAAGTAAGTACGTGTGCAACACATGTCCAATTTACATTAGAATTATTCAGTGTTGATATTATTACACGTATTAAATATATTGTTATGCACAAACTTGTGGGTTTCTGTGGTTTAACGCCTAAAGTCATAAACACCTTTAATAAAAAACAGCTTTCTTCAGAACATAAATACATACTTGTACAGTGTACATGTATGTACATTTGTATTACACACACAACATCTGGTGCTGCCAGTTCCATGTGTAACTGGGACACCAAAAATCCTATGTGTCCTATACGCAGCAGCTTTGCACTCACACAGAGGCAGATCTACAGTCTTGGACAGACTTGGGACATCTGAACAAGAATCGACCACCCCGATTTCCCCATCAATGGGCGTCGAGTGTTTGGGGATTGATGGACGTTTTTTGGTAATCCATATAAAAAAAGGCCCTGAAAAAACTTGTAAACCATAAGGAATAGGTTACATTTCTTACTGCATCCACGGAAAATAAACTCTGAATGAACAACAGAGCATCGAGAATCCAAAATAAATGCTGTGGATCACACATGTATAGTGGCGGGCAAGGGTGAATACAAGGGGGACCATGGCAATAAACAAAACTTTATAAAAAATATTTTGCCTACAAAGGCTGTGTGACCTGGGTTCCCCAACCGCCATGCTAGCCAAATCCTAGATCTGCCTCACATCAGCTATGCTACTGGTCGGGGCAATAATAGCAGGCAGTTTTACTTGTAGGAATAGGCCAATGAATTTGGCTATAATTCTGATATTTTTGGCAGTCGGAATAATACCTATTTTTCTTCTCCTTACTTATTATGTTTTATCTCCCCAAAATCCAAAATTCCGCCCCCCCTTTTAGCTACGCCACTGTATCTTATGTTCAATTGAAAATACAATACTATCCACAATGATTTTGCTATATGTATATGAAGTGCCTAATTATTCCATTATATATTCTGTGTAATGTTCACCAGGTTTGGCTATCTGGCTTTGAGGACAAAGGCAATTAATTAACACAAGTGCTAATTAATTTGTGCCGTTCCAAGTTCCACATTGTGTGACACAGAGGTCTGTTATTATTGAACTTGGAATGGCAGAAATAGTATCAACGTTTAATAGGGAGATGTTAGGAACACCATTATAAGTGTTCTATTTTGTTTTCTTCAACTGTCTTACCTGGTGGGGCAACTGGTTCCTTTTCTAACCGGTCACGTCTTGAGTACAAAATCAGCCTCAATTCACCTTTCCTCAAATCAAAACGGCTCACTAAATCTTCTTCTGTGAATTGCCGAAGTGCTTTACCGTTCACTTCATGGAAAAGGCTGGCAGTGGATTGTTGTATGCCAATTTGTACAAGCCATAACTTCACATCGTCAATGGTCCAATCAGTCATGCGTGGTGGCAGCTCAGGAATGACCTTTCCTAAAATAGCAGAAAGTCCCATAATACGTAATAAATATTTTGAAAAACCATGTTATACTTGGTGTACAGTTTATATGTAAGCAACTCGTGCAGGGCATGCGAAAAGGGTTAGCACCACATTGCACACGGTAAATAAATGGAAACAAACAATATCAATAAATTATTTCAATGCTTGTAAATTTAATTGATTTTGTTTTGAATAAGCCATTGGATGCAACATTCTTTCTTGTAAAGGGATAATGGTATATTTGTCAGAGGGTTGTCATTTTTAAGAAAAGTTAAATTATTGTCAATAAGATTATTGGAAAGAGAAGTCTTTCAAAAAATCCACCTTATAATGACAAAGAAAAATCTAAACACATTTTCACTATGTTTTCGTTATCGACACAAATGAAACTTGCAATTTGGTTATTTATTCTTAAAGGGCCAATGATGAAATATGATTTGTTTACTTAAAAACATTATGCACAACTTATACTCTAGCTGTATCCATGCCGACTTAAATTCTCAACATTGAATTCCAAATTTGATGCCTTTTTTACACTAATGGCAAGATGCATAAATTCATGAGCAAAACATTGATCTCACAGTGGCATAAAAGTTGACAGATTTCCTCATCTTTTCAGAAGAAAGTTATCTTAATATTTTTATTTGTATGGTTAATCATGTGTTTGGGTTACCAACCAGTAAACTTTTTAAAGTAAGGTTCCCAGTTTTGATTTTGTGTGCTTTCAATGCTGTTATGCCACGAGTTTTTGTTGTGATCTCACAAAACAGCGCCTCG
Organism: Zoroaster sp. YZ-2022; assembly: GCA_029582265.1. Lineage (NCBI taxonomy): Eukaryota > Metazoa > Echinodermata > Asteroidea > Forcipulatida > Zoroasteridae > Zoroaster > Zoroaster sp. YZ-2022. The sequence continues at coordinate 7,836,911 of CM055818.1, forward strand.
TGTGAAGGATAAGCATGACCCTTTTTACAAATTTAAACATTATACCAAATCTTCACTTTTATCCAAAATACTTTACTTTATATCAGAAAATTACACTGTCCATAAGCATGTATATATTGCTAAAAAATGATCTTGATTCAATGAGAGTATATAGCATACTCTAAGCAGCAGTATTATTGAATAATGTATTTTCCTTCATATTCTTACCCTCATCTAGTAGACTACATGCCCGTTTGTAGTCACTGTCTTCCAAGTCAAAGTAATGCTCGATCACACCCAGCGAATTCTTTAATTTCGTCTGTAATTAGGATCTCAGTTAGTTTCTTGGCCAGTTCTCCATTCAAACACCTCTCTCTGAACCTGTCGAGACCCTCACGAGAATAAAACCTCTAGCAAGAGATGAATCGTTCCGTTCTTATCTCTTGTAGTTCACAATCACCATTGTTTTCAATTGCAGCTACCATTTTCTTTAAGATTGGAAGGACTAAGTATTGCACACATGTCTTCAACATCGCAAAGACAGAGTTCATTACTGTCTGCGAATTAGCTCCTTCTGAAACCTCCGGAACGTCCATAGTAACTGCCATGTCTGTGATAGTTGGGAGTTAACAAAATAGTTGTTATAATTAATAATATAAACTGTAATGCACACGAAAAACTGATCAAGGTGCCTAAACAAAAAGATAACAGTGAAATGAAAAAATGTTCCATAACGAATTGTTCTTTTTCTTTCTTCCGCCAACAAACATGATCCTGTGGAACTGAGAATGTGGTTATGAGGTTGCAGCTACGAATTCTATGTTGTTTATTTGGATGTATTCGATGTACGTATGTGATATATTTAGCCCAAATATGGATTCCGTCTCTGTATACACAATAAGCTTGGGCTATAACTCGAATATCGCGATTTTTATTTTTATTCGATTACAATATCGAGAACCTTTTTAAGTTATCGAGATATCGGCAAATCGCGATTAAAAAAATATATCGCGATTAAACAAAAAATCGCCATTGTGAGTCAAGTCAGAAATTCCATGGAAACAAAATTAGAACAGTCTTTTGAGCATTTGGAAGTGAGATACAAAAGCGAACTACTTCAGAAGTACATACACGCTCTGCAAACGAATTTGCGATTTATTGTGACGCTTGTAGAAGGGTACATACCTGTGGTTATTGGATCTAAAGCAATCATGCATGAATGAAATAATAATCGCGATATTATCGAAAATTGCGATATATGTTTGCTGATATATCGTGGATGAAAAAAAATAATAATAATCGATATCGCCCAAGCTTAATACACAATAACCGCAGTGGCCGCACAGAAAATTTCTTTTTTGAAACTGTTTAAATCTTACATGTGCAGGGTGGCTGAAGCTCAGCACTATAATTCCATACTAATGACAGGCGCTAAGGTTTGAATTCCAAAATATCATTTTTTACTAAAAAAGTCATTTTAGTGAAAGAAAATCCAGATCTGAAGTTAAAGAAATCCCTGAGTTTCGATGGTATGCAGATGTAGAGACAAAACAGCAGTGTTTGCACGGTTTATGTAAAATATTCCACGCAGCAGGTTTTATGTGAGCTCGTCATGCTCGTATGTACGCCGATGCACCAATTACACGTGCCAACACTGGCATATGTTTTGTCGTAATGCTCATGTGACCGTGCAGCCATCAAAACTAAGGTAATTCTTTAACGTTAAATCTTGGGATTATTTCATTAAAAACACTTAGTGGAAAAGATAACTTGAAATTCAAACCTCAATGAGATGCATTGTATTTGGTGATGGAATTATACTGCCAAGTTACAGCAGCTTCACACAGGTAAAAGTTTACAACGTCACTGTAGTACACGGAGGTGAAATCCAACCTGGGCGATGGCGCGCGCACCCAGTATCAACCTGGTGATATTCTGTACTTTTGGTGGTGTAACCACAGATATACATGTACATAACCTATAGACTGACAGCAACTATTCAAAATGACTTCTGGACACCGTAGCGGTGACAGCGGCTGACTTGTGCTATCCACAGACAAATATAACCTATAGACTGACAGCAACTATTCAAAATGACTTCTGGACACCATAACGGTGACAGCAGCTGACTTGTGCTATCCACAGACATATATAACCTATAGACTGACAGCATCTTTTCAAAATGACGTCAAGACACCGTGACGGTGACAACGCCAGACTAGGGTTAAAACCATGGGCAAATCACCTTGTGTCATGGTGGAATAGGTGTGCAATCTTTATTGGACGTTTTCTGTGTAAGTGTAAATTTATACGCGCACGCAATGCATTATTTAAGACTCACATGCGTGCTCTTGGTTTTAGAGAATCTGAGAATACCATTTCCATGCGCGCTTAAAACGTGGTAACCACCTCGCTCAATCAAACATCAAACATTAAACATTAAATTTCACTTACCGGCTGTGGAATGTTCCACCATCTGTTCAGTGCGTTTAAATTGGATGGTAGAATCTGGAATGTTGCTACATGTAATCTCTGGGGTTTGTCCTTCAGGATCCCCGGCGTTCTTGATAGTAGTAAGTTTAAGAAACTTCTTGTCTGGGTCTTTACTCGAGTACAAAATATTCCGTACGTCACCTATCCGCAAACCAAAATCTTTCTGTAGATCTTCTTTTGCGTACATTAGTATCGTGCTGCCTGTTACATTCCCATGCTTGATCATGCTAGCTTCGGTTTTATCCACGCCAATACCCAACAACCAGCACTCAACTTCATCTTTTGTACAATATTTCAAATGTTTGTGTGTTCTGCTTGATCTTGTGGCAGCAGATCGTGTTTCCTCTTCCCTCTGTGTGTTTCTCTCTGGAAAAAAAAGAAGTGAAGCAAACTTCATCAATGGCAGTTTTGAGGCTTTGCAATGAAAGTTCAACATACATATGTGCGAAATATTTGAAACATGTCCACCCAAAAGCCATGTCTTTTGATTTAACAAATTTTCATTAAATTCATTGGTGGCAATTTCCTAATGTGTTTATTACTGTTTCTCAATTGTTTCTCACAATTCACACTTCTTTGGCTTTTATTTACTCATTATAGTTTTCAAATAGTTATATTGTCCATCCAGAGGAAGAAGGCCAATTACCTATCCAGATGCAGTATCAAGAGACACTAGCCTTACATTAGATGAACTGGGTGCAGCAATGGCTAACAAGACTCAATGGCGAAACAAAGTGGCATCGATCTTGACTGCGGTCGAAGGATAGATAGATGTTTGTATATATATATACATGTACATATACACATACACACATACATACATACATACTGTACACACACACATATATACATACATACATACATACATACATATAATTATACACATACACACACAAGTGTGTTTTTGCCTGCAATCGGGGACTTCTTTTGTCAAATTTCTTTGTCCTGGAAAACGGGGACATATTGTTCTCCATTGTGATAGCAACCGGGGCCGTATTGTCCCTTTTGTTATAGGTCCCCGGTTTGAATGCCCAAACAAATGCACACACACACATATATATATATATATATATATATACATACATATATACATATATATACATATATATACATACATACATATATATATATATATATATACACATACATACATACATACATACATACATACATACATACATATATATATATATATATATATATACACATACACATACATATACATATACATATACATATACATATATATATGTCATTGTGTGGTTTATCTCCAGTAATATGGAAATACCACTAAAATCCCTTTGAAACAACACAAGCTGCTACTCAGTTGACTGAACACCATTGGTAAATTAGGGAATAAAAGTTTGTCACAAGGTCTTTACTGCAGGATAATGACTGGCTTTGGGCATGGCCATGGGTGATAAAGAACCCTCGCCTTCGGCTTGTTATCTTACAGTAAAGACCAAGCATCAAACTTTTATTCCCATTCATAAATGCCTGCATCAGTTTCATTGTCAAATCAAGTCATTTTCGTTGAAAAAAATTAAATTGAAATGGGAAAATTCATATTTTGGGGACACACAAAACACTAACAAAATGCGCAAGTATTACACAAACAAAACTTTGTCACTCTAATTGGTTCAAATCCGCATCACCTAAATGTAACATCTGGTGTGTAACACACATACACACTGCTGTGATTTATAAAACCCATTTCATTACTAGACGTTATAATGCACCCCTACGTGATCACGTTTCATCTAAACTGTCTTGGGTATTTATGAAATGTCTATAAATGCATCCATGTATACATCTACATGCATCCATGCTTGATAAGAATGAAGAGATACATGTACATACATGTATATACATCTACATGTATCCATACTTGATAAGAATGAAGAGATACATGTATATACATCTACATGCATCCATACTTGATAAGAATGAAGAGATACATGTACATACATGTATATACATCTACATGCATCCATACTTGATAAGAATGAAGAGATACATGTACATACATGTATATACATCTACATGCATCCATACTTGATAAGAATGAAGAGATACATGTACATACATGTATATACATCTACATGCATCCATACTTGATAAGAATGAAGAGATACATGTACATACATGTATATACATCTACATGCATCCATACTTTATAAGAATGAAGAGATACATGTACATACATGTATATACATCTACATGCATCCATACTTTATAAGAATGAAGAGATACATGTACATACATGTATATACATCTACATGCATCCATACTTTATAAGAATGAAGAGATACATGTACATACATGTATATACATCTACATGCATCCATACTTTTATAAGAATGAAGAGATACATGTACATACATGTATATACATCATACGCATCCATACTTTATAAGAATGAAGAGATACATGTACATACATGTATATACATCTACATGCATCCATACTTTATAAGAATGAAGAGATACATGTACATACATGTATATACATCTACATGCATCCATACTTTATAAGAATGAAGAGATACATGTACATACATGTATATACATCTACATGCATCCATACTTGATAAGAATGAAGAGATACATGTACATACATGTATATACATCTACATGCATCCATACTATAAGAATGAAAGAGATACATGTACATACATGTATACATCTACATCCATATACTTGATAAGAATGAAGAGATACATGTACATACATGTATATACATCTACATGCATCCATACTTGATAAGAATGAAGAGATACATGTACATACATGTATATACATCTACATGCATCCATACTTGATAAGAATGAAGAGATACATGTACATACATGTATATACATCTACATGCATCCATACTTGATAAGAATGAAGAGATACATGTACATACATGTATATACATCTACATGGATCCATACTTGATAAGAATGAAGAGATATATGTACATACATGTATATACATCTACATGCATCCATACTTGATAAGAATGAAGAGATACATGTACATATGTATATACATCTACATGCATCCATACTTGATAAGAATGAAGAGATACATGTACATACATGTATATACATCTACATGCATCCATACTTTATAAGAATGAAGAGATACATGTACATACATGTATACATCTACATGTATCCATACTTTATAAGAATGAAGAGATACATGTACATACATGTATATACATCTACATGCATCCATACTTGATAAGAATGAAGAGATACATGTACATACATGTATATACATCTACATGTATCCATACTTGATAAGAATGAAGAGATACATGTACATACATGTATATACATCTACATGTATCCATACTTTATAAGAATGAAGAGATACGTGTACATACATGTATATACATCTACATGCATCCATACTTGATAAGAATGAAGAGATACATGTACATACATGTATATACATCTACATGTATCCATACTTTATAAGAATGAAGAGATACATGTACATACATGTATATACATCTACATGCATCCATACTTGATAAGAATGAAGAGATACATGTACATACATGTATATACATCTACATGTATCCATACTTGATAAGAATGAAGAGATACATGTACATACATGTATATACATCTACATGCATCCATACTTTATAAGAATGAAGAGATACGTGTACATACATGTATATACATCTACATGCATCCATACTTTATAATGAAGAGATACATGTACATACATGTATATACATCTACATGCATCCATACTTTATAATGAAGAGATACATGTACATACATGTATATACATCTACATGCATCCATACTTGATAAGAATGAAGAGATACATGTACATACATGTATATACATCTACATGTATCCATACTTGATAAGAATGAAGAGATACATGTACATACATGTATATACATCTACATGCATCCATACTTGATAAGAATGAAGAGATACATGTACATACATGTATATACATCTACATGCATCCATACTTGATAAGAATGAAGAGATACATGTACATACATGTATATACATCTACATGTATCCATACTTGATAAGAATGAAGAGATACATGTACATACATGTATATACATCTACATGTACCTGTGAAAGTTTCAGCTTATTTCATTGTGTCATTAACATGACAATAGTGACAATGTATTCACATTTGTTTGGTATCATTACCATGTAACAACCATGTAAGCTTGCAGATAATAACTTGTCAGGATGTTTGGTATCATTACCATGTAACAACCAAGTAAGCTTGCAGATAATAACTTGTCAGGATGTTTGGTATCATTACCATGTGACAACCAAGTAAGCTTGCAGATAATAACTTGTCTGGATATTTGGTATCATTACCATGTAACAACCAAGTAAGCTTGCAGATAATAACTTGTCTGGATGTTTGGTATCATTACCATGTAACAACCAAGTAAGCTTACAGATAATAACTTGTCAGGATGTTTGGTATCATTACCATGTAACAACCAAGTAAGCTTGCAGATAATAACTTGTCAGGATGTTTGGTATCATTACCATGTAACAACCAAGTAAGCTTGCAGATAATAACTTGTCTGGATGTTTGGTATCATTACCATGTAACAACCAAGTAAGCTTGCAGATAATAACTTGTCAGGATGTTTGGTATCATTACCATGTAACAACCAAATAAGCTTACAGATAATAACTTGTCAGGATGTTTGGTATCATTACCATGTAACAACCAAGTAAGCTTGCAGATAATAACTTGTCATGATGTTTGGTATCATTACCATGTAACAACCAAGTAAGCTTACAGATAATAACTTGTCAGGATGTTTGGTATCATTACCATGTAACAACCAAGTAAGCTTGCAGATAATAACTTGTCTGGATGTTTGGTATCATTACCATGTAACAACCAAGTAAGCTTGCAGATAATAACTTATCAGGATGTTTGGTATCATTACCATGTAACAACCAAGTAAGCTTGCAGATAATAACTTGTCTGGATGTTTGGTATCATTACCATGTAACAACCAAGTAAGCTTGCAGATAATAACTTGTCAGGATGTTTGGTATCATTACCATGTAACAACCAAGTCAGCTTGCAGATAATAACTTGTCAAGATGTTTGGTATCATTACCATGTAACAACCAAGTAAGCTTGCAGATAATAACTTGTCAGGATGTTTGGTATCATTACCATGTAACAACCAAGTAAGCTTGCAGATAATAACTTTTCTGGATGTTTGGTATCATTACCATGTAACAACCAAGTAAGCTTGCAGATAATAACTTGTCAGGATGTTTGGTATCAATACCATGTAACAACCAAGTAAGCTTGCAGATAATAACTTGTCAGGATGTTTGGTATCAATACCATGTAACAACCAAGTAAGCTTGCAGATAATAACTTGTCTGGATGTTTGGTATCATTACCATGTAACAACCAAGTAAGCTTGCAGATAATAACTTGTCAAGATGTTTGGTATCATTACCATGTAACAACCAAGTAAGCTTGCAGATAATAACTTGTCAAGATGTTTGGTATCATTACCATGTAACAACCAAGTAAGCTTGCAGATAATAACTTGTCAGGATGTTTGGTATCATTACCATGTAACAACCAAGTAAGCTTGCAGATAATAACTTGTCTGGATGTCTGGATGTTTGGTATCATTACCATGTAACAACCAAGTAAGCTTGCAGATAATAACTTGTCTGGATGTCTGGATGTTTGGTATCATTACCATGTAACAACCAAGTAAGCTTGCAGATAATAACTTGTCAGGATGTTTGGTATCATTACCATGTAACAACCAAGTAAGCTTGCAGATAATAACTTGTCAGGATGTTTGGTATCATTACCATGTAACAACCAAGTAAGCTTGCAGATAATAACTTGTCAGGATGTTTGGTATCATTACCATGTAACAACCAAGTAAGCTTGCAGATAATAACTTGTTAAGTTTTTGGGGTTATTACCAATGGTGTACAATACCCAAGACGGTTAAGACAATCTGATTGGATGAAGCATGATCACATGGGGGTGTATTAAACAGCCGGTAAAGACTGGCTGCCTATGTATCGGCGATAATAATCAACCAGGAAGTATGCAAGTATGTGCCAAGGTATTATAGGTTTCAAGCTTAGAAATCAACAATTGTTTTGATGAAATACAATGTATATACCATAGTATAGTTAGTAGTGTTATCCTTACTAGTTCCAGAGGTGATGGGGGAATTAACTGGATTATTGATGGTGAAGGTGTTACCAGAGGGAGTATATGATTCTAGCGTGTCCTCTTGTCTTAAATCAAGCTGAGAAGAGACATTCTGTATTCTAGGTTTCTTTTTACCTTGATGCATTGTTGTTGCTTTCCTTTTCCTCCCTGTGTATTGAGGAGAATATCAAAATTGAGGTCATCGTAGTGCTTTGAAATACAAATAAAAACTTGGTTTTAATATAACATCTGCTCAAAATGTACCTGTGTAAATATGCTCAAAATAACATTACAAAAACGGTCCATGAGAGAGTTTTGACCTTTTGCTAAAACCAAACCTAAATCCTCCATTGTTATAAAGGCAATGAGATCTGTTATTCAAACAAACAATATCGTCACAATCAGAGCCAACTTTCAACAGTGCGTGGAATCAGTGTTCTAATTTAAGATGAAAACAGTAACATGACCTTCTCATGTGGGGTAGTCTTTTCAGTCACTGAGTCAATCTAAAACTAGCACTCTGATTCCATGCCCTGTTGATCATGAGGATACTGTCCCTTTAAAGTTTGATACAATACAGGTTTTTAATGCACAAAGTCTACTTACCCGTGCTGGTATGTTGACATGTTTGAGAGTAAGATGTGTCACTAGTAGTTGGTGAAGCATGGCTTTCCATTCCATAGCTTGAACATGATGGCATCTGATCATCATCAGCACCTGTAGCAATGCTGTAACCTAGTTTAGAAAGAAACAAATTCAAGGTTATGGTCTCTGAGCACTGCTTGCTTCAGTTGTAAATCGAGTCATTTTCGTTGAAAAAAATAAATAGAAATGGGAATGTAAATGTGTTTGTCTGTAGGATCTCTTAAACTCCAGTCTGTGCAATTCATGGCCGACAGATATTCAATACAAATGAGATGTAAAGCATCTATTCTGATAAAATTAGAATGAATGCACTGTGTCTGGGTTGAACGTTAAGTTTGGGTCAAGTATGTGTACACTTGCAAAAATATCAAGTAATTCATGTACTGTCTGATCATGAAAATAATAAAGAAATTATCTGTTGTGGTTAATGAGATATTGTACATTCCCTGGAAACCACATTAAAGTGAGGCGCATGGACATCATGAATGAAATTAAATCAAGAGGATCCCAGACAACTAATTAAAACTATCATTATGTAAGAGTTCCCTTTGATTTACCTTGTTCTTGTAATGCATGTTCTGTTTCATTAATGACATCAATAACATCTTTCCTGCCAATCATTTCCATTATTTCTTTCAGCTTTCTGTAATCACCAATTCTTATTATTCTGTTGTACTCCAAACTCTTCCACAACTCTAAGACTGTTTTTATTCCCTCCAACTCTCCAGCCTTGAAACAAATTCATCAGCTTTGACTGCATATTTTATATTGTCAAAATTGTCCGATGTTAAAGTTTTGCTTAACTTGATGCATAACCTCACATGTGGTGTTGGTGTAGCCATGGTGTAGCTGTGGCATTAACTTTTACCGGTACTTCACAGAGAAAGATTAATTCCTCCAAGAGAAAATCTAGGAGAAAACAAAATTGAGTTTTATCACATCCACAATACAGAAATTCATTGTAAGTAAGCCATGTACAACCAATGATTTTGGGAAAAATATGTTGTATCCAACCACCACATTTTAAGGTTTTTGGAATTTATTTTAAACCACTAACCAGTTATAAAGGATTCTATCGATTTTGGGGGTACATAAAGCAAACCCTATCCCAAAAATCCACTTTATGATGGTTTGGGACTTTATTCCTTCTAAAAAATCCCCTTTCACAAAATAGAAGAATCCTATTATAGTTGCCACTGCGCATGTACAATGACCGTGTTGGTCACTAATGGGGGAGTTGACAAGATCGGAAAGACATGACTTGAGGAAGCCATTGTGTATCAAATATGCCTGATTTTTCATTAAACAAATATTCTGGAATAATTTTAAGTATATGTCCATCATCATCCATGTTCTCGACCTTACTGGGTAGGTAAGATTACATTACTGGATATAATTTATAATTAACAAGAAAAAGTGGCAGATGGATTCAACATTCTACCCAATTTTTGTTTTCGATAAATGTTGCTGGAGCCTATATTAATGTACAAAATATGTTGTAACCTCATCTTTGTTACAATTTATTAAATCAATTACGAATTATACCTGGTGTAAAGTTGGTGATGGTATCAAAGAAATCAATTGTTAAAGTGCTCTGATTTTAGAGAAATTCACAAATAAATTGTAATTCAAAACACAATTTATTCTCTAATTTTGAAGCAAAGTTCTGATAGACCTTGTGCTTATTCATTATGTGACAGTTTTACTATTACAATAGAGAAGCATAACACCTTCACTTTCAATCATTGGCATCTGTGGGGCAATATCACAGAGCAGACAGGGCATGGAATTAGTGTCCTTGTTTAAGATGAACACCGTGACTGAAAATTACTGGCAATTTATATGCAGGAGCCAAGGCAGTATGTCCAAGTTATGTGTGGTATCTTTCAGTCACTGAGTCAATCTAAACCTAGCAATCCGATTCCATTCCATGACAATATTGTCCCTTTAACCCTAACCACCCCAAATCCATCAAAATCCAAGGGGCACTTTTTTTGGAAAAATTCAGCACTGTTGGAAACTGGTACTTTCACCTCTTCAAATGGGGCAAAATTACTACCTGGCAAGAAATACAGGCCATAAATGCTGAATATGAAAGATCAACGAAAATGCATGGTGCATTTTGAAGATAAGGGCATGTTTCCAAAAGTGCACTGATGGATTTTGGAGGATTCAGGAAGGTTCCTAGCCAGAATAGGGTTAGGATTAAGTTTAAATCAGTCTACAACTACAAGCGCGCATACTGTAATGTCAGCTTAGTCATATTCTAGGGCCAATACACTGGACTCCCCTCCATATCCTTGGCCCTAGCCCCACATTACAAAAATTGAGCAATTTTTATTATTATTTTTTTTCAACTTTACCTTATCCCAAAATAATGGATTTTATGCCAAAAGTGTCTGCTTGGGCAACATTATCTAATCACTAAGTTTTAGGTTGTAATAATATTACAACCTAAAACTTAGTGATTAGATAATGTTGCCCAAGCAGACACTTTTGGCATAAAATCCATTATTTTGGGATAAGGTCTCACTTTCATCAAATTTTCATTTTTGAAATTTAAAAAAATATAATACTAACTAATATTAAAATTTCACCAGAATTACCCATCTCAGAATAGCAAACTTCATGCCAAAAGTGTCTGCTTGTGCAATCTTACCTTATCACAATATTTTAGATTGTAATAATTAGCAGGTCTATCAAAGGTTGAAAAATCGTTCCATTTTTGTACATTTGGGGTTAGGGCCAAGGACACGGAGGGAGTCCAGTGTATTGTCCCTAGAATGGGGCTAATGTCAGTGTGCATCACTCAATGTTGTTACCTTTCTTTCAGTTTTTAATTAATAACATCCAAACCTTGGATAAAATTAAAACTGCACCCACCCAGGCAGTGACCAATGTACATTGTACCAAATTATACCATGGGCAAAAGGAAAGAATGTCGTATCCGACCACCACTTTTGGGGAATTTTTTGCAACCACTAACCAATTAAAAATTATTCTAACAATTTTTGGGGATACAGAAAGCAAAAACTATAATTAAAATCCACTTTTATGATGGTTTTCGGACTTCATTTCCCTTCTAAAAAAATCCTCCCCTTCAGAAAATAGAAGGATCCTATAGTTGCCACTGCACATGTACAATGACCATGTTGGTCACTAATGGTAGGCAGTTTCATGAAAATTTGAAGTTGCTTCAATGCTTTTAAATGTCATATCACTGGATAGAACCAAAAATTAGAAAGAAAATGAGGGGTCAATGGTCATGATAGGTTAACCCTATGCAAAGTTTACATTTTTGTTGATTTAAATATTTGGTAATTTTAAGATCCAGTTTCATTTGAAAAGTTGTGACCGAATTTGCCTGCAATGTATCCTCAGTAGTACTAACAAAGTCTATTTTATTAAGTTGCACTGTTTTTGTGCCAACATTACAGTTGGCATGGACTGATCAATTAAGATAACCACGATGTGTAGTATCCATTTATCGACACTAGAAGTGACTACATCCGAGACTACCCTTTATATTAGAATTTTACCATGAAAGTTCGGCGGGTCACAACTTCGACAGAAAAAAAGGATATGAAAAATAGCGCCACCATCGGCGGTTTGCGTGAATCTGCCTACTAATGGGGAATTTACAAGATCAGACTGACATGACTGAGGAAGTCATCGAATACCAAAAATGCCCGATTTTTCATTAAATAAATATCCTGGAATAATTTGAAGTATATGTCCATACCATCATCATGATCATTGTCCATACCATCATCATCCATATTTTCTCCACCTTACTACTACTAGTACTAGTACTACTAGTACTAGTATGTAGGTAAGATTACTTTATTGTTATAAATATTGAATGAGAAAAAGTGGCGGTCGGATACGACATTCTACCCGGGCAAAATAGTGTTGGTGAAAATGTTTGTTCAATGTGTGTCAGCTTACCACATTCAATCTGGAACGGTGCTAAAGCCAAGATCTCCGAGGTACAGTATGAAGCTTGAAGGCAGAGTTGAACTTGGAAGGTCTTACTCTTAGCGTGCTTTTCCATAGTAGTAGTAACAGGTCATGTTGTCTTCGTTAAATCTGTGTTGAAGAGCTGTTTCACTTGAGAAGTTGTGTGGTGGTGAAGCAACCTTGCAACAAACAGTTAGTTTGTTGCGTGGTTGACGCCCCATCCAGTGTGTTGAGCAAGTCTTGCTATTGCCCACACTGGTGGGGCAAGTCTCGCTAGTGAGTGATGGTGTTGTGCGGTGGTCTATCCATGGTAAAAGTTATCACCTGTTAACTTCAATGAACTTTATTCCTCAATTACCTTTGTAGAGTCTGTGGTATGAGGATCTTCGAATGACATTTGTTCTTACGGGTGTTGCTCTCTTGATAGAACAGTCCTCCAGAAGTGCAACCAAATGCTTTCTGCTCGCACACCGTCACTGACTTTCGCAATTTCTTTTTCATCATTTCCGGTTTCCTCGTATTGGTCATTGACCTTACTAGACGTTGAAAGAGGGCGCTGTGTTATGTATATATTTACACTACAGTATACAGATATAACATGGTTTGAGGGTGGACAGTCGATATTAGCTCCCCAAGGTATTGGAAGTTGAGAAACTAGTTCCCGAGGCGAAGCCGAGGGAACTAGTTTCTCAACTTCCAATACCGAGGGGAGCTAATATCGACTGTCCACCCGAAATAAACCATGTTATATCTGTTTTACTATACCTCATACATATTCAGTTGCCATTACAATAAGAAGCAAGGGGAAAGGCAATATAACCACTGTGAAATAAAACGCGAATTTACATTTACGTGTGCCGCCATCTTTTCATGTGTATGTACGTAGCTAGCTAGCTACAGCTAAGGCGATGTTCGCGCGTGCGTACTACTGTTCCCCGCTGGCATGTTCCCGGATGCAGGGAACAGATCGTTGGGACTATTTCCCCGCCGGGACTGTTCCCCGATGCGACAGTCTACTACGCACTACTGCGCATGCGTATTTACCCTATGCGTGAATACTCGCGGGCGCTTGGTAAATAGTCAAAATAGCATCTGGCACGTGACGGTGAATGGACCAGTGAGAATTCGGCTCTCGATCATGAATATGTATGAGGTATATTAATATACAGATATAACATGGAGTTTAGGGTGGACAGTCGATACTAGTTTCCCCGAGGTATTGGAGTTGAGAAACCTAGTTCCCCGAGGCGAAGCCGAGGGAACTAGTTTCTCAACTTCCAATACCGAGGGGAGCTAATATCGACTGTCCACCCGAAATAAACCATGTTATATCTGTTTTACTATACCTCATACATATTCACAATATTCTCTAGTTCGGCATCACTGAGCTTGGTAAATTCAAACGCGACATTTACGTGTGCCGCCATCTTTTCATGTGTACGTAGCTAGCTAAGGCGATGTTCGCGCGTGCGTACTACTGGTCCCCGCTGGCATGTTCCCGGATGCAGGGAACAGATCGTTGGGACTATTTCCCCGCCGGGACTGTTCCCCGATGCGACAGTCTACTACGCACTACTGCGCATGCGTATTTACCCTGTGCGTGAATACTGGCGGACGCGAGGTAAACAGCAAAAATAGCATCTGGCACGTGACGGTGAATGGACCAGTGAGAATTCGGCTCTCGATCATGAATATGTATGAGGTATAGTAATAGCGAATATTGAACTCCATTGACAAATTCATGCGCCGAGCTGTTTATCACATTTTGTATGTCCTTTTTCTTGAAACCAAAGATTTGAGGCCCATTCATTTGAGGTATTGTGTAAAACTGGTCCTTGACTTGGATACACTAGGCTCTGAAATAAAATGGTCCTAATTTAATTGCTTCCAAGCGTAGGGCCTTCCCCCCCCCAAAAAAAAGGGCGTTTCCGTCACTATTATTGTATATATAGAGAGCAATGTAGTCTTTTGTAGAGAGCCATCAACACTTTGCATATACTGATGCATGCCAGGGGTGTGATTTGACAAGTGAAAAAATCCTGACAAATGTGGTAGTGGGCTAATTAGCCCAGGTTGGACTTTCACCTTTGTGTACTCCTTTTCAGCGTAACATACAGAGATGGATGAGTCAATATTTGGGCTGGGGGCGGGGGCGGGGGGGTGTGTTCATTATTAAAGATAAAATACGGCTTTGATAATGACACAACAGAAGTCAAACCTGTGTATCATGCCATATAGCTTAAATACACGAACACTCAATTAACACTTTTACATAATTTTATATACTCATATTTAAATTCCCAGGCCGAAAACAAATAGGAAAAAAAAAATATTTTATCTCTATTTAAAATAGACTTTTTAAAAACCTATTTTTTTCAATGTGATTTGGCCACCCTAAAAATAGTTTAAAAATAGTGAACAAGCTGAACTATATATTTCAAAAATAGTGTAAAAACAGCTCGGATCCTATTTTTTTTAAAACAGGATCCTATTTTAAAGGTGGGCCTGATTAGTAAACAATTAATTCTACACAATGCCCAATGGTGAATGATTTTATAACCGAGTGGAAACAATATGGTATTTACAGTTGAGATAACATAAATGTCCTATAAAGGTGGGGCTGGTAAATAAACAATTATTTATTCACAATGGCCAATGGTGAATGATTTTATAACAGACTGGTCACAATATACATGTAGTATTTTGGGTTAAAGGGACATTATCGTCATGATCAGAGCAGACTTAGAACAGGGCATGGAAACGGTTTCCTAGTTTAAGGTTAACACAGTGACTGAAAATAACTGGCTCATTTATGTAGCAGCAACACTCATATGACCTTTTCATGTGGGTATTATTTTCGGTCACTGAGTTAATCTGCAACTAGACCTCCGATTCTATGCCATGATGATCGTGACAATACTGCCCCTTAATAATAGCCATACAAAAATGTTCTGTAGAATTCTATTTAAAAAATTCTATAGAATTTCTTTTCATGTTTCTATAGAATCTACATCGAATATTTTCTATAGAATGTATAAAAATCCTTTAGAAATTCTATAGATAAATGTTCAATTTGGAATTTCATATAACAAATGACTCATTAACCCTTTCATTACCGATTTGTTTCAACAGGATGTCCCACTGGTAACTGAATTCCCTGCCCAGTCATGCATGAGATCACACATTATTGCACAACAGTATGCATCCATTTACAGGCACTTTTTCTAAACTCATTTTTCATCATGAAGAATTTGTTGGAGAAAGATATATTCAATGAAATGACTGTTGCTTACAAAATACTCTTTCATATGATACAAAAATCATTGGCATTGCATAGAAAATGATTGGGTTATTTATTTTACTTCCCATTCATTGCTGAATGATAAATTAACATTATGCATTATAACCAAGGTACACCTCTAGTAATTACCCAATTATAAAATGACCAAATTATCATCTAATAAGCTTACTTGATGTGAAGTTGGTAAAGATACCAATTATCTTGGCAAATAATTCTGTTTTAATTTTACAGAAATCATAATTCTTGTTTTAATTGTGACGTTTGCTACTATTTGTAAGTACACAAAGGTAGAGAGCTCTACATCTGAAAATAAAGTTTTGTCATAAAGAAATATGCCAAATAATTGAGGTGAAATGTTGACAGATTGATATCTATACATGTCTTGATCTTCATGAAGTATGAATGCATATATTGATCTTTATCAAAGGTTTATTCAGGATTGAAATATATATTTATTTATTATTACAATGATGTAATAACATTAATCAATGAATTCTCCTATTTATGTCCATAGACCCAAACTACATGACAGCTGAAATTCATATCATACATTATTTCAGACTTGTGTATGTATTTAAAATAATTTAATTAGATTAATCATGACACAATTAAATAAATATTGACCTTACATTGCAGATTACCTTACATAAAGCTTGCAGATTTATTAATATGTACAATGTAGGGGGATGCATGAATCATGTTAAAGATACATGGTCTGTGTTTGGCTCAAGAGACGCAAAAAAATAGACGAAGCAAAAATTTACAAATTGAGAATGACACTAAGCTAGAAGGCAGAGAAATGTAAGTCTTATCATGGTTGAATAGTTGGGTCTGTCCACACTAATGCATACAAAAGATAACTATTAGATTGAGACATGGAAGGGTATAATATAGAATCAAGCATTTTGTCCTAATTTGTCCATGTACATTCCTAAGCCATTTATGGAAGTGCTTACCAAAAAAAAAAGTATATTTTGTGAGTATTTAAGAAATTATGGGGTCATCTTCAAGACATAACGTTTGTCACACAGACAAATATTTTTATTTTAGATTAACAGGAAATAGATGTACATGTAATAGAATGAATTAACTGACCCAAAAGTTGTTCCGTTTACATCCCCACCTTAAGGACTGTTACCAGCCACAATGAACATACATAAAATCTTCTGGGAATTTAAGAAAAAAGAATGTGAATCACGTACGTAACATGGACAGACATTTTGGGACAAATTTATATCCATGTGACAAACATGACATCTTGAAGATTATCTCCCTGTAATTTCTACATGCCTTCGAGGGTTGACTTGATTTTGGCTGGTAACAATCCCTAATAGGATAGTAATGTTAAGGGACAACCTTTGGGTGAACCAGTTCATTTTATTAATATTACTTTCTGTCAATATATACCAAAATGTATGTCCCTGTGACATTACAATTACAAATCCGTATTCCTCTCCCATGTCACACTTTTGTATGCAGACTCATTCACCCAAATCCAACCAATTTGACTGATTGATGAACAAAGAAACTGACTAGCCCAATGTTGCTGCTTTCAATGGCATGTTGCTCAGTAAAGGAAATAATGACATACATAATAATGTGCACGTTTATACACCGTCTTGTTCAAGTTAAAACTGTGATATAAGATTGTTTGATACAAGAGTACTGTGCAGCGCTGTACTGGCAAATAGACCTTAGATAGTTTTCGTTTGGATTGGTGATTTATGTATAGACTTCAGGATTGATCAATGTCTCTAGGTATTAATAAAGACATGTAAGTTTGCCAAATCAGATGTTTAAATTACGAGAGCCAAATGAAACTGGAGACAGTCTCCTGATGACGGCTAGAGCAGACTAGTCAAAAACATTGAGAACAAACCAACTGGCTCTTCTCAGAGCCATCACTTCATCCAAGAAGAGATCATTACATGGTGTCACCCAAAAGAACTCGAGTATCTATCTCCACCATGAAAAGCCTCAAATCCTACATTGACATGTCATGTCAGATACATTTGACATGAAGGAGTTGTGGAGGTAATTTGTTGTATTGTATCAGGTAAGGCCTAAGCTAAGCCCCGATTCCATCCATGCAGCTATGAGCTTTTGTATTCCAGGTGATCTCCTGTCATGGGTGTTACTAATCTACTGAAAAACATCATGGATGAAGTCCACCCACAAGCTCAATTAGGATGTCACTCCTCACTGTATGACAATTGATATGGTCTTCAACACACGTCAGCTTCAGGAAAGGGTTTACATCATTAAGACATGTACACTCTTAATGGAATACTAATCCCTAGATAATGAAACTTCAAAAATACACTATTTTTATGTTAAAGATGGCATTATCAATAAACTCCATATCTTCATCTGTCACTGAGCAAAATCTCAAGTCCAGCTTTTGAAGGTGTTTCATTTGCTTCAAATGAGGAGACCATGATATTACAGAGCCACCCAAAGCTTCATTACATGACAGAATCATTATGTGACATACTCAGTTCAACCAGAGTGGGCATGTCACTCAGTGATACATCAATGTGCTTCATATCTTCATCTTTCAATGAGCAATAACTCAAGTTCAACTTCTGAAGGCGTTTCATTTTCTTCAAATGAGGAGACCATAAAGCTGCTGAGCCACCCAGTCCATCATTCTTACCGAGGATCAATTCCACCAGGTCACTCCTGTTTAATACTCATTGCTTCTACAATATCTACCAGATCTGTGCCAGTTAATGAACACTTACTCAGGTTCAGCTTTATGCCAGCACTGGTTTGCTCTACAAGATATCAACCAATACCTACTCTGCAGTACACAAGATTGCTCATATAACCAACTGATAAAGCAAGGTATTTCAAGTCTTTGCTTTCTACATTATAACATACGTCCAGCTTCTGAAGGTGTTTCATTTGCTCCAAATGAAGAGACCATAATATTGCAGAGCCACCCAAGAGTTCATTATTTGACAGATCCAGTTGAACCAGAGTGGACATGTCACTCAGTGACACAGCAATGTGCTTCATATCTTCGTCTTTCAATGAGCAATAACTCAAGCCCAGCTTCTGAAGGTGTTTCATTTGCCTCAAATGAGACCATAATATTGCAGAGCCACCCAAGGCAACATTTTGTTCAAGATTTAGATCAGTCAGGTTTGCTTTGTTCCCCAATGAGGATGCAATATGTTTCATATTACTAGCAGTTAATGAGCAATCAATTGGATGCAATGAAGACAGATTTGTCATTCCACTCAAATCATTACCTAAGTTATGTAAGTTGCTTCTCTTTATATACACTGTCCTTACCTTGTCAAGGTAACTGTTTCCTCTGCTCATTGTCTGGTTAGTTACATTCTTAAGAAAGTATAGCAATGAGTTAATGCTATCACTGCTCCAATGATTAATGTATATGTTTTCAGTAATAACTGAATTGATTAAATCCACTGATGGCAAATTCTCTGACTGACTCTCAAAAAAGCAATTAAGAACCAACTTTTTACAAGCATCAGATGTGGAATGCATTCCCTTCATCAAGAACTGACAAATCGTACTTGTACATTTCACATCGTTACCACAACAAAAGCGTAACAGATACTCATAGCTAGAAGGATTATCCCCTATGGTTCTGTCAATCTGATCAAGAATCTCTTGAAATTCCCCAGTGTCTGTTATCAAGCTCTGCCAATACATAGCTGCACAGTACTCTTGGAATGTTTTATGAATAAAGTGCACACTGCGATGAATGTCAAGACCCTTTAGGACCCTCTGGCTAGTGAGGATACCTGCTCTTATGGCTTTATCAAGTACAGTCTTTTCAAAATCTGTTTCATTGAAGTAAAGTAACTGGTCAGGAGATATCAGACCGTGTAAAGCAACCTCTCCAATTGCAATCACAATCTTTGATATTTCATCTGGTGACATATATTTTGCTTTTCTTTTAAATATGTATCTCAATGCCTCACTGTACAGACGAGTCATTGTGTCTGGCAGTTCAGAATTTTCTCTCCAAAGGAGACGCATCAAAAGCAGCAACATTGGACTCTCTGCCAAATCACACAGGACATTTGAGGACTGAATCCTCTGAATAAGCCTTGTCATCTTCTTCAGTGTAAAATCTGTTCACATACTGCTCAATATCTTTAGCACTGAACCCCAAAACACTCACATGAGTGAAAGGTTTTTCAACCAATGATGTACACACCAATTTGTTATAGTGAGAGGGACGGGTAGTAACAAATACACAAATTTCTCTACCTTTCTTTTGTTTAAGAATTTTAAGAATAGAACCAAATGAGGACTCATGGAGGGTTTTGGTTTGGAACTCATCAAAGCCATCCAAAAGAATTAGCACTTTGTCAGGGTTTGAGTGGATAAACCTTTTTAAATCAGATCTATCTATTGTGTCTTCATCTAAAAGCTGATCAAATATTGCGTCTATAAGCTCTGAAGTTTGTTCCAGTTCACGCATCTTCAAAACAAAAACAAGTTTGTACTTCCTGAGTGTCTCACTGAAGCCTTCAGCCCAATCATAAGCCATTCTGTCAAAAAGGGTTGTCTTCCCAAGACCAGCTGATCCATTTAATATGGCCCGTTTGATTAGATGACCTTCTCTAGTTTTATAGAAGAAAATGTCCTCATATGACTCTAATTTACTCCTACTTTCTACTAAAAGTAACTTTGTATAGATGTCCATAATGTGCATCTTATCATCCCTGGCCCATGGGATCATCTGTACAAAGCTACCTGTAGTTGTATACCACATTTTAATGCAGTCTCTGCAGCATCAGCAACTTGACTTGTAGTTGGACTTTGTTCCTCATGCTGGATGTCTTGTCCAATCGTCTAACTGGTTTTGTCCAGTGCTCCTGTTTGAACAAAAACAAATATTGTATGCACATTAAATCAAAATGTGGCCATGAATATCACTGACTGACTGTGTGGACAATCTGGATATGTAAGACTTGTAGCTTTGCATGGTGAGGAGGATAAGTATGACTAATTGCGGTGACACCATGTAAAATTCTCAATTGAGTAGTAATTAGTTCTGTAAAGAACTGGAGGTACAACTCGACGTTTCGATCAGTGTGTTCTGATCGTCCTGAGGATATATATTTTTCATGTTTTCTCAAAAATGAAATGTCAGATGGAATAACTTGTCTGGATGTTTGGTATCATTACCATGTAACAACCAAGTAAGCTTGCAGATAATAACTTGTCAGGATGTTTGGTATCATTACCATGTAACAACCAAGTAAGCTTGCAGATAATAACTTGTCAGGATGTTTGGTATCAATACCATGTAACAACCAAGTAAGCTTGCAGATAATAACTTGTCAGGATGTTTGGTATCATTACCATGTAACAACCAAGTAAGCTTGCAGATAATAACTTGTCAGGATGTTTGGTATCATTACCATGTAACAACCAAGTAAGCTTGCAGATAATAACTTGTCAAGATGTTTGGTATCATTACCATGTAACAACCAAGTAAAGCTTGCAGATAATAACTTGTTCAGTTTTTTTGGTTATTACCAATGGTACACTCCTTTTAAATAATATTCATAAATGTCCAAGACGATTAAGACAATCTGATGAAACATGATCACGTGATTAAACGGCTGGTAAAGACTGGCTGCCTATGTATCGGTGATAATAATTAACCACGAAGTATGCAAGTATGCACCTTAATGAAGGAATACCAATAATTTGTATGATGGCAAATGAAGTACAGTAAGAAGAATAGCCCCTTAAATGAGTTTGACTAAATGTATTTTAATAATATCGTTATTAAAGCATGAAAGCTACACTACATCTGTACACATGTACAGCAATTTGAAATTATATGGTCAAACTCATCTTAAAGGAACAGTTTTGCACTTTGATGATTAAAAAAGTTTACATCTCAACAGCTTATATTTTTGGCATTTTCCTTTCAACTGCTTTAAGAAACTTGTACTTGTAGACTCTGATTAAAGGCTTATTTTATGGGTATTTGTAACTAGGCTTGGGCGATGACATGATAATATCGAATATCGCGATATATTTTTTTACGCGATTATGATATCGAAAACTTTTTAAATCATCGAGATATCGGCAGATCGCGATGAAAAAAATATATCGCGATGAAAAACAAATTATCGTGAAGAAAAAATATATCGCGATTAAACAAAATCCTCGATTGTCATTTGGGCCAGAAATTCCATGGGAAAAAAACTTAGAAGTCTTTTCAGCTTTCGTGAGAAACAAAATCTAACTACTTCTGTAGTAAACCAACTGTCAGATCACAAAGGAGCTGCTTGACAGGGTGTTGTTTAATAATCCACCGCCACTCAAAGAAATCTATTAAGACTGATTTAAGTGTTGGGATTGAATTGGGTATTTGTTCTATGTGGAGACAATGTTTACGTTTCACTGTCTATCCATGGTGGTCTGTGACTCTGGCTGGCGCACCACATGCACAGGCGAGTATATTATATCATACATATTTAAATATATGCAGAATATGGGCGTTGCCTTAAAAACACATAATCATGAATTAAATCAAAGCATGGATCGGCAGCGGCTCGATCAAAGTTGAGGGATTAGGACACTATTCTGTTGTACCATACTGGGACTCTTGTCTCGTGTGACAAAACACATACACGTACATGTGTACTCTTGATAAACCATGTGACGTTTATTTAAAATAGTGTGACTACAATCCACATTTTCTGAATCACATGTTTATACTATGACCCAGTCACGTGGAACGCGTGAATCACGTGAACTTGGGCTGATGATTTTATTGGGACGCACGACGCAGTAACCGTCCCACATAATTATTATGCAAACGATTTGCCAATGGGTGCCTTTTTGCGACCGTAACCAGATACATGTTTCGGCTTTGGTCGTTGGTTAAGCGTTTTCGCAAGTTCGGTTGTGCATGCTGCGATGACATCATGGTTCTGACCAAACATATACTGAACTTTGTGATCGGTTACACTTAGTTTCAAGATGGCGGATTGTAAAAAGTGTTAAAACATGATTAAGTGATTGTTCGTATAACAGTATATCTGTCAAGTTACTAGCACTCACGAGTAAGTTCTATTTTGAGAAATGTTGATGACTGAACATGTCACAAACTGAAAACAATTGTCTGGTTACATTCGCATTTTCGCGTAGCTGTGCCGTTTTGTTTCTGGTTAGGGTAGCGAAAACCCGCCCCATATGTTGCACTCGTGAACGGCGCAATTGCACGTGTCTCTCAGGTAAGCACTGGCGATTTATTGTGACGTTTGTAGACGGGTACATCCCTGTCATTACCAGTTCTAAAGCACTCATGCGTGAAAAACAAAAATAATCGCGATATTATCGAATATCGCGATATATGTTTGACGATATATCGTGGATAAAAAAAATCGATATCGCCCAAGCCTATTTGTAACCACTCTTACCACTGACCTTTTTGGTTGGTTACATTTAACTCTAGATGCCAATGATCAAAAGTGAAGGTGTTCATGAAATAATCTTTTGTAAGTCTCAGGTATATTATAGGTTTCAAGCTTAGAAATCAACAATTGTTTTGATGAAATACAATGTACATACCTGTACCATAGTTAGTAGTGTTGTCCTTACTAGTTCCAGAGGTGATGGGGCAATTAACTGGATTCTGGATGGCGATGGTGAAGGTGTTGCCAGAGGGAGTAGATGAGTCTAGTGAAAGGGAAAGTACATCATTGTAAATGTTGGCAAAACAGTTGTTTTATGAGTATGTACATTGTACATGTACAATGTACATGAATGCTTACCTTATTTGAATTGAATTTAACAAAAAACCTGTGAATATTTTAGCATATTACACTGTGTGGTTCACAATGCATTTGTTCTGTATTCATTCTTTCCTAAATACCAACTGGAAATTATTTAAATTGTTCTTAAATGACAAAGTTATTTATAGGGAAGATTGATTGCATCGTCCACAACAAAGATTTAAGAGTGGAACAGTAAACAAACGTGTATGAACATGTTATTATTCACATGAATTCCTGAACCCCTTGGTATGGTTGACGGCTATAAACCGTGGTTTGCGAACAGGCCACTGGGCTGTTGAATTAATTGATTTTCCAGCTGAGTAAAACCAAGTTCAGTGTAACATAAACCAGCAATAATATAAATGATTTATAATGTGTGCATTTTTTTCAATTTTGTTGTGGTTTCTCAGGGCTTTTTTTGTTGCCTATCTAGTGTGACAAACAAAATATATCCTCATTTATCCTCATTTATAAATTCATAAATTTAATTAAAAATGCATTGCATGGAAAAATTCCCTGTTGCTTTCTTGCCTATGTTTACACTTGAGAATGAAAACCACTGGAACCAACAAAACCAGACATGTTTCAAAATAGTACAGTACCTTGTGTATGGGGGTGGTACAATTGCTCAATTGCTCCAACCCCTGATCATGAAGCATGTGCAAAGCCATGACATGTACAGTACGGCTTGTAACATTGTTTGCTAACGGTGGGATAATGGAAACAAATCTCTAACTTAGCTTAACGTTTCCATCAAGTTTCCTTAAAGTTTCTGAAACATATTTTATATTAAACAATATTATCATCACTGCATTTGCGGTTGAAAATTGAAACTCCTTCGTATCAGGGCGCAACGAAGTTTGAATAGACCATATGTTTTATTAATTTCTGTAATCCTTATGTTTTTTCTTTTAATCTCTTGGAACCGGTTCCGACTCGGAACCGAGTTTTTTTTTTAACCGAACCGGCTCCAGAAATTGTGGAACCGCCCAAGCCTACTTTACAACGACTTAAATACAACTCGATTGCGTTCATTTTATTACATTTAGGTGGAGTTCCCTCTGTCAATATGGGATAAACGTAACCATGCATGTGAATTAGCATGTACTTCTAATTGTGTTGTGCTACCAAAGCAATAACAAACTTGATGACCATTGGATTTTCACCTATAAATTATATTATTTTGAGTACAATTTTGCAAGAAATAAAGAGGAAACAACAACAGGCATTCAAGAACTCACTGTATGTATTTTTTGTCTATTGTCTGAAGCTTACAAATAGGCCAGAAATTAGGCCAGAAATAGGCCAGAAATCAATGCACATTATTTCGTATACAAAAATGCGGGAAAAATTTTGCCAACTATTCACAAATATAAGTTTTGAGGCTTTGCATGGTGGAATATCGATATCGTTTCGGTTTGCGGTAACACCATGTGTTTATCTCAACTAACGTGAAGCTGAGGTACAGGTTCTGAAAAGAACCGTATCGCACAACTTGTATCTCGTAAGTGAGAAAGGTTCAAGGGAGAACCAATTTCAAGGAGTTGCAATCGGCAAACCTCTTCATTCTCCTGACGAAGATTAGAGCAGGCTAATCGAAACGTAGAGAATAACCCGTGAAGTCCCCATGGTTCTCCCTGAACCATATTAACCCGTGAAGTCCCCATGGTTCTCCCTGAACCATATTTCTCACTTAGCGACAGTAGAGAAAAACGAGTTGCCCGAAATTGGTTCTCCCTTGAACCTTTCTCACTTAACAAAGGTTGAGATACGAGTTGTGCGATACGGTTCTTTTCAGAACCTGTACCTCAGCTTCACGTTAGTTGAGATAAACACATGGTGTTACCACAAACTGAAACGATTCGCAAATAGTGGATTAATCAAATCGTAAATATTACTATTCGCCCAGGCCTAATACGACGAGTCGTTCTGACTAGTGGTGATGTGCCACACACAAAACAGATTTTATTGTCTGCATTTTCTAAGACAGCGCTCGGGCATTTTTTGTCAGGGAAAACTTCACTGACTTTTGTGATCTAAATGTCGGGTATGAAATGCTAACATTTTTAAACAAAATTTGGTTTGGATAAATCAGTATTTTTTATATAAAATTTTGTGGGACCACAAAAATCATCAGTATCGCCATACGCAGTTTTGTATCATGATGCGTATCGCTGCATTTTTGTATCGCGATAATTGATGAATTGGTGAATCATTACACCCCTAATAAGACTCAAGATCCTTTTTGCGCTGAGAGATGTTCTTTATTAAAAGTTTGATACAATACAGGTTTTTAATGCACAGAGTCTACTTACCCATGCTGGTATGTTGACATGTTTGAGAGTGAGATGTGTCACTAGTAGTTGGTGAAGCAATGCTGTAACCTAGTTTAGAAAGAAACAAATTCAAGGTTATGATCTCTGAGCACTGCTTGCTTCAGTTGTAAATGTGTTTGTCTGTAGGATCTCTTAAACTCCAGTCTGTGCAATTCATGGCAGACAGATATTCAAAACAAATGAGATGTAAAGCATTCATTCTGATAGAATTAGAATGAATGCACTGTGTCTGGGTTGAAGGTTAAGTTTGGGTCAAGTATGTGAACGCTTGCAAAAATATCAAGTAATTCAAGTACTGTCCGATCATGAAAATAATAAATAAATTATCTGTTGTGGCTAATGAGATATGGTACATTCCCTGGAAACCACATTAAAGTGAAGCGCATGGACATCATGAATGAAATTAAATCAAGAGGATCCCAGACAACTAATTAAAACTATCATTATGTAAGAGTTTCCTTTGATTTACCTTGTTCTTGTAATGCACGTTCTGTTTCATTAATGACATCAATAACATCTTTCCTGACAATCATTTCCATTATTTCTTTCAGCTTTCTGTAATCACCAACTCTTATTATTCTCTTGTACTCCAAACTCTTCAGCAACTCTGCAACTGTTTTTATTCCCTCCAACTCTCCATCCTTGAAACCGCCAAATTCATCAGCTTTGACTGTATTTTTTATATTGTCAAAATTGTCCAATGTTAAAGTTTTGCTTAACTTTAAGCATAAATCCACATGTGGTGTTGGTGTAGCCGTGAGAGCCATGCTGCATTAACTTTTACCGGTTCTTCAAAGAGAAAAAGTTAATTCCTCCCAAGAGAAAATCTAGGAGAAAACAACAAAAATTTAGTTTTATCAGATGTACATCCACAATGCAGAAATTAATTTCTGTAAGTAAACGTACAAATGATGATTTTTGTTTTCATACTCAAAGAAATCTGGCCGAGACCATGGACCCTATATTAATATACAAAATATGTTGTACATGTAACAATAAGCACTTGGACGGTTAACCGGTTAAACAATCGAAACTGCACTAACCGTTAAGAAATTTGCTTACTGGCTAACCGAAAACAATATTCAAACAATGGGAAGTTTATTGATGCTTTTTGACTGAAAATTTATACACATTTTTCCAGAATTTTTGATGGGTAGGTTGGTAAGTAATTTTTTTTTAAATGGATTTGTACATGCAAATTACTACGCAATAGATGCATCTGCATGTACATACATACATGCTATGTTTAAAAACACATTTTTAACAAATTTGATCATGAAATCAGTGGGACTTTATCTTTTTTGCATTGTATTACAGGGGCAATATCATCACAAACCGAGCAGACTTTCATAGATCAACAGGGCATGGAATCGATGTTCCAGTTTAAGATGAACACAGTGATTGAAAGTTACCAAGTTCATTTAAGCAACAGCATCGGTTTATGACTTTATCATGTGAGGTATTATTTTCAGTCACTGAGTTAATCTAAATTTAACCAGTCCGCGTCGGGAATAAAAACAGTTTTGCTGGACCCCTGAGCGGGTTTCTTTTTCCCACACAAACACATTTTTTTTTGCGTGAATTGTTTTTGGTTACATCAATGAAACTAAGACGGGACACCCCCATTTAGCTTATTAGCAGAAAAATTGGTGAGTTTCCCTTGGGAATTATAACCAGTAGGGCGTCTTTTGTGTTGCGTCTTTAGACGTCCGCCGAGCCCTCTAAAGAATTCTTCAGCGTATTTACACATCATCCGAGTGGTACCGTGTAACAATGGGACAATGGTGCACGGAAATTGGTCTATACAAATCTTGATTTGCCACCGGTCTGCCAGGTAATTGGTCTACAGAAATCTTAGTATACCACAGCTTTACAGATTTCAATGGAGACGAAGACAAAAGTATGGAACAGGTGTACGATTGCCACCCCCCCCCCACCCATGTCAAGATATAGCTCTGCTCTATTCTTCATTTTGTTTATACTGGAACTAAGGATTTCTTACACGTAAAAAGATAATAAAATGTACAAACAAATGTTCAAAGAAAAAGAATAACTTGTATTTTATTACATGATAAAAACTAATACAAGATACTTTATTTGAACAATCTATATGCAAGTACTTCAACTTCATGGACTTCACTGGAAATAATCTACAATTGTTTATACTGGAACTAAGGATTTTTTGCTCATAACATGAAAATAAAATGTAAAAATAATTTTTCAATGAAAGGTTATTACATGAGTCTTTCATTACATCAAAATCATGGCTTTGCAACAATTTACTTCCAAGTACTTCAACCTCGAAGTACTTATTGAAAATAAGTGTAAAGTTTACATCTTATTTTCATTTTATGACAACAAATACTTTCGGTCAAATATAAACAAAAAGAACAGCCCCGGTCTATTCTTTTTGTTTATACTGGAACTAAGGATTTCTTGCTCGAAAAATGAAAATAGAATGTACAAGAAAAGTGTCAATGAAAACTGTACTGTAATTATCAATGATTACAAATGTTCTTCAAGTTCAATAATTACTTTCGGTGTGGTAAATCTTGAAGCAAGGGTGCACACACAGGGGAGTTTCACACACGTCACATGCATATCTTGTCTCACGCCTTCGCCCGTCGGACTTGCAAACCACACACCTCTTGCAGGGACTCGCTGTCTTATCTGTCGGCGGTATGGTGACGGGGAAGTGCCGGCCAGTCAGTCTGTTGGGACTCGGTAGGGCGTGTGGGCGACCTCGTATGCTGTAGTTTGGCAAAGTGGCATTATGCAGAACTTCGCTGATAAGGGACATTCGGAAATCGGTATAACTGATGTCCTCTCTCACAATTCTGTATATGATGAATGAGTTCACCAAAGCCATGTCCACCATGTAGAAAAAAATCTTCTTATACCACTTGATGGACTTTCGCACGCTGCGGTGGCTAGATGAAAACTGATCAGAAAGATCAACTCCACATTTCCCACGGTTGTAGTCGATGACACAAGTAGGTTTCTCAATTGGATTACCAGATTTGTCTTTCTTGCCAGTCTCCTCCATTGATGCCGAGTGCATCGTGGAAAGCATCTTGACATCCTTCTTGTCCTTCCACACCAGAGCGAGAAGACTGTCGCTGGACCTAAAAGCGTGTTCTCCGCGCTGCTTCAGTTTGACGGTTCTCAAGTCCGCTGGCATCTGCTTACGGTTGAGTCTGACCGTCCCGCAGACATTGGTCCGCCGGTCCCTAAGCCGCATGAAGAGGTCGGGGCTGCTAAACCAGTTGTCAAGGAAGATGTTGTACCCCTGGTCGAGAAGGTCTTCATTGAGTTCAAGAACAGATCTGGTACTTGCGGGCAAAGCACCTTGGTCCTGGCCGGTGTAAATCTTGAAGTTCCACGTATAGCCGGCTGCATCCCCGGTGCTCTGACACGTCTTGTAGACTTTGATGCCAAATCGGGCCCGTTTGGAAGGGTTGTATTGTTTGAATTTCAGACGACCGTGGAATTTCCACAGCGACTCGTCGGTAGTGACATCCTGCGAGGGAACATACACCGTCTTGAAATTCTCCGTGAGGTTATCGATGACTGGGCGCAGTTTGAAAAGTCGATCGGTCCCATCATCAACGTCGTTGTCGTTGAAGTGCAGACTTTTCAGCAACTGGAGAAATCTGTCTCTGGGCATGGTGTTACCGAAGAACGGGCTCTGCATCATTGGCTCTCTCGCCCAGTAGGCTTGGATGTGTGGCTTGGTCGTGATGCCCATCAAAATCACAAGCGACACCATAGCTTTGATCTCGTCTGCGGTCGTGTTGAACCACAGTCTCTGGTGGCTGTCCAAATTGATCATCATGTTGTCCTCGGCATATTTATTAGTCTGCTCGGCTATGTGCTTGAACTGTTCGTCAGGGAAAAATTTGAGGAGGACTTCGAGCGTCGTGCTAGATGCATCCAAATCTGCAGCGGCAACACCAGCATTGGCCGAAAACCCAAAACGGCGAGGGAAAATATCTCGCTGTCTCCATACTACAGCTGGAGCTGGAAGAGTAACTGTTTTTGTGCATTTTCGCACGGTAGGAGGACTTGGGTTGTCGCTCTCGCTTGAATCAGGACTTGCAGATAAATCAGAGTCCGAAGATTGTTCTTCGGACCCACTTGAAATAACGTCATTTGTTCTACTTGCAGATGCCATGATTTGATGTAATGAAAGTCCAAAACACAGGTTGCAAGCCCCCTTTATACCATTACCACCAGTACAAGCTGTTTGTTGCTTTGATGTAAATTTCCACCACGACAAGAAAACAAAACAATCCCAAGAGTTACTGAAAAGAAAAAGACTCCCCGAGCGTGATTACACGGCCCCCGCTATTGTGCCGAACATCTGCCGCACAATAACACGTCAACCGAAGCACGAGCACTGCCAGAATGGCATGTTTTTACGTCACCCGAAAGGACAATGGAAGCTTCCACAGCGTGTGGCCACATCTTCCGTGCATGGCACTTTACGCGCATGGCTTGTTGCCACGTCAACCGAGCATGCATACAAATTTTCCCGAATTTCCTATGGCGTGTATAGACGCTCTCCGATCCGCGGTGCAAAAAAAAATGCGTGTATACACGGCCTCCGACGCGAACTGGTTAACACTCCGATTTCCATGCCTTGTTGATCGTGACGATATTGTCTCTTTAAAGTATTAAAACAATTAACCCTCCTTCTTCTGGTGCCTTTTTCATACAAGTTGATGCACCATTTGAAACCATTCGCTTTTGTGGTTTTGAATGGTGAAATAACTGTGTACAGTATTGATTCCCCAAATGGTTTTGAATGGTAGGTCAGCTAATACAAAACCTTGTTTGGATCTTTCCAAATGGTAGTACAGCTAATACAAAACCTTGTTTGGATACTTCTAAGTGGTGAATCAATGGATCCTCTATGCTGGTGACTTGAGTGGATGGTTTTGAATGACAGGTCTGCTATACCCTAAAGACCTTTGTGCCATTTTAAAGTGGCAATTACTTGTAAACTGGCCACCATGTGTTAAAACTCCATAGGGTACTGAGATGATGGATAGTCCACTTTATCTACATAATGTTTTTGTAAACACTGCAGGTTTTGTTTTTCCAAGACTGTGTGTGTGGTACTTGAGGGTAAAAACCAAAGATAAGGCTAGACTATACTAAAAACAAAAGTGTACAAAATAAAATGGATAGCATTGAGTGTCGTGGCCGAGTGGTCTAGCTTACCGGACTCAAGTTCTGGTGTTAGCAGCAGAATGTGGGTTCGAATCCCGGCCGTGACACTTGTGTTCTTGAGCAAGACACTTAACCATAATTGCTTCTCTCCACCCAGGGGTTAAATGGGAACCTGTGAGGGCAGAGTTGGTTGATTAGCCCTATATGCGCTGTAATGGCAGCAATCGAGCTGTATATTCCCCAGGGAGATGGTTTCAGGAATGATTTATGAGCCTTATGAGCAGGGGTAATAATATGCGCCTTGAGCACCACTCAGTTGGTGGATACGTGCGCTATATAAGTCCACTTATTATTATTATTATTATTATTATTATTATTATTATTATTATTATTATTATTATTATTATTATTATTATTATTATTATTATTATTATTATTATTATTATTATTATTATTATTATTATTATTATTATTATTATTATTATTATTATTATTATTATTATTATTATTATTATTATTATTATTATTATTATTATTATTATTATTATTATTATCATCATCTTTTGATCTGAGCATGTTCCATTTTTGGAGGGGTTGAAATTTCTGTTATTGTATGTTTTTAATTGTTTTGATATTATTCATAGTTATTATATAACTCATTAGCAAGAAAACAAAGTTACAAGATTTAACAAAGAAATGCAAGGGTATATAAGGCCTGCTTCAAAGACTTGTACTTATGTACTAAGCTTCTGCGAATCTACTGAGCCAGAAAGAAAACACAAAACAAAACCCCAAGACAACATTTTTATCTGAATCAACCATCCATAAAGACTCAATATTTACTAACCAGTATCCAGTGCATTTGAATGATAACCCACTGTGTAGTACCATGGAGGAAGGATTTTATGGTACATTCACCATTTGAAACCATTTGGCTATGTGAAACACACCAATGGTATCACTATGTGTGTACAAAACCAATGAGCATTTTTGAAAGTGGAAATTTTGAATGGTTTCAAATGGTGTATCAGTAGGAGGGTTAACCCTTCTAATCTGTCAAAATGTTGATATACTTGCCATGGTATATCTAGTGCACTTAAAAGTCAAACACTGTCAAACCTTACGTGTAGTAAGTACATTTACAAGGTTAAAATGAGTTGACTGTTTTTGACTGGTAATAAAGCATTGTCTGGTATTGTTGAGGGTGGTCAAAATGACAGTAAAAACCAGTCAGAAATGCCCCTGTGTGCACATTTGGGTAAACATGTATACATATAGCTACTTGCCACTAAAGTTCAGCTATAGTAGTAGGAGGGTTACCGTATTTTCCTGCGTATAAGACGCGGCTTATCTGACTTTCAAAGGTACGAAAACGTCACTGCGTCTTATCTAACGGTGCGCCTTATCTGGTGTCGCTTGAGATCAAAGTGATGATTACCGCTTGTGTAACTTTCGGTGGACCTCAACCTAACAAAGCGGCCGTGTTTTCCAACGAAGGTCGTTAGCGCAAGATTTTCATGCATTCATTCACCGTAAATAATACTCACGAAAGACCTCACTCGTGTGTGTCGTACCAAAAGCAGAAATCCCCTGTTTCTAAAAATAGCATGCCCAACATCGTACACGATCGCGCATTTTTATCTACAACGCTTTCTAATGACTAAGTCTCTATGCGATGTGTGCAAGGTTGTCAACTTTTGCCGTGTCTGTTTTTCACCTCGATTATTAATCACAGTGTATTACGCACAACACCGCGGGATCACTTGGGCCGCAACCAGACTACTTTCCTAGTACGACGCGCGCGTGGTGGTGGCGGCATGGTCGTGCTATAGCGCTTCTGGTATGCACTGCACTATATATTGAGCGGTCATGGTGCGCCTTATACGGCGGTGCGCCTTGTACGTTGACACTTTAATCACATTCCCCCGATTCTGGGGTAATGCGCCTTATACACCGAGCGTCTTATACGCAGGAAAATACGGTAATAGAGTATATCTGGTATAAAGTTGGTGATAGTATAAAGTGATAAATTAACAAAGTGCTCTCATTTATAGATAATTTCACATATGAATTTTAATTCAAAACACAATTTATTCTCTAATTTTGAAGCAAAGTTCCGACAGACCTTGTGCTTATTCATTATGTGACAGTTTTACTATTACAATAGAGAAGCATAACACCTTCACTTTCAATCATTGGCATCTGTGGGTGACCAACTAAAAAGGTTGGTGGTCTGGGACCCATATCAAGCTATTGCCTTGGATTCCACCACGGATTCAACTGAATTAAAAAAATCGGATAGATGTGAAAATTTGAAAACCACAATATAGGGCTGTGCCGGGTATCCGGGTATCCGGATACCCAACCGAAACTGTCATTACCCGGTTTCATTTTTCGGTTCCAATTACCCGTAAACGACTTTTTAAAACTCGGACTTAACATTTGAACGGAGTGAACATAAATCTGTCACTCTTGAACAATGTAATGCTTACACTTTTACAGACAATTATCTTTAAATTTTCCATACACTTTTCTCCAACTGTTTGTGATACATTGTATCGAATCGTTAAGACTGCAAAGGGCCTGGCAGTGGCTGCTTCAAACAACTTATCAAACCAGCAGTACAGGAGGGAATGTTTGCCTAATTGTTTTACTTTAATAAAAATTACACAGTAAAGAAAATATTGATTTAAGTATGGTATCCTCTGTATTATAAAAGTCAGTTTTGCACCAAGCCTCATTAGTATCCATATGAAAAGGGCCTATTTAATTTTCTAATAGAATCATCATGATAAATGTTCGTAATATTTGTATTTCTTATTGTTTTTTTGTTTTAAGAACAAAAAATTATGATGGAGAACTGGAGGCCAACAATATTCCTTTATGGTGAGTAGTGCAGAGAGGATAAGTATTCAAAATAAGCAGTTAAAGATAAGGTATTGAATAATAACATTTATTTTAAAACTTACTCAGTGCAAAGCTAATGTTTTTAACCCTCCTCCTGATAGACCATTTCAAACCATTCAAAATTTCCACTTTCAAAAATACCCATTGGTTTTGTACACACATGGTGATACCATTTGAACAGTGTTGGTAGCAAGCTTTACTACCATTCAAATCCATTCAAATGCATAGAGGGTTCATTGATTCACCACTGAGAAGTATCCAAACAAGGTTTTGTATTAGCTGTACTACCATTTGGAAAGATCCAAACAAGGTTTTGTATAAGCTGACCTACCATTCAAAACCATTTGGGGGAATCAATACTGTACACAGTTATATCACCATTCAAAACCACAAAAGCGAATGGTTTCAAATGTTGCATCAACTTGTATGAAAAAGGTACTAGAAGTAGGAGGGTTAATCTTCACTATAAATAATTTTGTATGAGGTGCTTTCTGTTTGTTTGTCATTATAGTTATTTGTCTTGTTTCCGTCTATGTTTGTCAATAGGTTAGGGAACAAAAGCCTCATTGACCCAAACCTAAATATTGTCTTGCTGGACCTTAAACTTTCATATCTTTATTCATCGTAATATCTTAATATAATTTAGAGTAAGGCTGTGCCAGGTATCCGGATACCTGACCGAAACTGTCATTACCGGTTCCATTTTTCGATTTCAATTACCCGTAAACGACCTGTAAAATTCGGGCTTAACATTTGAGCGGTGCTAACATAAAATATGTGACAATGTAATGTTTAGAATTTACAGATAATTTTATTTGTCAAGAGATTACACTCAGATAACACATTTGTAGTATTTTACGGACAGTTTCCACACACTTTCCTCCAACTGATTCAGTGTGATACATTGGATGAAATGTTCAGCCTATTGTTTGCAGTTATTGGATTAGTGCGTGCTTTATGTCTGCACTGGGAGTGTGTGCCATGAGCTGTTAATAGGAGGGATATTATTATAGGGAACGTCCACATTAATTGTTGTATTATTAATAAAAAGTGTTGTTGAAATTGAACATTACAATGGGTATCCGGGTATCCGGGTATCCGAAGTTTCTAGATTTCGGGTATCTAGTTCCAAAAATATGACTGTACATGTAAGGTTAACTGATACTTATACACATGTTTGGTGTATGTATTTTAATGACTGCACTGAAATTAATGCATCAAAATTGAAAATTAAGAAAAAGCAGCAGTTACTGTCAATATGTTTATCGAAGTAGTCTTTCTTAAAGTCAACATATGAATACAAACAATCTGAACGCATTTGCACAATTTTCTGGACACGACCCTAAGCTGAGCATTTCACAGTATGGTTGTTTAATGTGTATCTTGATTCAAAGAGAGTAGGCCCTAAGCATACTCATAGAAGCAGTTTTGCCAACATTAGGGCCTACCAATGTTGTACCTTCCTTTCAATATATATCTTGATTCAAAGAGAGTAAGCATACTCATAGAAGCAGTTTTGCCAACATTACCGATGCTGTACCTTCCCTTCAATGTATATCTTGATTCAAAGAGAGTAAGCATACTCATAGAAGCAGTTTTGCCAACATTACCAATGTTGTACCTTCCCTTCAATGTATATCTTGATTCAAAGAGAGTAAGCATCGTCATAGAAGCAGTTTTGCCAACATTACCAACCCAATACTGTACTTTCTCCTTAAAGAATTTGTTTTCCTTTCCACAAAGAAATTAATACTTTTCATATAAAAAAAGAAACTTACTGGGAATATCAGTGGCACAACCAAAAGGGGGGCAGGGGGCAGCCACCCCCCCAAACAAAATAAAAATTCTTGGCAAAATAGTGCATGTTGGTTAATTTACAAACTTGTTGGTATTTCAGATTGACATAATTTTTCGGTTCATTTGAGTTTTCTCCCAAAATGTTTTTGCTTCCCCCACTCTAAAAATCCTGGCTATGCCACCGCTGAGAATCACAGTTGGATTAGTTAGAAACACAGGTGAAACACAGGTGTCTACCTGTATGTCAACTAATGGTTTCCCGATACGGGCCTAATGGTATCTCAAAAATTGGAATTTCAACTGGAATTTCAATCCCTTTTGGGTTAGTATAGTTTTTAGTAAACATCAACCATGTGAGCAATACTCTACTTTTTTCACCAAAATCTTGTCTGAAGTTGTTTCCCTTTTGTATTTGAAACCGAGATTAATCTAATACAACTCAAACATGTATTTATAGAAACTTACCTCAATGTACATGTACATATGTATTTGATATGGTCAGTTTCAGATACAAACAAGCCAGCAGCTGTCAGGGATTGCTGGATCAGGACAGGGTTATACATAATGAAAATTCCTTGAAGCTTCTTACTTCATGTATATGCATGGGATTCAGGGACCATCAGTATCCTCATTGGAAGAATAGGGTTGCGCAATCGGGATAAAAATCGTCTACGGAGCCCACACCCTGTCCATGGCGTCATTACATGTATCATCCGATATAAAAGAACCAATCAAATCCATCCATATAAATGTCATCTGTTATTTTTTTAACTGATAAAATTAATATGAATTGCATTGTATGCAAATTAGGGGGTTTCCATTACATCACCATACCAAGCACATATATGTATTTAATAAAAGGCGTTTATGTGAACATTGCCCCCCATGATCAATCTGAAGTACTGTACATGTATGCACATACTTTTATGCAATTCCCTCGTTTGACCTTTATTCAAATTATTCACGTTCCCAGCCTTGCTTCCTCAAAAAGAGTTGCCACAGATTCAGGTCCAGTGTAAATACAGCGGGTTTCATCAAATAAAAGTCCAACGGTTTTGATTGTTGTCTATTTTGCTATGAGATGTTAATAATTGACAGATTTGACTTGTACTTCAGATTTTCTTGCATTCTGTACCTCTAGATGTTGCAATTAATGAATTCACTCAACTTATGGCATACATCATGGTTGAGGTATGATACAATTGATATTTCCAATTATCATTTCATAATCCCAAGCCATATGAAGTCATGATATCCAAGTAGTATTTCTAGGATTACACAACTGCATTCACCTCAAAAGTCTTTTTTTATATGGCACACATTTACACTAATGATGCTTGGTACAGATGCACTCATTTCTGCGGCTGTAGAAACACTGGTATTGAGTGCTGCATTCAAACACACACACACATTGGGCCAACATCTATCCAGTTTTTAACCTGCAGTATTTGAATCCGGTTGAATCCATGGTTGAATCCGCTGCTTATAGCTTGATCTTCATTTTCAGCCCATTAATATTCTAATCTCACTTTTAAATTGGTGATTTTGGAAAAAATATGTAAACAAACACAAATGTTATTATAGCGAAAGTAAGTATTATAGCGAAATTATGGTGTAACTATGGGGGGCACTGTGGTGCCCCCCATTTTCCCCTGGAATTTTGAAAAAATAGGTCCCATTGAGGCTGCAGGATACAAAATAATCAAGTATTGACATGCCCCCATAGAAAAAGTGGTGCAGCTCCAAGTGCCCCCTGAAAATTGGACCCTAGTTATGCCACTGGTGCTTAGGGTAGAATGTCATATCCGACTACCACTTTGTCTCATTCAATAAAACCAATAAGCTAATCTTACCTACCCAGTAAGGTGGAGAACATATGATGGACATATACTTTAAATTATTCCAGG
This sequence comes from Zoroaster sp. YZ-2022, assembly GCA_029582265.1. Lineage (NCBI taxonomy): Eukaryota > Metazoa > Echinodermata > Asteroidea > Forcipulatida > Zoroasteridae > Zoroaster > Zoroaster sp. YZ-2022. Next base: position 7,875,398 of record CM055818.1, read on the forward strand.
ATATTTTATTTCATGAAAAATCAGGCATTTTTGGTATACGATGAGTGACTTCCTCAGTCATGTCAGTCTGATCTTGTCAACTCCACTGTTAGTGTTAGTGACCAACACAGTCACTGTACATGCTCAATGGCAACTATAATAGGATCATTCTATTTTCTGAAGGAGAGGATGTTTTTAGAAGGGAAATAAAGTCCGAAAACCATCCTAAAAGTGGATTTTTAAAGATAGTTTTCACTTTCTGTACCCTGAAAAATCGACAGAATAATCATTTTTCTTAACTAGAATAGTGGCTGCAAAATCTTTTTCCCAAGAACCTTTAAAAGTGGCGGTCAGATACAACATTCTTTATATATGCTTATTCATTACATGTGGGGGTGACCAACTAAAAAGGTTGGTGGTGGGGGTGGTTGAAAACTCAAACTCTGATGAAACATAAAGGCTACATCATGTAGTTATACAACTTTTAAGATGTATACTATAATAAGTAGGGTTTTCAGTCGAAAAATTATTCCTAAACCAATATGCTCAATATTTATATCAAATTAAAGGTCTTGATGAAAGAAATACAATGGTTTTTAAATCAAGAAAATCGGACGGGTAGTTTTTGAGGAATCCTGTTTTATTTAATCATATACTGCATTCGAAGAAGCGCGACTGTCCATACACTGTGTACATCCCTAATGGCAACAAAGCCATCGAGATCGTCAAACACGACACTGTGCCACAGGACATCGGTTTCTTCATCAGCGACATTTGGCGACCTATACTTCAGACTGAAGGATCTTCTATATCCAAAGTCCATAACCCACCCCAGACTGAGGGATCCCTTATAATCCTAAGTCAACCACCCTCCTTCCCCTGTGCTTGTTAACAACTGATTCAGTTCAGTGAGCACACACTCCTCTCCCCCAACCTCTAGGATCCTAGTCTCATAGTCTCACAGTTTCCCGCCTGCGCGCCTCAACGAACTAATCCTCCAGCATCCATTCATGGGATGATCCTCCAGCAGCCTACTTAAGCAGCAGCATTTTCCAGAGTCCGGCTTTCTCCTGAGGACGATCAGAGCATACTGATCGAAACGTCGAGTTGTACCCCCAGTTCTTTTCAGAACTAATTACTACTCAATTGAGATTCCACATGGTGTCACCGCAATTAGTCTTACTTGGCAACAAAACCGTTGAATCAGCCTACACACACCGTGATACACACAGCGTTCGTGCTCGTTTCCCTCATAAGAGCTTTTGAAAGGGTGTAAAAAATTCAGACACCGTTCTTACCTTAAAGGTTATACCTTTCAACTTGAAGATTTCACCTCGAAAAAACGGTGTTTACTTTTTATCTCTTCGTAGCTTCGGTTGTACTTGTAGAGTAGTTAGGGAGCCGATCGAGCAAGCACGGGTATGTAAAGGAGCCCTTTGTCAATCACAATGTACTCGGACGCGCGCGGAGACAGCTCCGAAGTGGATGCCCTAGCAGAGCGCGGCAAATTTTACGGGCTGAATGCGCCCGATCTCGGAACACTTTGCGAAAGGCTGGGCGGGACGAGAGTGGTTCATTCATAAAAACCTAGGCTTTTGCACGTACTTCCGATTGCTATTTTATGTACATTGTTGGATAGCTGAAACTATAAGCTTTCCAATGGGCTATTACATGTAAGATTTCGACAGGTAAAAGTAATATAATTTTTTTATTTAAAATGTTTATGTTTTTTGTTGCGGGCGATGCGCTGTGCGTGTGGAGGGCTTCGGTCAAGCACGTACGAACTGAAAACCCTACTATAAGCCTTTAAAAGCGACAAATATGTTACAGAGCAGACTTTCAACAGGCATCTAAAACTAGCTCTCTGATTCCATGCCCTGTTGATCGTGATAATATCATCCCTTTGAGTTTAATCAGCGTCTATAACTCCATGAGCGCATACTGCAATGTTAGCTGTGCATCACTCAAATATAATAATATTGTTACATTTCTTTTTAACTTTTTAATTAATAACATCCAATCCTTGGGTAAAATTGCACCCACTCAGACCATGGAGGCAGGTAGCTGCAGTAACTGTATCTCCTAGGACTCGTCATTGGGGTAATATTTGACCTAGGAGCTACAGACTTGGACTTGGAAAGTTTGGGTGACCCTCAGGGGAATTTTGGCTCCTTTTCAATATCTCAAAAAATTCTTAATTAGAATTCCCGGAAAAAATGTCATATCCAACCGCCACTTTTTATAGGTTTTTTTGGATTTTTTTTTACAACCACTAACCAGTTAAAAATGATTCCATCGATTTTTGGGGGTACAGAAAGCAAAAACTATCTTTAAAATCGCTTTTATGGTGGTTTTTGGACTTGATTTCCCTTCTAAAAATATCCCCCCTTCAGAAAATTGACAAGACAAGATCAGACTGACAAGTTGACAAGATCAGACTGACATGACTGAGGAAGTCATCGCATACCAAAAATGCCTGATTTTTCATGAAATAAATATCCTGGAATAACTTGAAGTATATGTCCATCATCATCCATATGTTCTCCACCTTACTAGGTAGGTAAGATTACCATGATTACATTATTGGTTATATTTAACGAGAAAAAGTGGCGGTCGGATACGACATTCTACCCGAATTCCCTTTATAAAGAATGGACCAGTTATAGTCAGCTTTCTTTTGAATGTATCATCAACGATCAGTACCGATAAAAATACAGAAATTTAGACTTTTTTGACAGAGCACCTCACCGAGGTGCTTGGTCAAATAATCCAATGACAAGACCTAGGAGCGGAGATGCAGTTGAGTTACTGCAGCTAGGAGGAAGGAAAATCTATTTTCATTCCTCCATGCCCAGACAGTGATCAATGTACATGTACATGTACACTGACTGTACGTGTATTATTGTACCATGCATTTTATATGGGAAAATAGCGTGGCTTTTCCAGCAAAATACCCGACTCTGAGTACAAACTCGGCTCCAGTTGAAATACCCGGTTGTCTGAGCTCCAACTCTAGAGCCGAGAACCGGCTCCAGTTAAAATACCCGATTCTCTTTGATGAGCGACCGACAAAATGTAACTCTAATTTAAAAACTGCATCAAACTTGTGAAGGTGCCACATCACACACATGCAGACAACTGATGCAAACCGCGATGTCTGTTTATAAATTGGCCCCATAACATGGATACTTTGATTATGGAGATGTTGTTAAAAATGTTGACAGCACATTACAATAAGTAAGCACGGGCTCAGTGACAAACTTTAATGAGCTATATGACATCATCACTTATTTACATAAGCTAATTACAACGCGCGGTGGTTTGGGAAGTAATGAATATTCATTTAATGATCACGCAGTGAACCGGTGACCTCCTCGCGTCGATTAGCCAATCAGCATGCAGTACCGTGAAGATTGCACGCGGCGCACAACTGTGTCATTAGAATGCAGTCGATCAACTTCGGTGGTCTGTGAATATTACATAGGTACATACAGTAAAATTTTGTAAATTTCATTAAAACTTTGTTTGAATATTCATTAGGTTCGACAGCATCTAACTGTGCAGTTACTTTATGAATGAACTACATGAGTGAACAGCAAATAGACCGCCCACTGGAGGCCACATACGTAGGGGAGCGTCTTACCACCACCGCGAAGTTGCGCGAACACGTGTATTGTTAATGGTCGTGCGTGACGAGGTCAGTGCTGAAGTGCAAAAGTTGTCGTTTTGAATTCGATAGGTACATAATGTACAAATTTTCCAAAAGCAGAAATATTGGGTTTCTACACAAGTAGACAAACTAAATTTGCATCGGGTACAGTTAATATGTCCAGTACCTGTTTCTTTTGGGAGCATGGGTTTCATAAAATAGAGGGTATATGCATTTGGTCTATACTTGTCTGTGTGCGTAGTGCAGTGGATATTTCAACGCTGGTGTTTGTATGAGAGATGTCCGTTAACTTATTGTAATGACGTGTCTTGAGAAGAGGGGCGATCAAGGTGGCCCCGTAATATGGATAATCTTGTGACGAAGTTAGTCATGTTGCTAGTGTTCTTAATGTACTTTCAATAGGTATGGACGGTAGTACGGTACCTTGTGTATATGGGGTGGTACAATTGCTTAGTGCTCTAACCCCTCAAGCACGGTGCAAAGCCATGTACAACTTACACGGCTTGTATGTAAAGTTGCTTGCTAACGGTTGGATAAAGGAAACAAATCTCTAAGTCTAACTATAGCTTAACGTTTCCATAAAGTTTCCTTAAAGTTTCTGAAACATATTTTAAATTAAACAACATTATCATCACTGCATTTGTGGTTGAAAATTGAAACTCATTCATATCAGGGCGCAACGAAGTTTGAGTAACTTTTAGACCGTATGATTGTTTTATTATTTTCTTTAATCCTTATATTTTTCTTTGAATCTCTTGGAACCGGTTCCGACTCGGAACCCGAACCGAACCGGTTCCTAAAATTGTGGAACCGCCTACCTGAAAATAACACGACGGGATCCGAGATTATCCACATGAAATTGAGAATGAAATGAAACGTTATATTTTTATCTTAAATAAACATAGAAACATAGGGCGAGAGAACAGTGGGTACGAGGTGTACAGATAGCCCTGGAGACGAGGTTGCACACCACGTGTTTGAAATCATTGGACGGTCATTTCAAAAGACATATCCACCCGGCCCGTGTCTGTTGTTAGACGTTCGATTACGGTGACTCGGCGTATTGAACCATCGCGTTTCCTTCAACTCAAGCATGAAGTGCCCCTTCAAAAGAATATCTGGCGTAGATCGAGTGAGTTTTAAAAAAGAATTCTGGAATTTGCAAGAAAATACACCATAAGTTAAGCTAACGCCAATGGTAAAATTTGAACTTTACTTTCACTTCACTTCAGTTTTATCATAAAAATGGCAGCCATTTTGATTCAGACCAAACAAAATGGCGGCCGACTCATTGGATATTTTGGGAATCACAACCAATGTTTTGGAATTGTTAATTGGTTGAGCTTTTTGTGAATTGTGACATTGGACATGCTATAATAACTACCAAACTGACCTTTGGTACAGCGGCTCATTTAAGATTTAGATGCCTAAACAATTTTCATTGTATTTGTAGTGGGCAGATTCACGCAAACCGCCGATGGTGGCTCTATTTTTCATATCCTTTTTTTCTGTCGAAGTTGTGACCCGCCGAACTTTCATGGTAAAATTCTAATATAAAGGGTAGTCTACGGATGTAGTCACTTCTAGTGTCGATAAATGGATACTACACTGTACACATCGTGGTTATCTTAATTGATCAGTCCATGCCAACTGTAACGTTGGCACAAAAACAGTGCAACTTGCGCAAAATAGACTTTGTTAGTACTAGTACAAGGATACATTGCAGGCGAATTCGGTCACAACTTTTCAAATGAAACTGGATCTTAAAAATTACCAAATATTTAAATCAACAAAAATTCGTAACTTTGCATAGGGTTAACCTATCATGACCATTGACCCCTCATTTTCTTTCTAATTTTTTGTTCTATCCAGTGATATGACATTTAAAAGCATTGAAGCAACTTCAAATTTTCATGAAACTGCCTATTTGTAGTAGGGTTTTCACTCACGTGACACTTTCGTTCGCACAAAGAGTGCTGCTCGTAGTCCCCCTGTACAAAGTATATGCGTGACACGTTCACCCAATGGAGAGACCGGAGGTCACTACGGTCACTACGCGTGGGACGGCAATTTTAGCGAGTGCCCGTTTCAAGCCACTCTGACCGAGTTCGATTCGCACTTTTTCGTTTGCTCTAGCAGCCTTTTCATTGGTTGTAAGCCTTCCGAAGATTACCGAGATTACAGTACATTAATGCCCAAATCATGTCCAACCTGTGCCGACAGCCGGAATGAAAACGATCAACGACTTCAGATGAAATGAAGACTTTCCATCAATTTTTCTAAATGAAAACATCGTCTGACACGTATGGCACAAAGGTGAGTACCTTTCTTAAATATCTGATAATAATTGTGCAAAGTTTGATGACAATATTCTGAAAATTAATAATGCTATCCCAACTTTTTCACGACCCTTTCTTGCCACGTTTTCACTTCAACCCAGCGACAATCGTGTTCACAATGACTCACTGACCCTCCGTAACCCACGGAGCGTCCATTTTAGCACAGGACAGTTATTGTTTCTTATCTGGCTTACGGGTGTATTAAGAATATTGAATTGTTATTAAACTGATTTGAAATAAATCGTAGTACATTAATCTTAGTACATAACTACAAAATAAGGTAAAATTCAGTCAAGAATACTTGGAACAACTGGCGTAATTACTGGTAGAATTAGATATGTGAAGTTACGTTACCCTCCAAAAAGTGGTACGGTGACAGCGTTATCAGCTGTTGTTTGTACATGTTGTGAATGAATCTGTCGGGAGTTTTCTCGGTGGGTTAGTGGAGTTTGTACAACTAAAACCTGCAGATATGTCTGATCCATGTCCATAAATGTGATCTTCTTTTGATAGCCGACGAAAATTTGTGAGTATAAGTGCAGATTAATGTGTGATTTATGTCTTAAAACTAACTAATTTTGACACGATGTCCGAGTGTGTTCGCGTGTACTGATTTTTTTTATAATCTGTTTACCTTGTTTACCGGGAATTTTCTCCAACGAACTACGAATACGATGGGTTTTGTGAAATTTATGTAATTAAACCTCAAGATATGCCTTGTCCATGTCCATAAATGTGATAATCATTTGATAGCCGATGGAAATATGTGACTGAGGAGACTGAGTGCAGATTGAGGTGTGATTTATGATAACAATTTTGCAAGAAGCAGGATGGACCCCTTGTATAACAATATTCGTACCATGGTATCATTTTGCTTGTCCTTTATTAACTCTTATTTATTACCTACCTGCCCATATTTATGTTTCAGAACCAAGACAACAAGAACGGCCTACTACAGCATCAACTGCGGCACCTTCACTGGAGGTGATGGCAGGAACTGAAGAGGACTGAAGAGGACGTGCCATAGTCTTATTTTTGTCAAATTGTGAACAATGTTAATACAAATACCTATATTTGCTTTGAAAATATTTTTTTATAGAAACTTCACACTTGACGTCACACAATGTAAAATTGGCCATCTTTATGGGGAATGACAACCCATTTTTGAAAGCACCACTATGCGTTATGCATAATTACCACGTGAGGCACATAAGTGTTTATCAAAGAAGAACACTTTTAGCAGTTCAATGCCAACAAAAGTTTCCCGCATACTGGTGTTTGTCAAGAACTATCGATAAAAATCAAGACACAAAATTTTGCCAAAAATGTGAATATATTTTCAATTATTATTAATAATAATTTCATATTAATTATTAATCATAATTTCATATTAATTACTTAATATTGTGTAATTTTTAAAGTGGAACGTTCACACTGCCTTATATCAACACTTCTTGAACACAAAATAGCTGAATAAATTGCTTGTACAATGCATGTTCAAGCAAAAAACTGAAAATATGCTGTTTTTCTATGATTTATTATTCATATTTTCATAATTATAGGTAGTTCATCTCAGCAATATGCACAATATTAAAGTACTAACTATCACCAACCTTTGTGCCAAGTTTGATATGCATACATTGCTTCGTTTTTGAGTAATGGGCAAATTTAACTGAATTGTCTTAAAATTAACAGTACCGTCGCAAAAACAAAGAAAGACTTAAGAATGACCTTTGACCTCGAGCCCAAAAATGGCATTGTTTGTCAATATAAAATCATGCATATCTCAGCAACCGCACGACTGATTTTAAAAATTCCAAGTGTTTCTGAAATGGGAAGAGTTGCTCTTTAAGCCAAGCACACTTCTGAATGCTCATTCATAGCTTTGAGAAACCACCTAAAATGCCTATTTGTAGGGAGGACGAAAGCAACAGCGCCCTCACATCAAAAGTGCTGAAAAAACTCTGTTACAAGCGATAATTTCCAACTTCAAAAATTTATTTCTCATTAGAAAACAAAGCTACAACTCATAACACAGTAGATTCAAGCACCATTTTCACTGTTTCACACTTTAAAAAGGTTTTGAATGAATTTTACTGTCGAGTTGAAGATGAAAACAAAGCCTGAAAATGGCTCAAAGCAGAAAATCAACTGTCAAATTCGCCGCTCAATTAAAAATGGTCCAAAAAAATTAGCGGTAAGACCCATTTTTATAGGGAGAGGACTTTGCATTCCAATCATCAATCCTGACGATCTTGTTCTTGGTATCAAAATCAAGCTTAAAATTAGATCTGTAGCCAGAAAACTGTTTCAAATGTACTTAAAAAAATGAATTAGGTCTTAAAACAAAAGAAAGACTTTGAGACCGAATAAATTTGGATCTAACAGACGGCCTTCACCCGTACCCCAATGGAATGCCCGTTTCATGCTCTTTCCGACAGTATTGTGGGTTGTATCTTGACATCGAGGTCCCATTAAGTTATAGCGATATTCATTTGACCTGTTCTGTGAAAAAAGTTGGTAAGCCATCCATGGTGAGTCATCAGTCTGGGATTTGCCTCACTTGTACACACAGTAAACGGAGCCGGGATCAGACTGGCGACGTTTTGTTTACGCATTGTCAGCCGGCTAGCCAGCGATGCATGAGTCATCGGTCTGGGATTCGTCTTACTTTTACGTGCATTAAACTGAGCCAGGATCGGACTAACCCGGCTTTTTTTTACGAGTGTGGTCACGCACTTGTTACAACCACAACAAGTTCGTGAAGTTTGAAGGCATATTTTTAAAATTTTTAATTAATTTGGCATCAATGGCAACTAGTTTTCAGATTGATTGGGTGAAAAAAAATTGCCAAATACTTTTTAAGATTCACTTCCTTGAAAATGGATAGTTTTTGTATAATGTTATTGAACTCCCAATGGGACCACAGGACACCTTTGGAGGTTATGTACATAACGTAATACGAGCTTGGACCACGGCAATACCCTTTAGTTTAAATGACCTCTAACTCTGGAATGCCTGGGCCGATTTTCTTCAAACCAAAAGCAAATGGCTTCTGGGAATAAGATATCTGGTTTCAACACAGTGCAGGCCTGTTAAGTTGTGTTTTTTTTGTTGTTGATTGTCATCCCTAGTAGTATCATTGTGCGTCACTGAGTCATTTATAAATTGGCCCCATAACATGGATACTTTGGTTATGGAGATGTTGTTAAAAATGTTGACAGCACGTGTCTTGTGAAGTGGAATGATCAAGGTGGCCCCGTAATATGGATAATCTTGTGATGAATTAGTCATATTGCTAGTGTTCTTAATATACTTTCAATAGGCATGGATGGTAGTACGGTACCTTATGTACAGGGGGTGGTACAATAGACACAATCGCGACCGGAGTCACGTGACTCATATAGTGGGTATAAAATGTAAACAAACCAAGCAAGCGACGCGCAGTGAATGGAAAAGCATGGCTTCTTCATAGATCTTGCATTTGTTGGTTGGAACACGAGTTTAAGTTCTCTAAATCGATCGGAGATGTTCGCAATTTTAATTTCCAAACATTACGCACATTATCAATGCGCAAAAAAGTTTTTATCCGGAACTAGGGCAAGGCTCAGCCACCACTCATTTTGGGGCGATCTTCAATGTTTGTTATATAAAAATACACCACTAGGGCTGTGCCGGGTATCCGGATACCTGACCGAAATGGTCATTACCCGGTTCCATTTTCGGTTCCAATTACCCGCAAATGATTTGAGCGGTGCGAACAGAAATCTGTGACTCTTGAACAATATAATTTTTACACTTTTACAGACAATTATCTTTAAATTCAAGAGATTGCATTCCAATAAAGAAAAGATCGATTTAAGTATGGTATCCTCTGTATTGTAAAAGTCAATTTGTTACCATTTACAGTACATGTATTTGTACACTACCGGAGGCATGTTTTCAACAAAAATGAAAACGGGTATCCGGGTATCCGAAGTTTCCTGGTTCCAAAAATATCCGAAAACACACAGCCCTTTAGAAAAAATTCTAAAAATGTTGAAAAACGTAACTACATTTTCCAGTCAGCAGCAAAGAACGTCAATGTCGCTTTTTTGGGACCTTCGTATTTTAATGTTTTCGACTTGGTGTTCAACCGAGTTTGCGTCACTAAATGATCGATATCTTCACAACGGTCGCAGATTAGTGGATGAAAATTACACATTAGATAGTTCATTAGTTATTCCTTACCTCAGTAAAGTATCAATTTTCTATCTAAAGCGATGTGGATTAAACAGATTTTTTAATTTGCAGCTATCCAGAACCGGGAAAATCCGAAACCGGGAAAACGACCGTTAGTTAAAAACAGTAGAGTAGTACACCAGTCTCCTACGACTTTGACAAAGTCACAAAGCATTACGTGAATTCCAGAGCCTAAATTGCACAGAGATTCTAGTATGAATAACATGATTTTGAACATTCAGTTTGCCTTCCCTTGCCATTCAGCTATCAATAGGTCATTGTTTTAAAACCCTCCATGGAGCTTTATATGTTTATACACAGCACCCTGCTGTTTGTTGTTATTTTGTACCCACAATACCTTTCATGACCACTACTAGCTCGGAGTCGCCGATTGTGTCTATTGCTCCTCTATGATTGCTCCAACCCCTGAAGCATGTGCAAAGCCATGGCATGTACATGTACAGAACGGCTTGTAGTGTTGTTTGCTAACGGTAGGATAATGGAAACAAATCTCTTACTTAGCTTAACGTTTCCAAAACGTTTCCTTAAAGTTTCTGAAACATATTTTAAATTAAACAAAATTATCATCACTGCATTTGCAGTTGAAAATCTGATAGCTTCGTATCAGAGACTCAACGAAGTTTGAATAGACCGTATGTTTTATTATTTTCTGTAATCCTTATGTTTTTGTTTGAATCTCTTGGAACCGGTCCCGACTTGAAACTGAGTGGGGGTTTTTTTTTGGAACCGAACCGGTTCCAGAAATTGTGGAACTGCCCAAGCCTAGACAACTCAACCTAAAAAAAACTTAACCCATGCAACAACGCAACCGTTGAGACAACTCAACCCTTTATAATTTATATTATTTAAGGTAAGATATCATGATTTATTAACTCTTTCACTATGCCTATGGTAATGGTGAGCTGCTCACAGTGCAGGGTGGGACCAAAGTGGGACCAAAACATCTCCTACCACCTACCACATATATATAACTATGGACTATCCACATTAAATTGAGAATAAGCTAAAAGGTTACACATCAATCTATATTTTGTTTTTTAGTTTTAACATTTAATAAGATTTCTAAGTATTTTGTCATGATTTTTGAATATTTTGTATTTAGGATCGGTTGCTAGGAGTTATTTAGTGGGGTGTGCCGGTGCACCCTACAGCCGGGTATAGTGGAAAACAAGGTCATCTATCATGCACAACATTTGTATGAATGGGGATTGTATGAATAAAACATTGTCGTCACGGGTCGGGTCGTCATGACGCTTTGCATAATTATGTATGTATATTAGGACAATAATGTGCCATCTACATGTACATATAAAACCATTAACCCTACTATGCCCAGGCTGAAATTTGGCCCAGTAAGCACCGCACCCACAGACAGTCACTTGAGTATTTTTGGTTGCATTGCCAATTGTTCACACATGTGTATAAGAGTGCTGGAGATAGTGGCAAAGTCAAACACACTACTTGTGTATGTCTTACAAGTTATATATATGCAGAGTCACACAGAGCTGTGTATGTACTGCATAAGTTACAGTCGAGTGGTTTTTGTTTGACCTCCTACCAGAGCCACATGTCCTTGCTTTTATTTGAGTGCACTGCACAAAGTCAATGGGTTGGGAGTGACATACAAATTTTGAGTGTCTTTGATTGTTAAACCTATAGGAGGGTGTTAATATGCGGTAATTCATTGGGCAAGATATGTTTATAAAATGGAAATTATCTTATGTTGATGGATTGTGTATGAAAAACATAGAGACACAGTCTTGAACCAAAACTAGGATGAGAGAGCAGTGACTGCGAGGTATACAGAAACTGCTTGAAAGCCCCGGGGACGAGGTTGTACACCACATTTTTGTAATCGTTGGCCTGGACGGTCATTTCAAAAGACGTTCAATTGCAGTGACTCAGCATCACGTTTCCTTCAAGCATGAAGTGCCTCTTCAAAAGAATATCCGGTGTAGATCGAGTGAGAATATAGTTCTAAAAAGGAATTTTGGAGTTGGAAAGAAAATACACAACTTAGGTTAGGCTAACGCCAATGCAATGGTAAGAACTTTAGAATTTTACATTCAATTATCAAAATGGCAGCCATTTTGATTAGGCAAGATGCGATCCGTGACGTCACAAGCTATTTTGTTGTCATTGTGTTCGTGTAAATTCTCTCTGATTGGCAACTGGGTGCTCTACAAAACTCTTTATAACAGACGTTTTGATTGGTCAATATTTGTTTTCAGGTGAATAAAAGGTTAATGAAAAGTCAGTGAAGGGTGTCATTGAGTTTATTTCTAGAAAATGTGACATTGTTTACTTCGTGAGTGAAACCAGAGGTCCAATAAAGTCATTTTTTTTTCATATTGAACCTTTTAATATTTATATTGTCTAGTTTATTGGTAAAGTTTTAAGGTGATAGGATAATCCCCAATTAAGTGCTGAAAATTACCCACCAAAATTGGACAGAATTTTTATTTTCATGCTCCATGATGGAAAGTTTGGTAAACTGGGCAAGAGACAGGCTTGACTAGGCTTCGATTAGCAGCATTATTTTTCATGAAATCTTTGTTACAATGATAAATATTCAATGAATGTCATCATTTTAAAGTTTAATAATCATTACTTTGAAGTTTATTTTCATTATTTTAAAGTAAAAATCTGATGTTAGTGATTTTTAAATGCCGATTTGGTTATGCTTTTAAGAGTGATGCCAGGCTTATTAGCATATATAATCACATGTGCCCATTGGCTCTTTTGGCTTGATTCAGGTCATGTGACCAATATTGATAGATATGATTGGATGACTGGACTTTTCAACAGATTGCATTTTTAATTGAGTCTTCTTGACTTTAATTTTAAATGTTTAAATTATGATTATTAACACAATTATTTTAATTATTTTAATTATGCAATTGAGTCTTGAATTTTATTTTAGATTTTGATTACTGTAAAACTGGTAATTTTCGCGCAACATTTATTTTCGCGCTTTTCGCGTAACGATTAGACAGCGCGAATTTAAAAACACGCGAATTTATTACCCGCCCGGTGGATTGATAAGTTACTAATATTTTCTTTGTTTACCTCACCCCCAACCCCCGTAATGAAGACGTACATACATGTATATAAGCATTGTGCATATAGCGCCGGTGCACGACTTCGGCACTATAATTATATCACCTTTTGAAGTGGTAAATACGTGTCAACCACATCATGTGCATTGTACTACAAGTCAAATATTTACCGTGCGCGAAAGCAACAACCCGCGAATGTGTCGGTAGGGTGGCTGAGCGCGAAAAATTACTCGCGCGAAAATTACCAGTTTTACAGTACCTGAAAAGAATTTTTGATTTTTTAGTCAAGGATTATTTTTATTATGAATATAAATTTAAATTTCATATATTAATTTAAGTTTTAATTATAACTGATGATTGCCAAGTATGCATCATGAGCATATGTTCTAATTGGCTCCTATTGGCTCCTAGTCCATGGCAGTGCCCAATAAGGAAGGGCGCCCTCAATATTGTTTAGTTATGACACGTTCAAATATGTATTAATTTTGTCCATAAAATAATAGGATGTTGCTCATCTTCCAATAGTTGATATTGTTTTTTAAAAAATGGCATCTCAAAAACACATCACTGATGAACACATGCTGTTCAGTGGATTTTTTTCAAATTCCAAATCTGACTAAATTAATCATGTTTTAAAAATATTGGAGATAGCCAAAATAAGTGGCAAACATTTTCCTAGTTCTAGATCACGTAGTAGATCAGTTGATTTGTCCACATTTTTTAAACGAATGAACTTGGCTTTTCTACAGTGGAGTTGTTGGTGTTACCTTAAAATCTGAAACTGGTTAAAAGGCAAAGGTATTAATAATGAAACATTTTTACACCGTTTCATGGCCAACTACATGTATGCAGTGTTATTTTTGTTTACAACCAGCCAGGTAGACTAAAGCATACCATTTTGGGCAAGCCCCATTGTCACAACTTTCCTATGAGTAAATCTGATCAATTATACTCTTTAAATGCCATGGATGGATCCAGGATCTCAAAAAAGCCAGGTAAGCGCATGGCAAAGCCAGGTAAGCGCATGGCAAAGCCAGGTAGGCGCATTGCAAAGCTAGGTAGGCGCATGGCAAAGCCAGGTAGGCGCATGGCAAAGCCAGGTAGGCGCATGGCAAAGCCAGGTAGGCGCATGGCAAAGCCAGGTAGGCGCATGGCAAAGCCAGGTAGGCACACTGCCAAAAATGGAGGCATTAAAAAACTTATGATAAAAAAAGGAGGTACATGCCCCCTTTAATCGCTCCTTGGATCCGCCAATGTGAGAGGAAGTCGGTTGTTTAACGTGCTTTGGTGCTTTGGTGTACTGCTCTGTGTGCTCTCAATTATTTCACAAAATATAACTAATATATTGGAATTACACACTGGAATTTTATATCAACATCTTCAGTTTGATGTCCAGAACCAACTGGTAAGCATCATTTCTTGAAATCTATCAGCATTTTAGAGACATTTGGGAGATTATTTTTCATCATTGCTGTAGTTTCTGCCAGCACTATAAAGCCTGCTGTGTCCAACACAATGGACTCGTTCAAGCCTGCAGTGCCCAACACAATAGGCAGAACAAAGGACTCACTGAATCAGCTATGGAAAAGCTTTAGTGGAAGCTTTAATGGATTCACTAACTCTGAACTGGTTGGTGATGATGAATTTTCAACATATGAACCAACTGATCCTCTGATAACATCAACTCCAGTAATATGCAACAAAATCAACTTCAAGACTGATGATGTCTCTCTGTCACCTAAACTGGTCACCACATGTGAGATATCTACCCAGACCAGAAACAACAGCTGCAGCACTTACACCCAAACAGAGCACCATGATGAAGACGAATCTCCAAAACTCAAAGCAAAAATACAGAGTCTGCAGGATAAACTAAAAGACCTGACAACACAACTGAAGGAACACAGAGATCTGAGGAGTTCCTACTCACAACTCTCCATTGCCTTCAGTGAACTAAGCAATCGTAACTGTTTACTGGAAGCAGAAAATGCTAGCCTAAAGCCAACACATGACACATTTCAATGGCCCAAAATAACCAGATCAAAGCTCAACTCATCTCACACTCCATGTACCATATCTGTTTCTAATGGCTTCAGTGTCTTAGAAGATACTGTGCCTGATGCAGTTGAGAACGACCCTTCAAGCTCCTCTCTCGTACCTCACCCACCAACATCTCAGTCACTGTCCAAGCCACCATCTCAGTCACCATCTCAGTCACCGTCCAAGCCACCGTCCAAGCCACCGTCCAAGCCATCATCTCAATCATCGTCCAAGCCACCATCGTCAACTTTCCCCCTATCTTCCCCACCTTCATCGCAGCCTACACACACTCCATCATCGCTATCACCAGAGATTCTAATCTTCAGCAACTCAATATGTAAACGCATAGATGAAAGAAGATTCTGTCCAGGGAAACTACAAAGATATTCGCAAAGGGAGGGGCAACAATAACCGATATTGAAGAAATGGTTGAGACATGCCCGTTTGGCCAACCTCGGTGCATAATTCTTCAGGCATGGACAAATAGTGTACAACATGACTCTGTTGCAACCTGCGATGCCACATCAAGATCACTGATAAACACCACTCTCGATAAATTTCCTTCCGCACACGTCATCATCTCCAGCATTCTTCCATGACTGATCCCTACAACTAGTAACAGCCCAGCAAACCAGAAGATCCGCCAACTGAACAACATATTTGAACGCAACTGCCATCAAAGCTCCAGAGTAACATTCGTAGATCACACCCCCTCCTTTGTAGCAGCATCATGCACGATTCGAGATTACCTCTATTGGGATGAAGTTCATCTAAACAACCATGGCATAGCAAGACTCGTCACCAACCTGCGTAGTGCCATCTCACACCCTACCAGGTACCCTCAACAACCAAAGACATAATTACAAATGTACATGTAAGTAATTTATACAAACCTTCAAAATTCAGAAGTAATTTTAGGAGGAAATTGATTAAAAATAAACCTTCAATAAATATCAAAAATTCAACTGGCAATGGAACAAATTATGTCTGTGTCACCTGTAAGAAAAATATAGGATTAATTTCTTCAAGCATTTCTTGTATAAATTGTTCACAGCACTTTCATACTGATTGTATTAATAGTCTAAATGACCAAAAATAATTACAAGTGGTGGTGTAATTCATGTTTCTTTAAACTATCGTATGAGTTACCATTTGCAGATAAACTGATAGATTATGATTGTAGTCTTAGCAAAGGTTTAAAAATAGCGCATGTTAACATACAAAGTCTTCGAAATAAGATTGATCATATAAATATTTTCTTACATAATAATGATATTAACATACTTTGCATAACTGAAAGTTGGCTTACAGATGACATTGATAATAATGAATTAGCTATACCTGGTTACAGCATCTGTCGTAAAGATAGAGATAACTTAGACCGACAACATGGGGGCATTATAAATTATATCAAAGATGGAATTAATTATATAGATAAAACTAATATTTCAACTGATAATACCCTTGAAGTCCTATTAGTTGAAATTGTATTACCTAGTACCAAACCTTTGCTCTTATCTACTGTATATAGAGTTCCTGCCTAAATAATATTGATAACTTATTTCAAACCTGTCTTTCTATTTATAACGAAATAATTATTGTTGGAGATTTTAATTTAGATATCTCAAAAGCCAGTAATTCTAAAAAGATCAATGATTTTGCCAAAAGCTGCAGTTTACAGCAATTAATACATGATTACACAAGGATTACCGATAAAACAAAAACTATTATAGATCTTGTTTTTGTTTCTCGTTCTGAAACAATTACTGAATCGGGCGTACATAGTCTTGGTTTGAGCAACCATTCTCTTATTTATTTAGTTAGAAAATATAAACAATTAAAACATCCACCAAGGGTTACTAAATCACGTTCCTATAAGCATTTTAACACCATTGATTTTCTCACTACACTTAACAATAGAAACTGGGGGGAGGTAACCACTTACAACAATGTAAATGATGCATGGTCCTGCTGGGTCAACATGTTCAATTATGCATGCAATAAGCATGCACCCATCAAGCAAAAGAGGGTCAAAGGTTTCTTACCAGAATGGGCTACCACTGAGTTTCTTCAATTAAGTAAAGATAGGGACTATAGCACACAAAACTAATGATGCACAGGACTGGGCTAAAGCTAAAACATTAAGAAATAAAGTAAACAACATGAACAAATCTCTTAAAAGTAACTTCTTCCAAAATGAAATTAAAAATAATATGAAGGACTCAAACAAATTGTGGAAGTCTATTAAGAAAATAATTCCAAGTAAGCAAAACAAGATTGGGAATGTAAATACTTCTGAAGGTTTTACAACCTCTGAAAAGACTACTGCTAACGAATTTAATAATTATTTTACATCAATTGGTATGAATCTCGCAAACAAATTTCAAACTGCTGATCAGAACTGTACACCTATTGTTAATCGTAATTCTATTTATAACATAAACTCTTCTTCTGTAGATTATGATCAATTTAAATTTTGTGAAATATCTTCCAGTTACATTTATCAGCAGATTTGTAAAATGTCAAATAGTAAATCTCCTGGTATTGATTGTATTAGCACCAAATTGTTAAAAACTGCCGCACCTGTCATCTGCGCTTCCCTTGCCTATATTTGTAATCTATCCTTATGTACATCTGTATTTCCTAGTGACTGGAAAGCGGCAAAGGTTACTCCAATTTATAAGTCTGGTGACAAATCAAATGTTGATAATTATCGTCCTATATCTGTGTTATCTATTGTATCTAAAATTATTGAAAGATCTGTTCATGACCAGCTGTACTCTCATTTATTGTGTAATCATATATATTAAACGATTGTCAATCAGGTTTTAGAAAACATCACTCAACCACAACCACGCTAATAGATGTTCAGGATTTTATTTTAAATAATACTGATGAGCGTTGTATTACTGCCGCTATATTTCTTGATCTTAAAAAAGCTTTCGATACTGTAAATCATAGACTTCTTATTTATAAACTTAACATGTATGGTGTAAGGGGAGATGAGTTATGCTGGTTCATATCATATCTTAACAACAGAAAACAAGCAGTTAGTATAGGCATTAGTTTATCTTCATTTCAAAGTATCAATATAGGTGTTCCCCAGGGGTCTATACTAGGACCCTTGCTTTTTCTTATATATGTAAATAGTCTTCCTAGTTCTGTAAATTGTAAAACTGTAATGTATGCTGATGATACTACGTTATTATTTCATTCATCAGACCCACAGAATCTTCAGAGTGACCTTAAGAATAACTTTAAAAATATCGGGAAATGGTTCTTAGATAATAAGTTGACATTGAATATCAACAAAACGAAGTTGATGCTTTTTGGTACAAACAAATGTTTGGATAAGTTTAGTAATATTTCCATAACTTACAACAATGATTTAATAGAAAGGGTTGATAATTTTAAATACCTTGGTGTTATTTTTGATAGCCAAATGACATGGCTTATAATTAGTCATATTAATCATGTATCATCAAAAGTTTCAAAACGCTGTGGTGTCTTAAACCGTTTAAATTATTATTTACCAAATTGTACCTTAAAAATGCTTGCTGAAGCAATGATCATACCTAATTTTGACTATTGTAGCCCTGTATGGTCAAATTGCAACAATGAACTAAAATCTAGACTTCAAAAACAGCAGAACAAATTAGCTAGAATAATCTTATCTGTAGACATTAGAACTCCTGTTAATGACATGATGACTTCCCTTAATTGGCTCAAATTAGATGATAGGTGGACTAACCAAATGCTTATTATGATTTTCAAATGTTTAAATGGTACATCTCCTTATTATTTGTCTGCTAAATTTAAGTTCACCCACTCTGTACATAATTATTCTACGAGAGGTCAGATTTCAAACTCACTCGCTATTCCACATTGTAACTCTAATTCTGGTCAACGCATGTTTATAACTAGATCTTGTCAACTATGAAACAAATTACCACAGAATATTCGCATTAACTATCACACTATGTCAATCAACCAGTTTAAAAATAATACCCTCATTCACTAAAATTGTACTATTAGTAATATTATTTAATATCCAATTATTCAATTGTATTATATCTAGTGTATATATTATCCATATCCACACATATCTAACCTTGTATTCTGAAATAGTCCTGTGTGTTTGATCTACCGGTACATTCTTTTTAGAAATCATTGTAAATGTATACATGTATCAGGGCCACCTTGGAAAGCAGTGTTACTCACTGAATGGTGCTACCCTGAATAAAGAAAGCATAAATAAATAAAATTACTTTTAACATTGACAGACAATTGCTGTACATTATTCTTTTATAACTGTTCCTCTTTCGTTCATCCCTCTAGCTTCCCCTCATCTCTTCAACTAGTTTCCAGCTGCTTCTTGCCTCATCATGTTACTGACCTCCTCTCTGAGATGTTTCTATCTGCAGTTAGTCTCTGCCTGCTTCTTAGAGATGCAGCCCTTGTCCAAACGGTTTATGCAGGTAAGTGATGTGGGTTCTCTTATTTGCCAAATTGTCTGTTTGCCTAGTTTGGCTAGGGTTGAAATCCCCGTCCTTTAAAAATTTTCAGCCCTCTCCCCTTGTTATTGAAGGTGTTTAATTTTTTTAAACAAATTTTGATAGTGCTGCTGAAAACTTAGTTATGCCAACTCTGCATAAAAGCCAAGCAATTGGCTGATATACATGTAGTTCGAGTTAGGCTTGGGCGGTTCCGACGTGTACCCAATTCTCCCCGAAGCCAAATTAAGAATGGGAACTGTGCCTCTAACTAGAAGTGGGTACACACAAGTGTCGCTTCTGGAGCTGAGAGCTTCAAATACCCGATTTCCAGAGCAAAATGTAATTCTAAACTGCAAGCGAACTTGCGAAGGTAAACCATAATGTATTTGTCTGAAACATAATAAATTTTACAACAACATGATCATTACTGCATTTGCGGTTGAAACTTGAAACTCATCAAGGCTCAACAAAGTTTGAATAGAGTGTATGTTTTGTTATTTGTTTAATCTTTGTTTTCTTTGAATCTCTTGGAACAGGTTCCGACTCGGAACTGTTTTTGTTTTTTTAACTGACATTGTTGAACTGCCCAAGCCTAAGTTTGATTGACAGGTAAGATTGGTGCAGGAGTAAGTTTTGACTGCAATTCTTACATGTAACTTTGTATTCATTAGACCTGGGTGATCAGTGAAAAAATGCTACTCGAGTAATCATCAGCAACTATTCAAATAGTTGAATGAACTTTTTGCATCAAACAGATAAGCCTTAATATTAACGTTCGCTGTGTGCTTACGATGTGTTGAACATATAGGCCTAGGCCTTAATATTAACGTTCGCTGTGTGCTTATGATGTGTTGAACAGATAGACCTTAATATTAACGTTCGCTGTGTGCTTACGATGTGTCGAACAGATAGGCCTTAATATTAACGTTCGCTGTGTGCTTACGATGTGTTGAACAGATAGACCTTAATATTAACGTTCGCTGTGTGCTTACGATGTGTTGAACAGATAGGCCTTAATATTAACGTTCACTGTGTGTTTACGATGTGTCGAACAGATAGGCCTTAATATTAACGTTCGCTGTGTGCTTACGATGTGTTGAACAGATAGGCCTTAATATTAACGTTCGCTGTGTACTTACGATGTGTTGAACAGATACAGTACAGCTCGAAATTAATTAGCCCCACGCAAGGGACCCACGCGTGGACCCGCAAGTAAATTGAATATTCTTGCATATCATGAATATTCATATCAAACTATAAATGCATTGGTGAATTGCGTGTCACATGCGTGTTGTATGAAGCTTTGAACCGATTCACATTCAAGGATATCATGCGCATTACTTCGTGTGACACGTGTCACGAACGCACGTGAATTGTTACCACTTTGCGTGAGTGTATTCTGTCTGTATTCTGTCGGCTTGGTCCAGTCCAAGATTGTGTTAAGCCGTGTTCGCACTGGACTTATTTTGGTAAAACTTACCGAGACGATGGGTACTTTTCCCATTTTAAGTCCAGTGCGGACAGCCTAGGACGTTTTCCTCTCAGTTACTTTTCCTGAGTCCAGCGGTTACTTTTACTGGCCAAATGCTGCCCAGGAAAACTTCCCAGGTAACTTTTCCCGAGACGATAAGTCCAGTGCGGACAGTGCGAGTCAGTAAAAACGGCTCAGGAAAACGAACATCCGGCCCGAGAGCAACGTCGTGTGCTACACAGGGACACCACGCATGCGCTTTGCATTGTTTAAAACCGGCTCAGGAAAGCGTACATCCGGCCCGAGCGCAAGGTCGTGCTACACAGGGACACCACGCATGCGCTTTGCATTGTTTCACCGCACGGTGGGGGCGGGCCGGGCGCATTTAATGCATGTGCATGTGTAGCAAGTTTTCTGGGTCAATCGGGTCAACGTAGAAAGGTCACGCAAAGCGCCCTCATGAGTCATTATACTGACAGCTCGGTTACCACGCGTGCGTGGTCTCGGTAAAATTTCAGTGTACATGTACAAGTACATGTACATGTACATGTCTGTTCGTTCTGGGATTACACTTTTCTGCAAGCACGTGACGTGCCGCAGATAAATGATTAGATAACATGACGGTGAAACTGATAAGACTAAGACTAGAGCATTGAGGTAAGAATTCTACCTCCATGATAATAATAGTTAGAAAAGCCAGTCAGCAATAAACCCTTTTCACTGTAATATGCGCCATGTTTTTGACGGGGCAAAATTGTTTATTTCGAACACTCGTTGCCATCTGCGACCCAGCGCTCGAACTGTATGTACATTTTGGCGTGATCCGGTCCCTCGCGTGGGATGGTCCCTCGCGTGGGACGGTCCCTCGCGCGCTCGCATGGGAACCATTGAATTTATAATAGCCTCATTATATACCTAGGACAGCACCTTCCACGCGTGGGTCCCTTGCGTGGGGCTAATTAATTTCGAGCTGTACTGTAGGCCTTAATATTAACGTTCACTGTGTGCTTACGATGTGTTGAACAGATAGGCCTTAATATTAACATTCGCTGTGTGTTTACGATGTGTTGAACAGATTGGGCCTAAATATTGACGTTCACTGTGTGCTTACGATGTGTCGAACAGATAGGCCTTAATATTAACATTCGCTGTGTGTTTACGATGTGTTGAACAGATGGGCCTAAATATTGACGTTCGCTGTGTGCTTACGATGTGTTGAACAGATAGGCCTTAATATTAA
Source organism: Zoroaster sp. YZ-2022 (assembly GCA_029582265.1). Classification (NCBI taxonomy): domain Eukaryota; kingdom Metazoa; phylum Echinodermata; class Asteroidea; order Forcipulatida; family Zoroasteridae; genus Zoroaster; species Zoroaster sp. YZ-2022. The sequence continues at coordinate 7,897,934 of CM055818.1, forward strand.
CATTCGCTGTGTGTTTACGATGTGTTGAACAGATGGGCCTAAATATTGACGTTCGCTGTGTGCTTACGATGTGTTGAACAGATAGGCCTTAATATTAACATTCGCTGTGTGTTTACGATGTGTTGAACAGATGGGCCTAAATATTGACGTTCGCTGTGTGTTTACGATATGTTGAACATATAGGCCTTAATATTAACATTCGCTGTGTGCTTACGATGTGTCGAACAGATAGGCCTTAATATTAATGTTCGCTGTGTGTTTACAATGTGTAATAAAAGACGGATACACAAAATGTTTATAGAAATTGTTGTCAAGTTTGTTTGTAAATTTAACCACAAAATTTAAGAAATAAACGGGGGAAAAAACAAGCCCAAGATACAACCCGAACAGCCATTGCTCACTGTTTGCATGTCTTTGCATTGTACGTGGCTGTATCAGTGGGCCATAGCACCACGACACCAAGCTATAACGCGGCGTGGTCGGGTACACCCAGCCAGCCGAAACACCCTGAAAAACTCACTTGCACAATTACATGAAGAGTAAACATTGTTTATACCTCCAAACAATATTTAACAAATAATTATTGATATCAAGTACAATCCAACTTTATTACTGTGATATTTACATGCTTTTAAGTACACTTTTAAGTAAATTTCTGAAGCTTCAAACCACCACATGTACATGACTTTGTTCAATAAAAATATATTCCATGTGTAAAAGCCCCACAGTTGCTATACTGCATCCAGAGGTCTTAATTCTCTTTGGGAAAAATTCCATGCTATCTCACTACTTAAACTTATTGTTTGCATTTTAATTTTTGTGGTAAAGTATTAACTTAGTAGTTAATTGCTTGAACGATGGCATGGGCAGCCCATGAAGGATTTTTACCAGATAGAAACTTGATTATTTGATGACTGGTAACAGTCTTTCTGAATTTGTTCAGGATATCCATTCATCTCTAAAGCTTTTACCAGCTGAACCACACTTTTTTTAAATATATTTACACTTGATCAGCCGTGGATGAAATGTATGTACAGTGTATTTGTATGAATTATTGCACCTCATATAATCTGTGTGCAGACACGGCGAATTACCAGCGAATAGTTCATTACCCACAAATAGTTGAGTGGTATTCGTGCTGTCACAATTTATCAAATAGTTTAAAACCAGCCATTAGTATTACGATTAGCAATTGCTATATGTGAATAAGTGAATAATTGAACTATTCACCACAGTGCTTGTATTCATGATTTTAAAAAGAAAGTTTATTATAATAATATATTGGATTAAATCAAGAGTTAATATTATGTGCCTCTGTTTTCTTTATTTCTTTATGATGATATTGAATAAACGTGTCTCGAATAAAGTGATTCCAGTCAACATTTAGAATTTCTTCATAGATGAAGTTTGATTGTCACAAGTTTTTCATTTATTTCAGTTCTTCATTTATTTGTATGTAACCCTTGATTTGCATCGCAGTAATCACGCTCACACTTGGATAGATTGATATTGATAATGATGTAGATATGTAATGTATTTTGTTGCTCCAACCTCATGCCAGATGGACATTCAAATACCTTGGCAATAATTGATGTTCAAAAGGACTGGACATTACCATTCAACAGTATCTATACTTTGGTTTCAAGCCTTGGATATGCATTGGAAGATGTGCAGCTACATGTACTCTGTGACCACCAGTCATTTTCATGCAGTTATCAGGACGGAGACTGATATGGAGTTATTACATGCACCACGCCCACAACCACGCCAATTTTGCTTCATAAAGTGAACACATGTGCCATACTCGGCTATCCACCGTTTAATGAAAGGCTCCTTCCTGTTCACAGATTGCTCAAATACCACACCCCGAACACCAATGCCTACAGGGTGGTTACATGGTTCCTGGGAATCCTGGCCATGATGTTGGCATCATTGCCCTCGTCATGACCTCGCTTTGACTGCTGTTCACCCTGGACTGGACCAGTAACACTACAGCTACTAACCCCAGCCTATAGTCTCTCACTTAGTGCTGACTGGTTGATTGTTCCTGGCCATGATGTTGGTATCATTGCTCTCGTCATGACCTCGCTTTGACGACTGTTCACCCTGGACTGGACCAGTAACACTACAGCTACTAACCCCAGCCTATAGTCTCTCACTTAGCCTGCTGGCTGGTTGCTTGTTCCTGGCCATGATGTTGACCTCATCATCAGCTGCTCTTGTCATGACCTCGCATTGACGACTGTTCACCGACTTGAGTCACCAGTAACACTTTCTAGCTACTAACCCCAGCCTAGTCTCTCACTGGGCGGTACAAACCTCCCTCAATGACCAACATTCACTTAAAAATTAAATTTAATTAAATTAGTTTTTTCCCAATCATATTCCATTTTTGTATGATATAATAGTTAAATTGTTGATTTGTATTAATTACATACATGTCTGTTAAGTAAATCCAAATTCATTTTTTATTTGTGGTCCTTCCTTAGTTTGTCCATTCAGTCTTCTGTCAAAAGTTGTCTTAGACTTTTTGTAACATTTAGGAACCTCTGTATGTTTTGTTCATTACTCTTTGGTTTATTTGTGGAATTAGACTGCTCTTGTGTCATAGTTAGGAAAGATTTGGAGTCATCCCAGTAGAAGTTTGATATCACCCTCATGCATGGTTACATCATAGAGAAAGGAATGTGGTTACATCAGTTATTTGAAACAATAAAACACTATCAAAGTATGTGTGTGCATCTTTCTTTTATAATTCAAATAAGATTAAAGTAGATGAAATCATTTCTGTATCTCTGTAAATAAAAGTACAAAATAACGGATGTTTTCCTGCCCTTAATTCTGTTACCATAATATTCTTAGTGATAATGTTCATATATTTTGAAATCTTGCTGTAAAAATGCATGTATGTTTTAAAAATAAAGAATTTTATATTAAGTACAATATGATCAGTTGTTTGTTCGTCCTTTATTCTGTCTGTAATTATAAGTTTTCATAAGTTTTTGTATCTATGAAATTAGGTTAAAATAAAGAATTTGTATAAATTACAAATGAACAAGTGTTTGTAACTCTGTTAATATTTGTAAATAAATGATTTATATTACATACAAAATGAACAGATGTTTGTGTGCACTATATTCTGTGTCATTATTCTGTCATTATTCTGTGTCATAATGATGTACCATGTGTGCTCTGTTGTTTGTCTGTGTGCCTCCCCATTTTCAGCAATCCTGGATCTGCCCATTCTTCAGATGGCTCTACCAGGGTTAGCTTTGCATTTATTACCAACAGGAATCTTATCAAGCTTTCCCCTGTTGCTACTGACAACCCTAATGACCGATTGCTGCTCTCTGTAGGAGATTGTACATGTACACCTATCTATTGTACATGTCATTCTACTCTACATCTAGTCTGGTATATCAAGCAAGCACACATGACTGCAAATTGAAGGCCTCTATTTAACACCTACATGTACACCATGCTGGAGATTTCTGAGGAGCCACCTGTTGATTTACCTGCTGTGGATTCTTCAATTTGGCTGAATCTCTACAGAGCTGAATTCTACCTTGAGACAAGCCATTCAGCATAGACATGGTTCAACCAGCACAAATTGAGATTGATGATGATGATGATTGCTAGCTGAGAAATCACTGATCATCTCAGTTGCTGTCTACTTGTAGTTCTTCTTTGTCAAATAACACACATTTTGATGCTGTACAACCTGATAGGCCTACATTATATGCTGTTTAACCAGAACTAAGATATTTTTGGAATTAAAGGGTCTATGAAGCGTGTTTTTGTCTTAATGTATTTGTTATTTTATCAGTTGACAAGAATAAAAAAACAATTTTAAGTTTGTTTTGTGTCTTGAGTGCATTATTTAATTTTAACTAAAAAAAAAATGTGGCATGACGTGAGGTTGGCCCTGTTCGTGACTTTCTTGACGTTCGTGACTTTCTTGACGTTCGTGACGTTCATGACGTTCGTGACGTTCATGACGTTCATGACGTTCATGACGTACACCTGGGCAAGGAGCCTTATGCTAGGTTGTCTGTAATATACAATCACTTCCAACTAGATTTCCCGAGAGAACAAAGCAAACAAAGGTTTTCATCGTTTGCTAGCATGCATTTTTTACTCATTATTGTTGGCCGTCATTGTTGCCACTAGGTAATAAAACAGTCAAGAACTGCTAGCAATGTGTGTACACATGACCTATGTAATAAACATGTACTTGCAAGCAGCGATCACCACCAGCCCGGCCATGCTGCAGACGGTACCGTGAAACACAGTGCATGCCTCCATTGAATCGGAAACATACCAACGAACAACCGCAAGGGTTATTGGTGAAATACGTTACGTCATTTAGAACCAAAAAAACTGAGTGAAACGTCAGCAGTAAAGCATAACACAGAGTGCCACATAAACACGGGCTAGTGCTAACATCTCCCAGGTATACGTCATAGATTTTATGTTAAGGAGGAATGGGAGGCGCAGCACCCATAAATCTAGAAATAATTTTTTTAATTGTGCAAATGAACGCAGAAAAAATGGACAAAGGGAAAACATATTCTCCAGCAGGCATACTTTATTGTTTTACACTGTCAAAACGGGTCTATTTCATAGACCCGTTTTGAAGCTCAGCTGGTGGAATGCTGATGAAATCTTAAAGTCCTTGTTCACATCCTGTATATCACTAAATTGTCTTAGTTTACCGTACTCCACCCCCAAAAAAAACAATGTGTACATTGTATTTATGAACCTTGTCAGTTTCCCTTATATATTATTTGTTGATATAGTAATGTAGGGATATGAGTTTCAGCGTTGTATTTACATATAATATTTTGACTTGTGATTCACAAGAGGGCGCTAATATATCTGTATCTGGGGGCGCTGAGAAGTATGTGACCTTGGGTCACAATAAGTTGATACATTTTGTTACATTTGCGCGCGTCTCGCATCTCGCATCTCGCATATGATACCATGGGAAAGTTGTCGTTTGGGGTATAGATAGCTAGATACAGAGACACGGTTTTGGGAAGGAGAAGCATAATGGCGTCAGAGTAGAACGGTTGTGTGGTACGCCAACACCTAGCCCGAGTGATTGGGGGAAATAATCTACACTTACAGCCTGACTGGAATCTAGAATTTTCTGTTATTATGTAACAATCATTGTGAAATCGTCGAATAAAACATTGATCATCAAAATCACGGAAAAGCTGTGTGTCGGTGTGCATCAGTTTGTCTTCTAATGAAAACCCCGGAGAACCCTGATTCCCACGAATCAAATCAATAATACTACAGTAATTAAGTACAATATTTTAAAATAACCTAATTTATTTTCAAAAAGTTTTGGTGATGATAGATCAATTTTCTTTTCAGAAAATGTTTCTTGCAGAAGAGCTCATAGTTTTATAACAGTTTCCAGAAGTCACCATTATGATGGGATAAAAGTGAAGTGTAGAAATAATACGTTTCTACTTTTCTCAATAATTCAACTAAACCTTTCACAGACATTGGACATTTCTTGATAGTGAATTTGAGCTAATGTCTTTTTCTCTTTTAGATAATTTACAGGTTAAATTTACCAGGAAGATGTCTTCTATACTTTCACCTCTTGTTTGGATGGGGCAAGCTGGACAGTCTTCATAGTTGAGATGACCTCTGATAAATGATGGGATGTTAGACATGATATGGATACTAGCTGAACACCACAGTGAGTATATAACTCATCCATAGTAGAATTCCATGTAATTGTACTGTGAGGAGTTGTTCTTTTATAGGAACGTTAGTTATTGTTTTAATTAACTTTTATACTTAAAGTATCCTCTCTCCGCCGCGGATGCGTGGTGGCGCCCTTTTAAAGTTCATTGAACCCACGCTCCTCACTGCCTGCACAATCTTCATCATGTGAGGATGCCAAACTTTCTTCGTAGTTTTTAACTTTTATTTTAATAATTATAATGCAATAATATAAACCCATGCTTATTTTCATTGTATCCGAAAATATCCATAGATCCATTTGATATTGTTGATTTTAGGAACATCATTGCCAAAAAGTGTAATTTTTGCAGTTAGAAAACTTTTGTGGGTCACGGATTTGGCGTGAAGTTTTAGGAATGCAACACACGCGTGATGGTTAGCGTTGTAGGCTCTGTGTTGCGGTACATGGTACATGTACGTGTTTAAGTTAATGTTTTGTTGTCATGGGTGTATGTGTGGCATTGGTTCTGCTGGACAGCGGGGGAATGAGTGTGTATTTCTGTGTGAAGATTGTTTAAGTGAAGTTGGGCCCAACGACGTATGTGTGTGTCCTATCCCTGTTGCCCAGTGCTGCTGTGCCATTGATACATCCCATGTAACTGGTTCTAATGTATTTTTTTTATATTCCTCACCGCCTGCACAATCTTCATCGGATCATTTGTGCAGGTTATAGGTCACAAATAAATCGTCAATGTTTTGGTGGAGAGATCACGGAACCTGTGTGCATACCACTTTGGACCCCTCCCCCCTCCCCCTTACAGTACCATTCAAATATGACATGGATTCTAGCTGGACATCATGTTGTCTCTTTGGATATTTTACAGGCAGCTACCAGGAAAATGTCTTCTAGTTTCACCTCTTGCTTGGACGGGGCAAACTGGACAAACAATAACCACAGTTGAGATGACCTCTGAGTGATGGGATGTTAGACATGACATGGATACTGATCTTAACGGTGAGTAATTAAACTTGTTACTTACTGATCACCATGCTGTCTCTGTCAGACATTATATACAGGCAGTTACCAGGAAGATGCTTTCTACTTTTACCTCATGCGTTGAACTAAAGACACTTTAGATGTCCGTTGACTTAAAAATGTCCACAGAGAGACGACTTTGTGATCAGTTAGTATCTATATAGAAACAGATATAACCGAGAGGCTGTTAAAAAGGAATAAATTAATTATTTTCTTAATACTTCAAAAGAATGAGTACAAATTTGTGAGGTCCCAGCTAAGGAATGCATCTTACTTAATCCTCAAACTTTCTCAGCTCCCTGGGGATTATACAGCTCTGACCAACCATAGCGCTTCAGAAGCTTTTTCAAACATTATCAATTAACCTCTACCCTCCTAGTAGCTGTTGATATTCCTGAGTGAAGAGAAATAATTATGTTCAGTATTCAGTGTCTTGCTCAAGGACACAAGTACTATGGTCACAGCCATGATTTGAACCCACATTCTGATGACTCGGCCATCAGGGAGAAAGAAATAATGGGAGTGGTTTTGTCATTTTGTTTGAGCCACCATTATTATTTGGCTGTGTTCTTATCTTTATAATAAAGTTATTTTCCCATGTTGATAAGTCTGATATTTGATCTACAGATCCTTAAACTATCATAGTGGCATTGGTTATGTCTTTCATGACTTGTTCTTATGTATTGTACTTTTCTCAAAATAATTAAGGACCAATAATTAAACTAAACCTTTCACAGATAGATTTTCAGTGAACATCTCTTGACAGTGAATTTGAGCTAGTCTTTTTTTCTTTCAGACATTTTACAGGCTACCAGGAAGACATCTTCCACTTTCACCTCTTGCTTGGACAGGGCAAACTCTGGACTTCAGACACTGGAGTGACCAGGATGTTAGACTTGACACGGATACTGATCTTAACGGTGAGTAATTAAACTTGTCACTTTCATGATGGATAATAGCTGATCACCACATTGTCTCTAAGACATTCTGCAGGCAGTGATACCAGGAAGATGTCTAATACTTTTACGTCTTGTTTGGACAGGAGCAAACTAGACAAACACTCCTCACATGTTGAGATGTGAACTTCAGACAGTAAGGGGCCTAGGATGATAGACATGACATACTAGCTAAACACCATGTTGTCTCTTTGGACATTTTACAGGCAGCTACCAGGAGGATGTCTTCTACTTTCACCTCTTGCTTGAAACTGGACAAACAGTCCTCACAGTTGACATGACGAAGGCTTTGAGTGATGGGAGACATGGCATGGATACTGATCTTAACGGTGAGTAATTAAACTTGTCACTTTCATGATGGATACTAGCTGATCACTATGCTGCCTCTGTTAGACATTATATACAGACAGTAATATTGGGAAGATGGTCTCTAATTTGCTGTGAACTAAAGTAACTGGAGTAATTAGATGTTTGTCGACTTCAAAATGTCCACAGAGACACAACTTTGTGATCAGTTAGTATCTCTGTAGAAAGTTATAACTAAAGGACTGTTAAAAAGGAATAAATTAATTATTTCCTTAATACTTCATAAGAATGAGTACAAATTTGTGAGATCCCAGCTAAGGAGTGCATCTTACTTAATCCTCAAACTTTCTCAGCTCCCTGGGGATTATACAGCAACCATAGAGCTACCATAGAGCTTCAGAAGCTTTTTCAAACAATCAACCTCTAACCTCCTGGTAGCTGTTTATATTCCTGGGTGAAGAGAAACAATTATGTTCAGTATTCAGTATATTGCTTCAAGGAAGTAAGTACTATGGTCACAGCCAGGATTCAAACGGTCCACATTCTGATGACTCAGCCATCAGGTAGAAAGAAATAATGGGAGTCATTTTGTCATCAGTTACTTTTTGGTTTATTTGTGGAATTAGACTGCTCTTGTGTCATAGTTAGGAAAGATTTGGAGTCATCCCAGTAGAAGTTTGATATCACCCTCATGCATGGTTACATCATAGAGAAAGGAACGTGGTTACATCAGTTATTTGAAACAAAACACTATATCAAAGTATCTGTGTGTGCATCTTTCTTTTATAATTCAAATAAGATTAAAGTAGATGAAATCATTTCTGTATCTCTGTAAATAAAAGTACAAAATAAAAGATGTTTCCCTGCCCTTAATTCTGTTACCATATTCTTAGTGATAATGTTCATATTTTGAAATCTTGCTGTAAAAATGCATGTATGTTTTAAAAATAAAGAATTTTATATTAAGTACAATATGATCAGTTGTTTGTTCGTCCTTTATTCTGTCTGTAATTTTAAAAGTTTTCATAAGTTTTTGTATCTAAGAAATTAGGTTAAAATAAAGAATTTGTATAAATTACAAATGAACAAGTGTTTGTAACTCTGTTAATATTTGTAAATAAATGATTTATATTACATACAAAATGAGCAGATGTTTGCTTGCACTATATTCTGTGTCATTATTCTGTGTCATAATGATGTACCATGTGTGCTCTGTTGTTTGTCTGTGTGCCTCCCCTTTTTCAGCAATCCTGGATCCGCCCCTTCTTCAGATGGTTCTACCAGGGTCAGCTTTGCATTTATTACCAACAGGAATCTTATCAAGCTTTCCCCTGTTGCTACTGACAACCCTAACATGTTCACCCCTCTGTTGTACATGTCATTCTACATCTAGTCTGGTATATCAAGCAAGCACACATGACTGCAATTTGAAGGCCTATATTTAACTCCTACACCATGCTGGAGATTTCTGAGGAGCCGCCTGTTGATTTACCTGCTGTGGATTCTTCAATTTGGCTGAATCTCTACAGAGCTGAATTCTACCTTGAGACAAGACATTCAGCATTGATGATGGTGATGGTCAACCAGCACAAATTGAGAGTGATGATGATTGCCAGCAGATAAATCACTGATCATCTCAGTTGCTGTCTACTTGTAGTTCGTCTTTGTCAAATAACACACATTTTGATGCTGTACAACCTAATAATACATGCTGTATAACCAGAACTAAGATATTTTTGGAATTAAAGGGTCTATGAAGTGTGTTTTTGTCTTAATGTATTTGTTATTATTTTATCAGTTGATAAGAATAAAAAATTTAAAAAAATTAATTTTGTTTCGTGTTTTGAGTGGATTATTTAATTTTAATTTAAAAAAAAATTATGCATGACGCGAGATGGCCTTGTTCGTGACGTTCGTGACATTCATGACGTACACCTGGGCAAGGAGCCTTACGCTAGGTTGTCTGTAATATACAATCACTTCCAACTAGATTCCTGAGAACAAAGCAAACAAAGGTTTTCATTGTTTGCTTGCATGCCTTGTTAACTCATTATTGTTGGCCATCATTGTTGCTACTAGGTAATAAAACAGTCAAGAACTGCTGGTACCACCAGCCTGGCCATGCTGCGGGTGGTACCATGAAACACAGTGCATGTCTCCATTGAATCGGAACATACCAACGAACAACCACAGGGGTTATTGGTGAAATACGTTACGGTATTTAGAACCAAAAAAAGAAAGACTGTTGACATTAAAACTTAGTGAAATGTCAGTAGTAAAGCATGACACAGAGTGCCACATAAACACAGGCTAGTGCTAACATAATAATAATACAGTAGTAATAATAATAATACATTTATATTGCGCAAATTCCATACAGCAATGTTCAGATGCGCATCACAATTAAAAGGATTATGTAATGATAAAAGTTTTCAAAATTACAAATGACCTCGGAAAAATACTAACAGAAAATGATAAAACAATTACAATTTCAACCATTAAAGCTACATTAAAAAAGTGTCTTTAACAGACTTTTAAATTTAATTACAGTATTACAGTACTAGTATTTCTAACTAAAACAGGCAAACTATTCCAAAGAGCCGGAGCAGCATATTGAAAAGCACAATCACCCAATCGTACTCGACTCCATTCATGTGGATAACTAAGGAGAATGCCATTTTCTGAACTATGGCTACGCAACATCTCCCAGCTATACGTCATAGATTTTGTCGAGGAATGGGAGGAGTGTGGCACCCCCCTAAATTTAGAAATAAATTTTTTAATTGTACAAAGGGACGCAGAAAAAATGGACAAAGGGAAAATATATTCTCCAATAGGCATATTGGGTAGAAAATGTTTCTTGCAGAAGAGCTCATAGTTTGTTTTAGAACAGTTTCCAGAAGTCACCATTATGATGGGATAAAAGTGAAGTGTAGAAAAAACACGTTTGTACTTTGCTCAATAATTCAACTACACCCTTCACAGACATTGGACATTTCTTGACAGTGAACTTGAGCTAATGTCTTATTCTCTTTCAGATAATTTACATGTTAAATTTACCAGGAAGATGTCTTCTATACTTTCACCTCTTGTTTGGATGGGGCAAGCTGGACAGTCTTCATAGTTGAGATGACCTCTGATAAATGATGGGATGTTAGACAATAGACATGATATGGATACTAGCTTGAACAACACAGTGAGTATATAAATCATCCATAGTAGAATTCCATGTAATTGTACCATTCAAATATGACATGGATTCTAGATGGACATTATGTTGTCTCTTTGGATATTTTACAGGCAGCTACCAGGAAAATGTCTTCTAGTTTCACGTCTTGCTTGGACGGGGCAAACTGGACAAACAATAACCACAGTTGAGATGACCTCTGAGTGATGGGATGTTAGACATGACATGGATACTGATCAGTGAGTAATTAAACTTGTTACTTACTGATCACCATGCTGTCTCTGTCAGACATTATATACAGGCAGTTACCAGGAAGATACTTTCTACTTTTACCTCATGCGTTGAACTAAAGACACTTTAGATGTCCGTTGACTTAAAAATGTCCACAGAGAGACGACTTTGTGATCAGTTAGTATCTCTATAGAAACAGTTATAACCGAGGGGCTGTTAAAAGGGAATAAATAAATTATTTCCTTAATACTTCATAAGAATGAGTACAAATTTGTGAGGTCTCAGCTCCCTGGGGATTATACAGCTCTGACCAACCATAGCGCTTCAGAAGCTTTTTCAAACATTTATAATAATAATAATGTGTGGACTTACATAACGCACGTATCCACCAACTGAGTGGTGCTCAAGGCGCATTATATTATTACCCTTGCTCATAAGGCACATAAATCATTCCTGAAACCATCTCAGCTCCTTGGGAGTATACAGCTCAATTGCTGCCATTACAGCGCATATAGGGCTAATCAACCAACTCTGCCCTCACAGGTACCCAAACCAAACTTTTCACTCGCCCGCAAGCCTTTTCACTCGCCTGTATGTTTTTTTAAATAATTTTAATCAAATCACTGTTTTTAGTAATTTAGGCATTTTGCATCAGAACGTGCATTATAAACAACAGTTGTCAGTTACCTTATTATTATGTGCATATTTGTTTCTGAGGCAATACTAATGTTTCTTTAATTAATAACGGATTCTATTCTAATAACAGAGGAAAAGATCAGGCACATTAGTGTACAGTAATGCTTTTGTTTCAATTCTGAAATGAAGAAGGCTCTTTTCATATTTTATTTCTAACCAACTGAACACAACAATAATGAAAACATTAAAAAAATCAGGGCACCAAGGCAATTTTTTAGATTTTCAAAGGGCATCACGGCAATGATAAAAAAAAACGTAAAGGGCACCAAGGCAATGTTTAAAAAATAACAAAATAAAAACATTCCAATTCAGCACATAATAATAATAATAATGTGTGGACTTATATAGCGCACGTATCCACCAACTAAGTGGTGCTCAAGGCGCATTCTTTTTTACGTGCATTACACAACACACGGGACCTACGGCTTTACGTCCCATCCGAAAGACGAAGCAATTATGGTTAAGTACCTTGCTCAAGGACACAAGTGTCAAGACCGGGGCTCGAACCCACACCCTGCTGCTGGCAACACCAGAACTTGAGTTCGGTGCGCTAGACCGCTCGGCCACGACACATGCCAATAAGACTAAAGTTTCCTTTCTAGGCGTACATGAAAACAGTATTGCAACACTTTACAGTTTATGTCACCAATTAAAAATAAATAAAAAACACAATGTTAACCCGAAAAAAACATCAAGTTTTATGCATTTGGATGTGGCAGTATTCAGTTCACTCTTTTTTTATTTGCTAGTCGACACTTTGACAGCATGTTGACGACCACCAAAAGCCCTGGCCGCGTAATGTACATACGTATGATGATCGATGCGTCGACGCTATATCCGATGCACCGCACACGCTGCATGTATGTCTAGGTACAGACTCGGCATGTAATATTTACGTTGCATGCGCCCCAACGCCGCGCCATGCTATTTTTAGCTGGTACCCGCGAATGCCTGGCGTAGTGTTTATGTTGTGGGTACTGTTGACACCAACAAAGTATTAGTAAGGGCCAAGTTAGGTACAACGACCAAGCGGCCAATATTGCCTGGTAACCGCTATATCATTTTGGTCATGAGTACCAGGTAATTTTGACTATTTTGTTCCCAAATGGTCGTTGCGTGAACTTGGTCTTAGCAGCGCAGCCACCAGTCGCGCAATCGAGCGTGGCGGCGATATATTTTTTCCCGTGAGAATGTACTGTACATATAATGTACATATACATGTACGTAGTAAATACTAGTATGTGTAAACAAGTGGGCACAACGGCAATGCAGGGAAAAGCACAGCAACTCGTTGCCGTTGAAAGTGGCATTTATAAAGGGCATCACGGCCGGCAGAGGGTGAGGGCATTGACGGCAATTGCCGTCGATGCCGTCGTGTAATTTCAGGGCTGATATAGGCCTATCGGTGACAATATTTTGACTCGCCCAGCGGGCTACTGAAGGAAGGGTTTTGACTCGCCCGCTGCTGTTTTCACTCGCATTTGGCGAGCGGGCGACCGCTAAGGTCAAACCCTGGATCGGATGTTAGACATGACATGGATATTGATCTTAATGGTGAGTAATTAAACTTGTCACTTTCATGATGGATACTAGCTGATGACCACATTGTCTCTGTCAGACATTCTACAGGCAGTGATACCAGGAAGATGTCTAATACTTTCATGTCTTGCTTGGACAGGAGCAAACTAGACAAACACTCCTCACAGTTGAGATGTGAACTTCAGACAGTAAGGGGGCTAGGATGATAGACATGACATACTAGCTAAACACCATGTTGTCTCTTTGGACATTTTACAGGCAGCTACCAGGAAGATGTCTTTCACTTTCACCTCTTGCTTGGACACGTAAAACTGGACAAACAGTCCTCACAGTTGACATGTCGAAGGCTTTGAGTGATGGGAGACATGTCATGGATACTGATCTTAATGGTGAGTAATTAAACTTGTCACTTTCATGATGGATACTAGCTGATCACTATGCTGTCTCTGTTAGACATTATATACAGACAGTAATATTGGGAAGATGGTCTCTAATTTGCTGTGAACTAAAGAAACTGGAGGAATTAGATGTTCGTCTACTTCAAAATGTCCACAGAGAGACAACTTTGTGATCAGTTAGTATCTCTGTAGAAAGTTATAACTAAAGGACTGTTAAAAAGGAATAAATTAATTATTTCCTTAATACTTGATAAGAATGAGTACAAATTTGTGAGATCCCAGCTAAGGAGTGCATCTTACTTAATCCTCAAACTTTCTCAGCTCCCTGGGGATTATACAGCAACCATAGAGCTACCATAGAGCTTCAGAAGCTTTTTCAAACAATAACAACCTCTAACCTCCTGGTAGCTGTTTCTATTCCTGGGTGAAGAGAAACAATTATGTTCAGTATTCAGTATCTTGCTTCAAGGACACAAGTACTGTGGTCACAGCCAGGATTCAAACGGTCCACATTCTGATGACTCGGCCATCAGGTAGAAAGAAATAATGGGAGTCGTTTTGTCATTTTGTTTGAGCCACCATTACTATTTGGCTGTGTTCTTATCTTTATAATAAAGTTGTTTTCCCATGTTGATAAGTCTGATATTTGACTGCAGTTCATTGATCTACAGATCCTTAAACTATCATAGTGGCATTGGTTATGTCTTTCATGACTTGTTCTTATGTATTGTATTTTTCTCAAAATAATTAAGGACCAATAATTAAACTAAACCTTTCACAGATAGATTTTCAGTGAACATTTCTTGACAGTGAATTTGAGCTAAAGTCTTTTTTTCTTCTTTTAAACATTTTACAGACATCTACCAGGAAGACATCTTCCACTTTCACCTCTTGCTTGGACAGGGCAAACTCTGGACTTCAGACACTGGAGTGATCGGATGTTACAGATGACATGGATACTGATCTTAACGGTGAGTAATTAAACTTGTCACTTTCATGATGGATACTAGCTGATCACCACATTGTCTTTGTCAGACATTCTGGAGGCAGTGATACCAGGAAGAT
>CM055818.1:7913550-7947453 GCA_029582265.1 Zoroaster sp. YZ-2022
CCATCGACGCATAGCACCCCTGTGGGGATCGCGATCAGAGAGGCCATCGAGATCGTCAAACACGACACTGTGCCACAGGACATCGGTTTCTTCATCAGCGACATTTGGCGACCTATACTACAGACTGAAGGATCTTCTATATCCAAAGTCCATAACCCACCCCAGACTGAGGGATCCCCTATATCCTAAGTCAACCACCCTCCTTCCCCTGTGCTTGTTAACAACTGATTCAGTTCAGTGAGCACACACTCCTCTCCCCCAACCCCTAGGATCCTAGTCTCATAGTCTCACAGTTTCCCGCCTGCGCGCCTCAACGAACTAATCCACCAGCAGTCTACCTTGATCATTCCACTTCACAAGACACGTGCTGTCAACATTTTTAACAACAGTTCCATAACCAAAGTATCCATGTTATGGGGCCAATTTATAAACAGAGGTTGGAGCTATTAAGCTATTGCACCACCCCCTACAAGGTACCGTACTACCGTCCATGTTGTTTTGCCGTATTGAAAGTACACAAAGAACACAAGCAACATGACTGTTAACTTCGTCACAAGTTTATCCATATTATGGGGCCCCCTTGATCACTCCACTTCTCAAGACACGTGCTGTCAACATTTGTAACAACATCTCCAATATAACCAAAGTATCCATGTTATGGGGCCACTTTATAAACAACTCTGTGACGCACAATGATACTACTAACGCACAGACATTGCAGTTTGCTTCAGTTGTATGTGTGGCACCTTCACAAGTTTGCCGTAGTCTAGAGTTACATTTTGTCGGTCACTCATCAAAGAGAATCTGGTATTTTGACTGGAGCCGGTTCTCGGCTCTAGAGTTGGAGCTCAGAAAACTGCGTATTTCAATCGGAGCCGGGTTGGTCCTCAGAGTTGGGTATTTTGCTGGAGCCGGCTCTGACTGGGACTCGGCTCCCAGCCGGCTCTGGGACTCGGCTCTGAGAACCGGGTATTTGAAGGGCTCGGTTCCGGAACCGACTCTTGCGAGTATTCGGTTCTTTAAAAGAGTGGAACCGCGGTTCCGATTCTTAATTTGGAATCGGGTAGAACCGGGTACCGGCCAAGCCTAGAGACCCCATTTGTTTGCTTAATTAATAAATAGAAAAAAATTATCTTATGAAATTTGTTAAGGCATCTAAATCTTAAATGAACCGGTGTACCAAAGGTCAGTTTGGTAGTTATTATGTCCAAAGTCACAATTCACAAAAAGCTCAATCAATTAACAACATAACAATTCCAAAACATTGGTTGTGACTCCCAAAATATCCAATGAGTCGGCCGCCATTTTGTTTGGACTGAATAAAAATGGCTGCCATTTTGATGTTAAAACTGAAAGTCAAGTTCTTACCTTTGGCGTTAGCTTAACTTATGGTGTATTTTCTTCCAATTCCAGAATTCTCTTTTTTTTTAAACTCACACGATCTACGCCAGATATTCTTTTGAAGGGGCACTTCATGCTTGAGTTGAAGGAAACGCGATGGTTCAATACGCCAAGTCCTTTCTCTATGCGTAAACGAACGTCTAACGACAGACAGGGGCTGGGTGGATATGTCTTTTGAATTGACCGTCCGTACAATGATTTCAAACACGTGGTGTGCAACCTCGTCTCCAGGGCTTTCTGTACACCTCGTACCCACTGTTCTCTCGCCCTATGTTTCTATGTTTATTTATAAAGATAAAAATATAACGTTTCATTTCATTCTCAATTTCATGTGGATAGACACGGATCCCGTCGTGTTATTTTCAGGTAGGCGGTTCCACAATTTTAGGAACCGGTTCGGCACTTCGAGTTCCGAGTCGGAACCGGTTCCAAGAGATTCAAAGAAAAATATAAGGATTAAAGAAAATAATAAAACATACGGTCTAAAAGTTATTCAAACTTCGTTGCGCCCTGATACGAATGAGTTTCAATTTTCAACCGCAAATGCAGTGATGATAATGTTGTTTAATTTAAAATATGTTTCAGAAACTTTAAGGAAACTTTATGGAAACGTTAAGCTATAGTTAGACTTCCTTTATCCTACCGTTAGCAAGCAACTTTACAAGCCGTGTAAGTTGTACATGCCATGGCTTTGCACATGCTTGAGGGGTTAGAGCAATTAAGCAATTGTACCACCCCCTATACACATGGTATCGTACTACCGTCCACACCTATTAAGTACATTAAGAACACTTGATAATCTGTTAATCTGCTGTCAACATTTTTAACAACATCTCCATAATCAAAGTATCCATGTTATTATGATCTGAGGATCACTTACACCCCTCCCTGCCAACCCCAACCTTGTTAAGATTAGCGAACAACTTATCGTTAATGGCACAAAGGGCACATCGATTGCCATAAGTGCCACATACCCTACAACAACAATAACAACAACAACATCCATGTTATGGGGCCAATTTATAAACAGACATCGCGGTTTGCATCAGTTTTCTGCATGTGTGTGATGTGGCACCTTCACAACTCATACAAGTTTGATGCAGTTTAGAGATTTTGTCGGTCGCTGGCATCAAAGAGAATCGGGTATTTTAACTGGAGCCGGTTCTCGGCTCTAGAGTTGGAGCTCAGACAACCAAGTATTTCAACTGGAGCCGAGTTGGTACTCAGAGTCAGAGTCGGGTATTTTGCTGGAAAAGCCACGCCATTTTTCCCATATAAAATGCATGGTACAATATACACGTACAGTCAGTGTACGTTGGTCACTGTCTGGGCATGGAGGAATGAAAATAGATTTTCCTTCCTCCTAGCTGCAGTAACTCAACTGTATCTCCGCTCCTAGGTCTTGTCATTGGATTATTTGACCTAGCACCTCGGTGAGGTGCTCTGTCAAAAAAGTCAAAATTTATGTATTTTTATCGGTACTGATCATTGATGATACATTCAAAAGAAAGCTGACTATAACTGGTCGCCTGGTCCATTCTTTATAAAGGGAATTCGGGTAGAATGTCGTATCCGACCGCCACTTTTTCTCATTAAATATAACCAATAATGTAATCTTACCTACCTAGTAAGGTGGAGAACATATGGATGATGATGGACATATACTTCAAATTATTCCAGGATATTTATTTCATGAAAAATCAGGCATTTTTGGTATGCGATGACTTCCTCAGTCATGTCAGTCTGATCTTGTCAACTCCCCCATAAGTGACCAACATGGTCATTGTACATGCGCAGTGGCAACTATAATAGGATCCTTCTATTTTCTGAAGGGGGGGATTTTTTTAGAAGGGAAATCAAGTCCGAAAACCATCATAAAAGGGGATTTTAAAGATAGTTTTTGCTTTCTGTACCCCCAAAAATCGATGGAATCATTTTTAACTGGTTAGTGGTTGTAACAAAAATTTAAAAAAAAAACTTAAAAAGTGGCGGTTGGATATGACATTCTTTCCAGGAATTCTAATTAAGAATTTTTTGAGATATTGAAAAGGAGCCAAAATTCCCCTGAGGGTCACCCAAACTCCCAAAAGTCCAAGTCTGTAGCTCCTAGGTCAAATAACCCCAATGACGAGTCCTAGGAGATACAGTTACTGCAGCTACCTGCCTCCATGGTCTGAGTGGGTGCAATTTTACCCAAGGTTTGGATGTTATTAATTAAAATGTTAAAAAGAAATATAACAATATTATTATATTTGAGTGATGCACAGCTAACATTGCAGTATGCATTCATGGAGTGATAGACTCTGATTAAACTTAAAGGGATATGATATTATCAAGATCAACAGGGCATGGAATCAGAGAGCTAGTTTTAGATGCCTGTTGAAAGTCTGCTCTGTGACATATTGTCCCTTTCAAGGCTTATAGCATACAACTTAAAAGTTGTATAACTACATGTAGCCTTTATGTTTCATCAGAGTTTGAGTTTTCAACCACCCTCACCACCAACCTTTTTAGTTGGTCACCCCCACATATAATGAATAAGCATAGGCCCTATATAAAGAATGTTGTATCTGATCGCCACTTTTAAAGGTTCTTGGGGAAATTTTTTTGCAGCCACTATTCTAGTTAAGAAAATTATTCTGTCGATTTTTCGGGGTACAGAAAGCGAAAACTATCTTTAAAAATCCACTTTTATGATGGTTTTCGGACTTTATTTCCCTTCTAAAAACATCCTCTCCTTCAGAAAATAGAAGGATCCTATTATAGTTGCCATTGAGCATGTACAATGACTGTGTTGGTCACTAACAGTGGAGTTGACAAGATCAGACTGACATGACTGAGGAAGTCACTCATCGTATACCAAAAATGCCTGATTTTTCATGAAATAAATATCCTGGAATAATTTAAAGTATATGTCCATCATATGTTCTCCACCTTACTGGGTAGGTAAGATTAGCTTATTGGTTATATTGAATGAGAAAAAGTGGCAGTCGGATACGACATTCTACCCTAAGCACCAGTGGCATAACTAGGGTCCAATTTTCAGGGGGCACTTGGGGCTGCACCATTTTTTCTAGGGGGGCATGTCAATACTTGATTATTTTGTATCCTGCAGCCTCAATGGGGACCTATTTTTTCAAAATTCCAGGCGAAAATGGGGGGGGGGGGGGCACCTGGGGGAACAGACCTCAGAATACAAGTCAAATCTGTCAATTATTAACATCTCATTGCAAAATAGACAACAGTCTAAACCGTTGGACTTTTATTTGATGAAACCCGCTGTATTTACACTCGACCTGAATCTGTGGCAACTCTTTTTGAGGAAGCAAGGCTGGGAACGTGAATAATTTGAATAAAAGCCAAACATTATCACAAAACGAGGGAATTGCATAAAAGTATGTGCATACATGTACGGTACTTCAGATTGATCATGGGGGGCAATGTTCACATACACGCCTTTTATTAAATACATATATGTGTGCTTGGTATGGTGATGTAATGGAAACCCCCTAATTTGCATACAATGCAATTCATATTAATTTTATCAGTTAAAAAAATTACAGCTTTAGCACAGTGGCTCACAGGGACACTGTACTATATCGGGAGGCACTTTTATCCCGATTGCAACCCTATTCTTCCAATGAGGATACTGATGGTCCCTGAGTCCATGCATATACATGAAGTAAGAAGCTTCAAGGAATTTTCACTATGTATAGCCCTGTCCTGATCCAGCAATCCCTGACAGCTGCTGGCTTGTTTGTATCTGAAACTGACCATATCAAATACATACATGTACATTGAGGTAAGTTTCATTATACATGTTTGAGTTGTATTGGATTAATCTCGGTTTCAAATAGAAACGGGAAACAACTTCAGAAAAGATTTCGGTGGAAAAAAAATGAAGTAGAGTATTGCTCACATGGTTAATGTTTACTAAAACTATACTAACCCAATAGGGATTGAAACTCCAGTTGAAATTCCAATTTTCTCAATGAGCCTGGGATACCAGTAGGCCCATATCGGGAAAACATTGGTTGACATACAGGTAGACACCTTCTGCATTAAGTTTGCTATATTCCTTGGTCTTGTTTCACCTGTGTTTCTAACTAATCCAACTGTGATTCCCAACGGTGGCATAGCCAGGATTTTTAGAGTGGGGGAAGCAAAAACATTTTGGGAGAAAACTCAAATGAACCGACAAGATATGTCAATCTGAAATACCAACAAGTTTGTAAATTAACCAACATGGACTATTTTGCGTGGGGAAGGTACAACATTGGTAATGTTGGCATAACTGCTTCTATGAGTATGCTTACTCTCTTTGAATCAAGATATACATTGAAGGGAAGGTACAACATTGGTAATGTTGGCCAAACTGCTTCTATGAGTATGCTTATATACTCTCTTTGAATCAAGATATACATTGAAGGGAAGGTCCAGCATTGGTAATGTTGGCCAAACTGCTTCTATGAGTATGCTTACTCTCTTTGAATCAAGATATACATTGAAGGGAAGGTCCATCATTGGTAATTTGGCAAAACTGCTTCTATGAGTACGCTTACTCTCTTTGAATCAAGATACACATTAAACAACCAAACTGTGAAATGCTCAGCTTAGTAGGTCGTGTCCAGAAAATTGTGCAAATGCATTCAGATTGTTTGTATTCATATGTTGACTTTAAGAAAGAGTACTTCGATTTATAAACGTATTGACAGTAACTGCTGCTTTTTCTTAATTTTCAATTTTGAAGCATTTATTTCAGTGCAGTAATTAAAATATATACACCAAACATGTGTATAATTATCAGTTAACCTTACA
Source organism: Zoroaster sp. YZ-2022 (assembly GCA_029582265.1). NCBI lineage: Eukaryota > Metazoa > Echinodermata > Asteroidea > Forcipulatida > Zoroasteridae > Zoroaster > Zoroaster sp. YZ-2022. The sequence goes on from CM055818.1 coordinate 7,919,770, forward strand.
TGTACATATTTTTGGAACTGGATACCCGAAATCTAGAAACTTTGGATACCCGGATACCTGTTGTAATGTTCAATTTCAACAACACTTTTTATTAACCTAACTCCCTAGGCATTGTACTATAACAATAAAAATCCTTCAAAATCCTCCATCTGGCTTTGTTGTCTAGGGAGTTAGGGTTAATAGTACAACAATTAATGTGGACGTTCCCTGTAATAATATCCCTCCTATTAACAGCTCATGGCACACACTCCCAGTGCAGACATAAAGCATGCACTAATCCAATAACTGCAAACAATAGGCAAACATTTCCTCCAATGTATCACACTGAATCAGTTGGAGGAAAGTAAGTGTGTGGAAACTGTCCGTAAAATACTACAAAATGTGTTATCGGAGTGTAATCTCTGGACAAATAAAATTATCTGTAAATTCTAAACATTACATTGTCACATATTTTATGTTAGCACCGCTCAAGTGTTAAGCCCGAATTTTACAGGTCGTTTACGGGTAATTGAAACCGAAAAATGGAACCGGTAATGACAGTTTCGGTCAGGTATCCGGATACCCAGCACAGCCTTACTCTAAATTATATTAAAATATTACGATGAATAAAGATATGAAAGTTTAAGGTCCAGCAAGACAATATTTAGGTTTGGGTCAATGAGGCTTTTGTTCCCTAACCTATTGACAAACATAGACGGAAACAAGACAAATAACTATAATGACAAACAAACAGAAAGCACCTCATACAAAATTATTTATAGTGAAGATTAACCCTCCTACTTCTAGTACCTTTTTCATACAAGTTGATCCACCATTTGAAACCAATCGCTTTTGTGGTTTTGAATGGTGATATAACTGTGTACAGTATTGATTCCCCCAAATGGTTTTGAATGGTAGGTCAGCTTATACAAAACCTTGTTTGGATCTTTCCAAATGGTAGTACAGCTAATACAAAACCTTGTTTGGATCTTTCCAAATGGTAGTACAGCTAATACAAAACCTTGTTTGGATACTTCTAAGTGGTGAATCAATGAACCCTCTATGCATTTGAATGGATTTGAATGGTAGTAAAGCTTGCTACCAACACTGTTCAAATGGTATCACCATGTGTGTACAAAACCAATGGGTATTTTTGAAAGTGGAAATTTTGAATGGTTTCAAATGGTCTATCAGGAGGAGGGTTAAAAACATTAGCTTTGCACTGAGTAAGTTTTAAAATAAATGTTATTATTCAATACCTTATCTTTAACTGCTTATTTTGAATACTTATCCTCTCTGCACTACTCACCATAAAGGAATATTGTTGGCCTCCAGTTCTCCATCATAATTTTTTTTTCTTAAAACAAAAAAACAATAAGAAATACAAATATTACGAACATTTATCATGATGATTCTATTAGAAAATTAAATAGGCCCTTTTCATATGGAGGCTTGGTGCAAAACTGACTTTTATAATACAGAGGATACCATACTTTAAATCAATCTTTTCTTTACTGTGCCGTTTTTATTAAAGTAAAACAATTAGGCAAACATTCCCTCCTGCCTGCTGGTTTGATAAGTTGTTTGAAGCAGCCACTGCCAGGCCCTTTGCAGTCTTAACGATTCGATACAATGTATCACAAACAGTTGATGAAAAACTGTATGGAAAATTTAAAGATAATTGTCTGTAAAAGTATAAGCATACTCCTACTGATACACCATTTGAGACCATTCAAAATTTCCACTTTCAAAAATGCCCATTGGTTTTGTACACACATAGTGATACCATTTGAAAAATTTTGGTAGCAAGCTTTACTACCATTCAAATCCATTCAAATGGTTTTTGAATGGTTGATACACTACACCTTGGTGTGTTTCACATAGCCGAATGGTTTCAAATGGTGAATGTACTACACAGTAGCTTATTCAAATACTGGTTAGTAAATATTGAGTCTTTATGGATGGTTGATTCAGATAAAAATGTTGTGTTTTCGGGTTTTGTTTTGTGTTTTCTTTCTGGCTCAGTAGATTTACAGAAGCTTAGTATATAAGTACACGTCTGTGAAGCAGGCCTTATATACCCTTGCATTTCTTTGTTAAATCTTGTAACTTTGTTTTCTTGCTAATGAGTTATATAATAACTATGAATAATATAAAAACAATTAAAAATATACAATAACAGAGAAATTTCAACCCCTCCAAAAATGGAACATGCTCAGATCAAAAGATGCTATCATTTAAAAAATTTTTTTTACACTTTTGTTTTTAGTATAGTCTAGCCTTATCTTTGGTTTTTACCCTCAAGTACCACACACACAGTCTTGGAAAAACAAAACCTGCAGTGTTTACAAAAACATTATGTAGATAAAGTGGACTATCCATCATCTCAGTACCCTATGGAGTTTTAACACATGGTGGCCAGTGTACAAGTAATTGCCACTTAAAAATGGCACTAGGGTCTTTAGGGTATAGCAGACCTGTCATTCAAAACCATTCACTCAAGTCATCGGCATAGAGGGTCCATTGATTCACCACTTAGAAGTATCCAAACAAGGTTTTATATTAGCTGTACTACCATTTGGAAAGATCCAAACAAGGTTTTGTATTAACTGACCTACCATTCAAAACCATTTGGGAATCAATACTGTACAGTTATTTCACCATTCAAAATCACAAAAGCGAATGGTTTCAAATGGTGCATCAACTTGTATGAAAAAGGCACCAGAAGAAGGAGGGTTAATTGTTTTAATACTTTAAAGAGACAATATCGTCACGATCAACAAGGCATGGAATCGGAGTGTTAAATTTAGATTAACTCAGTGACTGAAAATAATACCTCACATGATAAAGTCATAAACCGATGCTGTTGCTTAAATGAACTTGGTAACTTTCAATCACTGTGTTCATCTTAAACTGGAACATCGATTCCATGCCCTGTTGATCTATGAAAGTCTGCTTGGTTTGTGATGATATTGCCCCTTTAATACAATGTAAAAAAGATAAAGTCCCACTGATTTCATGATCAAATTTGTTAAAAATCTGTTTTTAAACATAGCATGTATGTATGTATGTACATGCAGATGCATCTAAATTACTTACCAACCTACCCATCAAAAATTCTGGAAAAATGTGTATAAATTTTCAATCAAAAAGCATCAATAAACTTCCCATTGTTTGAATATTGTTTTCGGTTAGCCAGTAAGCAAATTTCTTAACGGTTAGTGCAGTTTCGATTGTTTAACCGGTTAACCATCCAAGCGCTTATTGTTACATGTACAACATATTTTGTATATTAATATAGAGTCCATGGTCTCGGCCAGATTTCTTTGAATGTGAAAAAAAAAATCATCATTTGTACGTTTACTTACAGAAATTAATTTCTGCATTGTGGATGTACATCTGATAAAACTCAATTTTTGTTGTTTTCTCCTAGATTTTCTCTTGGAGGAATTAACCTTTTCTCTTTGAAGTACTGGTAAAAGTTAATGCAGCACGGCTACACCAACACCACATGCGGATTTATGCTTAAAGTTAAGCAAAACTTTAACATTGGACAATTTTGACAATATAAAAGACACAGTCAAAGCTGATGAATTTGGCAGTTTCAAGGATGGAGAGTTGGAGGGAATAAAAACAGTTGCAGTGTTGCTGAAGAGTTTGGAGTACAAGAGAATAATAAGAGTTGGCGATTACAGAAAGCTGAAAGACATAATGAAAATGATTAGCAGGGAAGATGTTATTGATGTCATTAATGAAACAGAACGTGCATTACAAGAACAAGGTAAATCAAAGTGAACTCTTACATAATGATAGTTTTAGTTAGTTGTCTAGGATCCTCTTTATTTAATTTCATTCATGATGTCCATGCGCTTCACTTTAATGTGGTTTCCAGGGAATGTACAATATCTCATTAGCCACAATCAGACGGTACTTGACTTACTTGATATTTTTGCAAGCGTTCACATACTTGACCCAAACTTAACCTTCAACCCAGACACAGTGCATTCATTCTAATTCTATCAGAATGAATGCTTTACATCTCATTTGTTTTGAATATCTGTCTGCCATGAATTGCACAGACTGGAGTTTAAGAGATCGTACAGACAAACACATTTACAACTGAAGCAAGCAGTGCTCAGAGAATTTGTTTCTTTCTAAACTAGGTTACAGCATTGCTTCACCAACTACTAGTGACACATCTCACTCTCAAACATGTCAACATACCAGTATGGGTAAGTAGACTCTGTGCATTAAAAACCTGTATTGTATCAAACTTTTAATAAAGAACATCTCTCAGCGCAAAAAGGCTCTTGAGTCTTATTAGGGGTGTAATGATTCACCAATTCATCAATTATCGCGATACAAAAATGCAGCGATACGCATCATGATACAAAACTGCGTATGGCGATACTGATGATTTTTGTGGTCCCACAAAATTTTATATGAAAAATATAAAAAATACTGATTTATCCAAACCAAATTTTGTTTAAAAATGTTAGCATTTCATACCCGACATTTAGATCACAAAAGTCAGTGAAGTTTTCCCTGACAAAAAATGCCCGAGCGCTGTCTTAGAAAATGCAGACAATAAAATCTGTTTTGTGTGTGGCACATCACCACTAGTCAGAACGACTCATCGTATTAGGCCTGGGCGAATAGTAATATTTACGATTTGATTAATCCACTATTTGCGAATATCGTTTCAGTTTGTGGTAACACCATGTGTTTATCTCAACTAACGTGAAGCTGAGGTACAGGTTCTGAAAAGAACCGTATCGCACAACTCGTATCTCAACCTTTGTTAAGTGAGAAAGGTTCAAGGGAGAACCAATTTCGGGCAACTCGTTTTTCTCTACTGTCGCTAAGTGAGAAATATGGTTCAGGGAGAACCATGGGGACTTCACGGGTTAATATGGTTCAGGGAGAACCATGGGGACTTCACGGGTTATTCTCTACGTTTTGATTAGCCTGCTCTAATCTTCGTCAGGAGAATGAAGAGGTTTGCCGATTGCAACTCCTTGAAATTGGTTCTCCCTTGAACCTTTCTCACTTACGAGATACAAGTTGTGCGATACGGTTCTTTTCAGAACCTGTACCTCAGCTTCACGTTAGTTGAGATAAACACATGGTGTTACCGCAAACCGAAATGATATCGATATTCCACCATACAAAGCCTCAAAACTTATATTTGCGAATAGTTGGCAAAATTTTTCCCGCATTTTTGTATATGAAATAATGTGCATTGATTTCTGGCCTATTTCTGGCCTAATTTCTGGCCTATTTGTAAGCTTCAGACAATAGACAAAAAATACATACAGTGAGTTCTTGAATGCCTGTTGTTGTTTCCTCTTTATTTCTTGCAAAATTGTACTCAAAATAATATAATTTATAGGTGAAAATCCAATGGTCATCAAGTTTGTTATTGCTTTGGTAGCACAACACAATTAGAAGTACATGCTAATTCACATGCATGGTTACGTTTATCCCATATTGACAGAGGGAACTCCACCTAAATGTAATAAAATGAACGCAATCGAGTTGTATTTAAGTCGTTGTAAAGTAGGCTTGGGCGGTTCCACAATTTCTGGAGCCGGTTCGGTTAAAAAAACAAACTCGGTTCCGAGTCGGAACCGGTTCCGAGTCGGAACCGGTTCCAAGAGATTAAAAGAAAAAACATAAGGATTACAGAAATTAATAAAACATATGGTCTATTCAAACTTCGTTGCGCCCTGATACGAAGGAGTTTCAATTTTCAACCGCAAATGCAGTGATGATAATATTGTTTAATATAAAATATGTTTCAGAAACTTTAAGGAAACTTGATGGAAACGTTAAGCTAAGTTAGAGATTTGTTTCCATTAGGCCTATCCCACCGTTAGCAAACAATGTTACAAGCCGTACTATACTAGTCATGGCTTTGCACATGCTTCATGATCAGGGGTTGGAGCAATTGAGCAATTGTACCACCCCCATACACAAGGTACTGTACTATTTTGAAACATGTCTGGTTTTGTTGGTTCCAGTGGTTTTCATTCTCAAGTGTAAACATAGGCAAGAAAGCAACAGGGAATTTTTCCATGCAATGCATTTTTAATTAAATTTATAAATTTATAAATGAGGATATATTTTGTTTGTCACACTAGATAGGCAAAAAAAAAAAGCCCTGAGAAACCACAACAAAATTGAAAAAAATGCACACATTATAAATCATTTATATTATTGCTGGTTTATGTTACACTGAACTTGGTTTTACTCAGCTGGAAAATCAATTAATTCAACAGCCCAGTGGCCTGTTCGCAAACCACGGTTATAGCCGTCAACCATACCAAGGGGTTCAGGAATTCATGTGAATAATAACATGTTCATACACGTTTGTTTACTGTTCCACTCTTAAATCTTTGTTGTGGACGATGCAATCAATCTTCCCTATAAATAACTTTGTCATTTAAGAACAATTTAAATAATTTCCAGTTGGTATTTAGGAAAGAATGAATACAGAACAAATGCATTGTGAACCACACAGTGTAATATGCTAAAATATTCACAGGTTTTTTGTTAAATTCAATTCAAATAAGGTAAGCATTCATGTACATGTACAATGTACATACTCATAAAACAACTGTTTTGCCAACATTTACAATGATGTACTTTCCCTTTCACTAGACTCATCTACTCCCTCTGGCAACACCTTCACCATCGCCATCCAGAATCCAGTTAATTGCCCCATCACCTCTGGAACTAGTAAGGACAACACTACTAACTATGGTACAGGTATGTACATTGTATTTCATCAAAACAATTGTTGATTTCTATGCTTGAAACCTATAATATACCTGAGACTTACAAAAGATTATTTCATGAACACCTTCACTTTTGATCATTGGCATCTAGAGTTAAATGTAACCAACCAAAAAGGTCAGTGGTAAGAGTGGTTACAAATAGGCTTGGGCGATATCGATTTTTTTTATCCACGATATATCGTCAAACATATATCGCGATATTCGATAATATCGCGATTATTATTTTTTTCATGCATGAGTGCTTTAGAACTGGTAATGACAGGGATGTACCCATCTACAAATGTCACAATAAATCGCCAGTGCTTACCTGAGAGACACGTGCAATTGCACCGTTCACGAGTGCAACATATGGGCGGGTTTTCGCTACCCTAACCAGAAACAAAACGGCACAGCTACGCGAAAATGCGAATGTAACCAGACAATTGTTTTCAGTTTGTGACATGTTCAGTCATCAACATTTCTCAAAATAGAACTTACTCGTGAGTGCTAGTAACTTGACAGATATACTGTTATACGAACAATCACTTAATCATGTTTTAACACTTTTTACAATCCGCCATCTTGAAACTAAGTGTAACCGATCACAAAGTTCAGTATATGTTTGGTCAGAACCATGATGTCATCGCAGCATGCACAACCGAACTTGCGAAAACGCTTAACCAACGACCAAAGCCGAAACATGTATCTGGTTACGGTCGCAAAAAGGCACCCATTGGCAAATCGTTTGCATAATAATTATGTGGGACGGTTACTGCGTCGTGCGTCCCAATAAAATCATCAGCCCAAGTTCACGTGATTCACGCGTTCCACGTGACTGGGTCATAGTATAAACATGTGATTCAGAAAATGTGGATTGTAGTCACACTATTTTAAATAAACGTCACATGGTTTATCAAGAGTACACATGTACGTGTATGTGTTTTGTCACACGAGACAAGAGTCCCAGTATGGTACAACAGAATAGTGTCCTAATCCCTCAACTTTGATCGAGCCGCTGCCGATCCATGCTTTGATTTAATTCATGATTATGTGTTTTTAAGGCAACGCCCATATTCTGCATATATTTAAATATGTATGATATAATATACTCGCCTGTGCATGTGGTGCGCCAGCCAGAGTCACAGACCACCATGGATAGACAGTGAAACGTAAACATTGTCTCCACATAGAACAAATACCCAATTCAATCCCAACACTTAAATCAGTCTTAATAGATTTCTTTGAGTGGCGGCGGATTATTAAACAACACCCTGTCAAGCAGCTCCTTTGTGATCTGACAGTTGGTTTACTACAGAAGTAGTTAGATTTTGTTTCTCACGTAAGCTGAAAAGACTTCCTAAGTTTTTTTCCCATGGAATTTCTGGCCCAAATCGAGGATTTTGTTTAATCGCGATATATTTTTTCTTCACGATAATTTGTTTTTCATCGCGATATATTTTTTTCATCGCGATCTGCCGATATCTCGATGATTTAAACAGTTTTCGATATCATAATCGCGTAAAAAAATATATCGCGATATTCGATATTATCATGTCATCGCCCAAGCCTAGTTACAAATACCCATAAAATAAGCCTTTAATCAGAGTCTACAAGTACAAGTTTCGAAAAGCAGTTGAAAGGAAAATGCCAAAAATATAAGCTGTTGAGATGTAAACTTTTTTAATCATCAAAGTGCAAAACTATTCCTTTAAGATGAGTTTGACCATATAATTTCAAATTGCTGTACATGTGTACAGATGTAGTGTAGCTTTCATGCTTTAATAACGATATTATTAAAATACATTTAGTCAAACTCATTTAAGGGGCTATTCTTCTTACTGTACTTCATTTGCCATCATACAAATTATTGGTATTCCTTCATGAAGGTGCATACTTGCATACTTTATGGTTAATTATTATCACCGATACATAGGCAGCCAGTCTTTACCAGCCGTTTAATCACGTGATCATGTTTCATCAGATTGTCTTAATCGTCTTGGACATTTATGAATATTATTTAAAAGGAGTGTACCATTGGTAATAACCAAAAAAACTGAACAAGTTATTATCTGCAAGCTTTACTTGGTTGTTACATGGTAATGATACCAAACATCCTGACAAGGTATTATCTGCAAGCTTACTTGGTTGTTACATGGTAATGATACCAAACATCCAGACAAGTTATTATCTGCAAGCTTACTTGGTTGTTACATGGTAATGATACCAAACATCCTGACAAGTTATTATCTGCAAGCTTACTTGGTTGTTACATGGTAATGATACCAAACATCCAGACAAGTTATTATCTGCAAGCTTACTTGGTTGTTACATGGTAATGATACCAAACATCTTGACAAGTTATTATCTGCAAGCTTACTTGGTTGTTACATGGTAATGATACCAAACATCCAGACAAGTTATTATCTGCAAGCTTACTTGGTTGTTACATGGTAATGATACCAAACATCCTGACAAGTTATTATCTGCAAGCTTACTTGGTTGTTACATGGTAATGATACCAAACATCCTGACAAGGTATTATCTGCAAGCTTACTTGGTTGTTACATGGTAATGATACCAAACATCCAGACAAGTTATTATCTGCAAGCTTACTTGGTTGTTACATGGTAATGATACCAAACATCCAGACAAGTTATTATCTGCAAGCTTACTTGGTTGTTACATGGTAATGATACCAAACATCCTGACAAGTTATTATCTGCAAGCTTACTTGGTTGTTACATGGTAATGATACCAAACAACCTGACAAGTTATTATCTGCAAGCTTACTTGGTTGTTACATGGTAATGATACCAAACATCCAGACAAGTTATTATCTGCAAGCTTACTTGGTTGTTACATGGTAATGATACCAAACATCCTGACAAGTTATTATCTGCAAGCTTACTTGGTTGTTACATGGTAATGATACCAAACATCCAGACAAGTTATTATCTAAGCTTACTTGGTTGTTACATGGTAATGATACCAAACATCCTGACAAGTTATTATCTGCAAGCTTACTTGGTTGTTACATGGTAATGATACCAAACATCCAGACAAGTTATTATCTGCAAGCTTACTTGGTTGTTACATGGTAATGATACCAAACATCCAGACAAGTTATTATCTGCAAGCTTACTTGGTTGTTACATGGTAATGATACCAAACATCCTGACAAGTTATTATCTGCAAGCTTACTTGGTTGTTACATGGTAATGATACCAAACATCCAGACAAGTTATTATCTGCAAGCTTACTTGGTTGTTACATGGTAATGATACCAAACATCCTGACAAGTTATTATCTGCAAGCTTACTTGGTTGTTACATGGTAATGATACCAAACATCCAGACAAGTTATTATCTGCAAGCTTACTTGGTTGTTACATGGTAATGATACCAAACATCCAGACAAGTTATTATCTGCAAGCTTACTTGGTTGTTACATGGTAATGATACCAAACATCCAGACAAGTTATTATCTGCAAGCTTACTTGGTTGTTACATGGTAATGATACCAAACATCCTGACAAGTTATTATCTGCAAGCTTACTTGGTTGTTACATGGTAATGATACCAAACATCCAGACAAGTTATTATCTGCAAGCTTACTTGGTTGTTACATGGTAATGATACCAAACATCCAGACAAGTTATTATCTGCAAGCTTACTTGGTTGTTACATGGTAATGATACCAAACATCCTGACAAGTTATTATCTGCAAGCTTACTTGGTTGTTACATGGTAATGATACCAAACATCCAGACAAGTTATTATCTGCAAGCTTACTTGGTTGTTACATGGTAATGATACCAAACATCCTGACAAGTTATTATCTGCAAGCTTACTTGGTTGTTACATGGTAATGATACCAAACATCCAGACAAGTTATTATCTGCAAGCTTACTTGGTTGTTACATGGTAATGATACCAAACATCCTGACAAGTTATTATCTGCAAGCTTACTTGGTTGTTACATGGTAATGATACCAAACATCCAGACAAGTTATTATCTGCAAGCTTACTTGGTTGTTACATGGTAATGATACCAAACATCCAGACAAGTTATTATCTGCAAGCTTACTTGGTTGTTACATGGTAATGATACCAAACATCCTGACAAGGTATTATCTGCAAGCTTACTTGGTTGTTACATGGTAATGATACCAAACATCCAGACAAGTTATTATCTGCAAGCTTACTTGGTTGTTACATGGTAATGATACAATCGTCAAGTCAATGTATTATCTGCAAGCTTACTGGGTTGTGACATGGTAATGATACCAAACATCCAGACAAGTTATTATCTGCAAGCTTGGTTGTTACATGGTAATGATACCAAACATCCAGACAAGTTATTATCTGCAAGCTTACTTGGTTGTTACATGGTAATGATACCAAACATCCTGACAAGTTATTATCTGCAAGCTTACCTGGTTGTTACATGGTAATGATACCAAACATCCTGACAAGTTATTATCTGCAAGCTTACCTGGTTGTTACATGGTAATGATACCAAACATCCTGACAAGTTATTATTATCTGCAAGCTTACCTGGTTGTTACATGGTAATGATACCAAACAACCTGACAAGTTATTATCTGCAAGCTTACTTGGTTGTTACATGGTAATGATACCAAACAACCTGACAAGTTATTATCTGCAAGCTTACTTGGTTGTTACATGGTAATGATACCAAACATCCAGACAAGTTATTATCTGCAAGCTTTACTTGGTTGTTACATGGTAATGATACCAAACATCCAGACAAGTTATTATCTGCAAGCTTTACTTGGTTGTTACATGGTAATGATACCAAACATCCTGACAAGTTATTATCTGCAAGCTTACTTGGTTGTTACATGGTAATGATACCAAACATCCAGACAAGTTATTATCTGCAAGCTTTACTTGGTTGTTACATGGTAATGATACCAAACATCCTGACAAGTTATTGTCTGCAAGCTTACTTGGTTGTTACATGGTATTGATACCAAACATCCTGACAAGTTATTATCTGCAAGCTGACTTGGTTGTTACATGGTAATGATACCAAACATCCAGACAAGTTATTATCTGCAAGCTTACTTGGTTGTTACATGGTAATGATACCAAACATCCAGACAAGTTATTATCTGCAAGCTTACTTGGTTGTTACATGGTAATGATACCAAACATCCAGACAAGTTATTATCTGCAAGCTTACTTGGTTGTTACATGGTAATGATACCAAACATCCTGACAAGTTATTATCTGCAAGCTTACTTGGTTGTTACATGGTAATGATACCAAACATCCAGACAAGTTATTATCTGCAAGCTTAAATTGGTTTTTACATGGTAATGATACCAAACATCCTGACAAGTTATTATCTGCAAGCTTACTTGGTTGTTACATGGTAATGATACCAAACATCCAGACAAGTTATTATCTGCAAGCTTTACTTGGTTGTTACATGGTAATGATACCAAACATCCAGACAAGTTATTATCTGCAAGCTTTACTTGGTTGTTACATGGTAATGATACCAAACATCCTGACAAGTTATTATCTGCAAGCTTACTTGGTTGTTACATGGTAATGATACCAAACATCCAGACAAGTTATTATCTGCAAGCTTACTTGGTTGTTACATGGTAATGATACCAAACATCCAGACAAGTTATTATCTGCAAGCTTACTTGGTTGTTACATGGTAATGATACCAAACATCCTGACAAGTTATTATCTGCAAGCTTACTTGGTTGTTACATGGTAATGATACCAAACATCCTGACAAGTTATTATCTGCAAGCTTACCTGGTTGTTACATGGTAATGATACCAAACATCCTGACAAGTTATTATCTGCAAGCTTACCTGGTTGTTACATGGTAATGATACCAAACAACCTGACAAGTTATTATCTGCAAGCTTACTTGGTTGTTACATGGTAATGATACCAAACAACCTGACAAGTTATTATCTGCAAGCTTACTTGGTTGTTACATGGTAATGATACCAAACATCCAGACAAGTTATTATCTGCAAGCTTTACTTGGTTGTTACATGGTAATGATACCAAACATCCAGACAAGTTATTATCTGCAAGCTTTACTTGGTTGTTACATGGTAATGATACCAAACATCCTGACAAGTTATTATCTGCAAGCTTACTTGGTTGTTACATGGTAATGATACCAAACATCCAGACAAGTTATTATCTGCAAGCTTACTTGGTTGTTACATGGTAATGATACCAAACATCCTGACAAGTTATTATCTGCAAGCTTACTTGGTTGTTACATGGTAATGATACCAAACATCCTGACAAGTTATTGTCTGCAAGCTTACTTGGTTGTTACATGGTATTGATACCAAACATCCTGACAAGTTATTATCTGCAAGCTGACTTGGTTGTTACATGATAATGATACCAAACATCCAGACAAGTTATTATCTGCAAGCTTACTTGGTTGTTACATGGTAATGATACCAAACATTCAGACAAGTTATTATCTGCAAGCTTACTTGGTTGTTACATGGTAATGATACCAAACATCCAGACAAGTTATTATCTGCAAGCTTACTTGGTTGTTACATGGTAATGATACCAAACATCCTGACAAGTTATTATCTGCAAGCTTACTTGGTTGTTACATGGTAATGATACCAAACATCCAGACAAGTTATTATCTGCAAGCTTTACTTGGTTGTTACATGGTAATGATACCAAACATCCTGACAAGTTATTGTCTGCAAGCTTACTTGGTTGTTACATGGTATTGATACCAAACATCCTGACAAGTTATTATCTGCAAGCTGACTTGGTTGTTACATGGTAATGATACCAAACATCCAGACAAGTTATTATCTGCAAGCTTACTTGGTTGTTACATGGTAATGATACCAAACATCCAGACAAGTTATTATCTGCAAGCTTACTTGGTTGTTACATGGTAATGATACCAAACATCCAGACAAGTTATTATCTGCAAGCTTACTTGGTTGTTACATGGTAATGATACCAAACATCCTGACAAGTTATTATCTGCAAGCTTACTTGGTTGTTACATGGTAATGATACCAAACATCCAGACAAGTTATTATCTGCAAGCTTACTTGGTTGTTACATGGTAATGATACCAAACATCCTGACAAGTTATTATCTGCAAGCTTACTTGGTTGTTACATGGTAATGATACCAAACATCCAGACAAGTTATTATCTGCAAGCTTTACTTGGTTGTTACATGGTAATGATACCAAACATCCAGACAAGTTATTATCTGCAAGCTTTACTTGGTTGTTACATGGTAATGATACCAAACATCCTGACAAGTTATTATCTGCAAGCTTACTTGGTTGTTACATGGTAATGATACCAAACATCCAGACAAGTTATTATCTGCAAGCTTACTTGGTTGTTACATGGTAATGATACCAAACATCCTGACAAGTTATTATCTGCAAGCTTACTTGGTTGTTACATGGTAATGATACCAAACATCCAGACAAGTTATTATCTGCAAGCTTACTTGGTTGTTACATGGTAATGATACCAAACATCCAGACAAGGTATTATCTGCAAGCTTACTTGGTTGTTACATGGTAATGATACCAAACATCTTGACAAGTTATTATCTGCAAGCTTACTTGGTTGTTACATGGTAATGATACCAAACATCCTGACAAGTTATTATCTGCAAGCTTACTTGGTTGTTACATGGTAATGATACCAAACATCCTGACAAGTTATTATCTGCAAGCTTACTTTTAAGGTTGTTACATGGTATTGATACCAAACATCCTGACAAGTTATTATCTGCAAGCTTACTTGGTTGTTACATGGTAATGATACCAAACATCCAGACAAGTTATTATCTGCAAGCTTACTTGGTTGTTACATGGTAATGATACCAAACATCCTGACAAGTTATTATCTGCAAGCTTACTTGGTTGTTACATGGTAATGATACCAAACATCCAGACAAGTTATTATCTGCAAGCTTACTTGGTTGTTACATGGTAATGATACCAAACATCTTGACAAGTTATTATCTGCAAGCTTACTTGGTTGTTACATGGTAATGATACCAAACATCCAGACAAGTTATTATCTGCAAGCTTACTTGGTTGTTACATGGTAATGATACCAAACATCCAGACAAGGTATTATCTGCAAGCTTACTTGGTTGTTACATGGTAATGATACCAAACATCTTGACAAGTTATTATCTGCAAGCTTACTTGGTTGTTACATGGTAATGATACCAAACATCCTGACAAGTTATTATCTGCAAGCTTACTTGGTTGTTACATGGTAATGATACCAAACATCCTGACAAGTTATTATCTGCAAGCTTACTTTTAAGGTTGTTACATGGTATTGATACCAAACATCCTGACAAGTTATTATCTGCAAGCTTACTTGGTTGTTACATGGTAATGATACCAAACATCCAGACAAGTTATTATCTGCAAGCTTACTTGGTTGTTACATGGTAATGATACCAAACATCCTGACAAGTTATTATCTGCAAGCTTACTTGGTTGTTACATGGTAATGATACCAAACATCCAGACAAGTTATTATCTGCAAGCTTACTTGGTTGTTACATGGTAATGATACCAAACATCTTGACAAGTTATTATCTGCAAGCTTACTTGGTTGTTACATGGTAATGATACCAAACATCCAGACAAGTTATTATCTGCAAGCTTACTTGGTTGTTACATGGTAATGATACCAAACATCTTGACAAGTTATTATCTGCAAGCTTACTTGGTTGTTACATGGTAATGATACCAAACATCCAGACAAGTTATTATCTGCAAGCTTACTTGGTTGTTACATGGTAATGATACCAAACATCCAGACAAGTTATTATCTGCAAGCTTACTTGGTTGTTACATGGTAATGATACCAAACATCCTGACAAGTTATTATCTGCAAGCTTACTTGGTTGTTACATGGTAATGATACCAAACATCCTGACAAGTTATTATCTGCAAGCTTACTTGGTTGTTACATGGTAATGATACCAAACATCCAGACAAGTTATTCCATCTGACATTTCATTTTTGAGAAAACATGAAAAATATATATCCTCAGGACGATCAGAGCACACTGATCGAAACGTCGAGTTGTACCTCCAGTTCTTTACAGAACTAATTACTACTCAATTGAGAATTTTACATGGTGTCACCGCAATTAGTCATACTTATCCTCCTCACCATGCAAAGCTACAAGTCTTACATATCCAGATTGTCCACACAGTCAGTCAGTGATATTCATGGCCACATTTTGATTTAATGTGCATACAGTATTTGTTTTTATTCAAACAGGAGCACTGGACAAAACCAGTTAGACGATTGGACAAGACATCCAGCATGAGGAACAAAGTCCAACTACAAGTCAAGTTGCTGATGCTGCAGAGACTGCATTAAAATGTGGTATACAACTACAGGTAGCTTTGTACAGATGATCCCATGGGTCAGGGATGATAAGATGCACATTATGGACATCTATACAAAGTTACTTTTAGTAGAAAGTAGGAGTAAATTAGAGTCATATGAGGACATTTTCTTCTATAAAACTAGAGAAGGTCATCTAATCAAACGGGCCATATTAAATGGATCAGCTGGTCTAGGGAAGACAACCCTTTTGGGCTGAAGGCTTCAGTGAGACACTCAGGAAGTACAAACTTGTTTTTGTTTTGAAGATGCGTGAACTGGAACAAACTTCAGAGCTTATAGACGCAATATTTGATCAGCTTTTAGATGAAGACACAATAGATAGATCTGATTTAAAAAGGTTTATCCCCTCAAACCCAGACAAAGTGCTAATTCTTTTGGATGGCTTTGATGAGTTCCAAACCAAAACCCTCCATGAGTCCTCATTTGGTTCTATTCTTAAAATTCTTAAACAAAAGAAAGGTAGAGAAATGTGTGTATTTGTTACTACCCGTCCCTCTCACTATGACAAATTGGTGTGTACATCATTGGTTGAAAAACCTTTCACTCATGTGAGTGTTTTGGGGTTCAGTGCTAAAGATATTGAGCAGTATGTGAACAGATTTTACACTGAAGAAGATGACTAAGGCTAAGAGTCTTATTCAGAGGATTCAGTCCTCAAATGTCCTGTGTGATTTGGCAGAGAGTCCAATGTTGCTGCTTTTGATGTGTCTCCTTTGGAGAGAAAATTCTCAACTGCCAGACACAATGACTCGTCTGTACAGTGAGGCATTGAGATACATATTTAAAAGAAAAGCAAAATATATGTCACCAGATGAAATATCAAAGATTGTGATTGCAATTGGAGAGGTTGCTTTACACGGTCTGATATCTCCTGACCAGTTACTTTACTTCAATGAAACAGATTTTGAAAAGACTGTACTTGATAAAGCCATAAGAGCAGGTATCCTCACTAGCCAGAGGGTCCTAAAGGGTCTTGACATTCATCGCAGTGTATTCATAAAACATTCCAAGAGTACTGTGCAGCTATAATTGTGAGAGCTTGATAACAGACACTGGGGAATTTCAAGAGATTCTTGATCAGATTGACAGAACCATAGGGGATAATCCTTCTAGCTATGAGTATCTGTTACGCTTTTGTTGTGGTAACGATGTGAAATGTACAAGTACGATTTGTCAGTTCTTGATGAAGGGAATGCATTCCACATCTGATGCTTGTAAAGAGTTGGTTCTTAATTGCTTTTTTGAGAGTCAGTCAGAGAATTTGCCATCAGTGGATTTAATCAATTCAGTTGTTACTGAAAACATAGACATTAATCATTGGAGCAGTGATAGCATTAACTCATTGCTATACTTTCTTAAGAATGTAACTAACCAGACAATGAGCAGAGGAAACAGTTACCTTGACAAGGTCAGGACAGTGTCTATAAAGAGAAGCAACTTACATAACTTAGGTAATGATTTGAGTGGAATGACTAATCTGTCTTCATTGCATCCAATTGATTGCTCATTAACTGCTAGTAATATGAAACATATTGCATCCTCATTGGGGAACAAAGCAAACCTGACTGATCTAAATCTTGATCAAAATGTTGACTTGGGTGGCTCTGCATTATTATGGTCTCATTTGAGGCAAATGAAACACCTTCAGAAGCTGGGCTTGAGTTATTGCTCATTGAAAGACGAAGATATGAAGCACATTGCTGTGTCACTGAGTGACATGTCCACTCTGGTTGAACTGGATCTGTCAAATAATGAACTCTTGGGTGGCTCTGCAATATTATGGTCTCTTCATTTGGAGCAAATGAAACACCTTCAGAAGCTGGACGTATGTTATAATGTAGAAAGCAAAGACTTGAAATACCTTGCTTTATCAGTTGGTTATATGAGCAATCTTGTGTACTGCAGAGTAGGTATTGGTTGGTATCTTGTAAAGCAAACCAGTGCTGGCACAAAGCTGGACCTGAGTGGGTGTTCATTAACTGGCACAGATCTGGTAGATATTGTAGAAGCAATGAGTATTAAACAGGAGTGACCTGGTGGAATTGATCCTCAGTAAGAATGATGGACTGGGTGGCTCAGCAGCTTTATGGTCTCCTCATTTGAAGAAAATGAAACGCCTTCAGAAGTTGAACTTGAGTTATTGCTCATTGAAAGATGAAGATATGAAGCACATTGATGTATCACTGAGTGACATGCCCACTCTGGTTGAACTGAGTATGTCACATAATGATTCTGTCATGTAATGAAGCCTTGGGTGGCTCTGTAATATCATGGTCTCCTCATTTGAAGCAAATGAAACACCTTCAAAAGCTGGACTTGAGATTTTGCTCAGTGACAGATGAAGATATGGAGTTTATTGATAATGCCATCTTTAACATAAAAATAGTGTATTTTTGAAGTTTCATCATCTAGGGATTAGTATTCCATTAAGAGTGTACATGTCTTAATGATGTAAACCCTTTCCTGAAGCTGACGTGTGTTGAAGACCATATCAATTGTCATACAGTGAGGAGTGACATCCTAATTGAGCTTGTGGGTGGACTTCATCCATGATGTTTTTCAGTAGATTAGTAACACCCATGACAGGAGTTCACCTGGAATACAAAAGCTCATAGCTGCATGGATGGAATCAGGGCTTAGCTTAGGCCTTACCTGATACAAGACAACAAATTGCCTCCACAACTCCTTCATGTCAAATGTATCTGACATGACATGTCAATGTAGGATTTGAGGCTTTTCATGGTGGAGATAGATATTTGAGTTCTTTTGGGTGACACCATGTAATGATCTCTTCTTGGATGAAGTGATGGCTCTGAGAAGAGCCGGTTGGTTTGTTATAAACGTTTTCGACTAGTCTGCTCTAGCCGTCATCAGGAGACTGTCTCCAGTTTCATTTGGCTGTCGTAATTTAAACATCTGATTTGGCAAACTTACATGTCTTTATTAATACCTAGAGACATTGATCAATCCTGAAGTCTATACATAAATCACCAATCCAAACAAAAACTATCTAAGGTCTATTTGCCAGTACAGCGCTGCACAGTACTCTTGTATCAAACAATCTTATATCACAGTTTTAACTTGAACAAGACGGTGTATAAACGTGCACATTGTTATGTATGTCATTATTTCCTTTACTGAGCAACATGCCATTGAAAGCAGCAACATTGGGCTAGTCAGTTTCTTTGTTCATCAATCAGTCAAATTGGTTGGATTTGGGTGAATGAGTCTACATACAAAAGTGTGACATGGGAGAGGAATACGGATTTGTAATTGTAATGTCACAGGGACATACATTTTGGTATATATTGACAGAAAGTAATATTAATAAAATGAACTGGTTCACCCAAAGGTTGTCCCTTAACATTACTATCCTATTAGGGATTGTTACCAGCCAAAATCAAGTCAACCCTCGAAGGCATGTAGAAATTACAGGGAGATAATCTTCAAGATGTCACGTTTGTCACATGGATATAAATTTGTCCCAAAATGTCTGTCCATGTTACGTACGTGATTCACATTCTTTTTTCTTAAATTCCCAGAAGATTTTATGTATGTTCATTTTGGCTGGTAACAGTCCTTAAGGTGGGGATGTAAACGGAACAACTTTTGGGTCAGTTAATTCATTCTATTACATCTATTTCCTGTTAATCTAAAATAAAAATATTTGTCTGTGTGACAAACGTTGTCTTGAAGATGACCCATAATTTCTTAAATACTCACAAAATATACTTTATTGTTTGGTAAGCACTTCCATAAATGGCTTAGGAATGTACATGGACAAATTGGGACAAAATGCTTGATTCTATATTATACCCTTCCATGTCTCAATCCAATAGTTATCTTTTGTATGCATTAGTGTGGACAGACCCAACTATTCAACCATGATGATCGAGACTTACATTTCTCTGCCTTCTAGCTTAGTGTGATTGTCAATTTAAAAAATTTTGCTTCGTCTATTTTTTTGCGTCTCTTGAGCCAAACACAGACCATGTATCTTTAACATGATTCATGCATCCCCCTACATTGTACATATTAATAAATATGCAAGCTTTATGTAAGGTAATCTGCAATGTAAGGTCAATATTTATCTAATTGTGTGATGATTAATCTAATTAAATTATTTTAAATACATACACAAGTCTGAAATAATGTATGATATGAATTTCAGCTGTCATGTAGTTTGGGTCTATGGACATAAATAGGAGAATTCATTGATTAATGTTATTACATCATTGTAATAATAAATAAATATATATTTCAATCCTGAATAAACCTTTGATAATATATGCATTCATACTTCATGAAGATCAAGACATACATGTATGTATAGATATCAATCTGTCAACATTTCACCTCAATTATTTGGCATATTTCTTTATGACAAAACTTTATTTTCAGGTGTAGAGCTCTCTACCTTTGTGTACTTACAAATAGTAGCAAACGTCACAATTAAAACAAGAATTATGATTTCAGTAAAATTAAAACAGAATTATTTGCCAAGATAATTGATATCTTTACCAACTTCACATCAAGTAAGCTTATTAGATGATAATTTGGTCTTTTTATAATTGGGTAATTACTAGAGGTATACCTTGGTTATAATGCATAATGTTAATTTATCATTCAGCAATGAATGGGAAGTAAAATAAATAACCCGATCATTTTCTATGCAATGCCAATGATTTTTGTATCATATGAAAGAGTATTTTGTAAGCAACAGTCATTTCATTGAATATCTTTCTCCAATTCTTCATGATGAAAAACGAGTTTTAAAAAAGTGCCTGTAAATGGATGCATACTGTTGTGTAATAATGTGTGAATTCATGCATGACTGGGCAGGGAATTCAGTAACCAGTGGGACATCCTGTTGAAACAAATCGGTAATGAAAGGGTTAATGAGTCATTTGTTATATGAAATTCCAAATTGAACATTTATCTATAGAATTTCTAAAGAATTTCTATACATTCTATAGAAAATATTCGATGTAGATTCTATAGAAACATGAAAAGAAATTCTATAGAATTTTTTTAATAGAATTCTACAGAACATTTTTGTATGGCTATTAAAGGGGCAGTATTGTCACGATCATCATGGCATAGAATCGGAGGTCTAGTTGCAGATTAACTCAGTGACCGAAAATAATACCCACATGAAAAGGTCATATGAGTGTTGCTGCTACATAAATGAGCCAGTTATTTTCAGTCACTGTGTTAACCTTAAACTAGGAAACCGTTTCTATGCCCTGTTCTAAGTCTGCTCTGATCATGACGATAATGTCCCTTTAACCCAAAATACTACATGTATATTGTGATCAGTCTGTTATAAAATCATTCACCATTGGCCATTGTGAATAAATAATTGTTTATGTATCAGCCCCACCTTTATAGGACATTTATGTTATCTCAATGTAAATACCATATTGTTTCCACTCGGTTATAAAATCATTCACCATTGGGCATTGTGTAGAATTGTTTACTAATCAGGCCCACCTTTAAAATAGGATCCTGTTTTTAAAAAAATAGGATCCTGTTTTTAAAAAAATAGGATCCTGTTTTTTTAAAAATAGGATCCGAGCTGTTTTTACACTATTTTTGAAATATATAGTTCAGCTTGTTCACTATTTTAAAACTATTTTTAGGGTGGCCAAATCACATTGAAAAAAATAGGTTTTTAAAAAATCTATTTTAAATAGGGATAAAAATTTTTTTTTTTCCTATTTGTTTTCGGTCTGGGAATTAAATATGAGTATATAAAATTATGTAAAAGTGTTAATTAAGTGTTCGTGTATTTAAGCTATATGCCGTATGGCATGATACACAGGTTTGACTTATGTTGAACTTTAACATATTGATTCTTAAATATTCAAAGATATTATTAGGTGTTTGGGTATGTGCCCGAAACACCTATTCTTTTTTTTCTTCTTCTTGTCGCCATCGATTGTCTACAACAACAAAACTCCCCCAGCCCCCCATTATCGCTTACTATGTATGTGGTTTTAGATTGTAACGTATTTAAAACTCAAGCTCTACTGTGTTTAGAAATGCATGTTTAATTTTCTGTAAAAGAACGAAAATAAATATATTAAATAAAGTTAAATATTTATTTGTCCTGTACCCCCTGTTCCTGTAAGTTGTGTTTTTGTCAAATTGATTAAGCTTTTTTGAAAAATGTCAACATTTAAGTAAAGACCATAGTTTTACTTTGAATTCCCTAGTCCTTTCAGCCTTATCAGTTGTTTGGACCGTTAGTCCATTTCTTTTTCTCTCACGGCCATTTTTAAATGTTTATTTGGATTCACAAAAAGTTTTTACAATCGGTATTATTACTTCTGTTGTGTCATTATCAAAGCCGTATTTTATCTTTAATAATGAACACATGACCCCCCCCCCCCACCCCCCCACCTAGCCCAAATATTGACTCATCCATCTCTGTATGTTACACTGAAAAGGAGTACACAAAGGTGAAAGTCCAACCTGGGCTAATTAGCCCACTACCACATTTGTCAGGATTTTTTCACTTGTCAAATCACACCCCGGCCTGGCATGCATCATATATGCAAAGTGTTGATGGCTCTCTACATTGCTCTCTATACAATAATAGTGACGGAAACGCCCATTTTTTTTTGGGGGGGGGGAAGGCCCTACGCTTGGAAGCAATTAAATTAGGACCATTTTATTTCAGAGCCTAGTGTATCCAAGTTACGGACCAGTTTTACACAATACCTCAAATGAATGGGCCTCAAATCTTTGGTTTCAAGAAAAAGGACATACAAAATGTGATAAACAGCTCGGCGCATGAATTTCTCAATGGAGTTCAATTCGCTACTGTAGTGTAATATATACATAACACAGCGCCCTCTTTCAACGTCTAGTAAGGTCAATGACCAATACGAGGGTGCACCCCACTAAATAAACTCCCATAGTAAACAGTGCTAAATACAAAATATTCAAAAATCATTAAAAAATACTTAGAAGTCCCACAGATTTTAAAACCAAAAGAAAAAATATTAATCGATATATAACCTTTTATTTTCTTCTCTATTTACTGTCTAAAGTCCAGGTTTCCAGGGAGTTATTCTCATCCCAATGAAAACCACCCTCTACAGTAGTGAAAACGTCCACACTGAAAAGCAGCCATTTTGGAAAAAGGCCTTACGCTTGAAATCAAATTAGGACCACTTTTTCAGGGCCTAGTGTGTCCAAAATACTCACAGTTGGAAGCCAAGGACCCCCAGGTTATGATAGTGGGCCATTTTTACACAATCCATCAAATGAATGGGCCTCAAATCTTAGTTTTTCAGAAAAATTTGAGGGCATACACTTTATGATAAATAGCTCGGCGCATGAATTCCTCACTATTTAGTGGGGTGCACCCACGAGGAAACCGGAAATGATGGAAAAGAAATTGCGAAAGTCAGTGACGGTACGTGTGCGAGCAGAAAGCATTTGGTTGCACTTCTGGAGGACTGTTCTATCAAGAGAGCAACACCCGTAAGAACAAATGTCATTCGAAGATCCTCATACCACAGATTCTACAAAGGTAATTGAGGAATAAAGTTCATTGAAGTTAACAGGTGACCACCGCACAACACCTGACTCACTAGCGAGACTTGCCCCACCAGTGTGGGCAATAGCAAGACTTGCTCAACACACTGGATGGGGCGTCAACCACGCAACAAACTACCTGTTTGTTGCAAGGTTGCTTCACCACCACACAACTTCTCAAGTGAAACAGCTCTTCAACACAGATTTAACGAAGACAATATGACCTGTTACTACTACTAGTACTAGTCTAGTACTACAATGGAAAAGCACGCTAAGACTAGAGTAAGACCTTCCAAGACCTTCAACTCTGCCTTCAAGCTTCATACTGTACCTCGGTCCTCGGAGATCTTGGCTTTAGCACCGTTCCAGATTGAATGTGGTAAGCTGACACACATTGAACAAACATTTTCACCAACACTATTTTGCCCGGGTAGAATGTCGTATCCGACCGCCACTTTTTCTCATTCAATATTTATAACAATAAAGTAATCTTACCTACATACTACTTACTAGTAGTAAGTAGTAGTAGTAAGGTGGAGAAAATATGGATGATGATGGTATGGACAATGATCATGATGATGGTATGGACATATACTTCAAATTATTCCAGGATATTTATTTAATGAAAAATCAGGCATTTTTGGTATTCAATGACTTCATCTTAAACTAGGACACTAATTCCATGCCCTGTTGAAAGTCTGCTCTGTGATATTGCCCCTTTAAAGGCTTATACAACTTAAAATTTGTATAGCTTTTAAGTTTTATGTTTAATCGGAGTAAATTTCTTTGTCTTTTTGTAATCGCTCCCACCACCGACCTTGTTAGTTGGTCACCCACAGATGCCAATGATTGAAAGTGAAGGTGTTATGCTTCTCTATTGTAATAGTACATGTAAAACTGTCACATAATGAATAAGCACAAGGTCTGTCAGAACTTTGCTTCAAAATTGGAGAATAAATTGTGTTTTGAAGTACAATTTATTAATTTATTTGTGAATTTCTCTAAAATGAGAGCATTTTTAATAATTTATTTCTTTGATACCATCACCAACTTTACACCAGGTATAATCTTAATTGATTTAATAAATTGTAAAAAAGATGAGGTTACAACATATTTTGTACATTAATATAGGCTCCAGCAACATTTATCGAAAACAAAAATTGGGTAGAATGTTGAATCTATCTGCCACTTTTTCTTGTTAATTATAAATTTTATCCAGTAATGTAATCTTACCTACCCAGTAAGGTCGAGAACATGGATGATGATGGACATATACATTGTACTTCAAATTATTCCAGAATATTTGTTTAATGAAAAATCGGGCATATTTGATACACAATGGCTTCCTCAATCATGTCTTTCTGATCTTGTCAACTCCCCATTAGTGACCAACACGGTCATTGTACATGCGCAGTGGCAACTGTAATAGGATTCTTCTATTTTGTGAATGGGGGATTTTTTTAGAAGGGAAATAAAGTCCGAAAACCATCATAAAAGTGGATTTTTAAGGATAGTTTTTGCTTTCTGTACCCCCAAAAATCGATAGAATCCTTTTATAACTGGTTAGTGGTTTAAAATAAATTACCCAAAAACCCTTAAAATGTGGTGGTTGGATACAACATATTTTTCCCAAGAATCATTATTTGTACATGGCTTACTTACAATGAATTTCTGTATTGTGGATGTGATAAAACTAAATTTTTGTTTTCTCCTAGATTTTCTCTAGGAGGAATTAATCTTTTCTCTGTGAAGTACCGGTAAAAGTTAATGCCACGGCTACACCATGGCTACACCAAAACCACATGTGAAGTTATGCTTCAAGTTAAGCAAAACTTTAACATCGGAGAATTTTGACAATATAAAGTATGCAGTCACAGCTGATGAATTTGGTGGTTTCAAGGTTGAAGAGTTGGAGGGAATAAAAACAGTCGTAGAGTTGTGGACGAGTTTGGAGTACAAGAGAATAATAAGAGTTGGTGATTACAGAAAGCTGAAAGAAATTATGGAAATGATTGGCAAGATAGATGTTATTGATGTCATTAATGAAACAGAACGTGCATTACAAGAACAAGGTAAATCAAAGGGAACTCTTACATAATGATAGTTTTAATTAGTTGTCTGGGATCCTCTTGATTTGATTTCATTCATGATGTCCATGCGCCTCACTTTAATGTGGTTTCCAGGGAATGTACAATATCTCATTAACCACAACAGATAATTTCTTTATTATTTTCATGATCAGACAGTACTTGAATTACTTTTGCAAACATTCACATACTTGACCCAAACTTAACCTTCAACCGAGACAGTGCGTTCATTCTGATTCTATCAGAACAGACGCTTTACATCTCATGTTTTGAATATCTGTCGGCCATGAATTACACAGACTGGAGTTTAAGAGATCCTACCGACAAACACATTTACAACTGAAGCAAGCAGTGCTCAGAGATCATAACCTTGAATTTGTTTCTTTCTAAACTAGGTTACAGCATTGCTACAGGTGCTGATGATGATCAGTTGCCATCATGTTCAAGCTATGGAATGGAAAGCCATGCTTCACCAACTACTAGTGACACATCTTACTCTCTAACATGTCAACATACCAGCATCCAGGGTAAGTAGACTCTGTGCATTAAAAACCTGTATTGTATCAAACTTTAATCCTCCTATGACTGCAAGGGTCAAAATCAGTCAAAATGTTGATACTTGCCAAGGTATATCTAGTGCACTTAAAAGTCGAACACTGTGAAACCTTACATGTAGTAAACTTGTACATTTATAGGTAAAAAAGAGTCAACCATTTTTGACTGACAAAAGCATTGTCTTGTATTGTTCAGGGTGGTCAAAATGGCAGAAAAAACGGTAAAAAAGCCCTATAAAGCCCCTATGTGCATGTTTAGGCAACAGTCAAAACAGACAGTTGAGTGATTTTGACCTCTAAAGCTACTTGCCACTAAAGTACAGCTATAGTAGGAGGGTTAAAGAACAGATCACATTGCAGAAAGGCTCTTATAACAATTGATGATTTCGGGGCCGTCCAAAGTTTTCAACATTTTTAAGGTCGTACAGAGAGTACTACTTTTCAAGACCCCCCCCCCTCCCCCCAAAGTAGTACTTTTCAACATTTTTTTCAATGTTGATGTTCATGTTTTATATAACATCAACATTTAAAGTCGTACGCGGCCTCCGACCCCCCTCCCCCCCGTCGTACGCTTTGTACGACCATTAAAATTTTGAAAACTTTGGACGGCCCCTTAGGTAGTTTGGTTTTAGACCAATTTGTGTTTCCGGTTTGACGGACCCAATAATTATATTCACAAAAGGTCAGGAATTTAAATTTTGATATCTTATTTTTGCCGTTTTTCCCTCATTATTAAGGGACTCAAAGTTTGATGGTTGGTCTTTACCCCAGGTTAATGACCAGTTTTGGGCGTGGTCACAGGCAATTAACCCGGTTCACCAGATGAAAAACATTATGATCAATATGTGCATACATGTAGTACAGTACATTGTAAGTCTGACCAAGCTCTGTAGGACTATTGATTACAATAATGACTTCATTAACTCAAACCTATTGATTGGGTTTATTTTGTGTAGCAAGATACATTAAATTGCAAACATTATTTAATGTGTACAAGGTTGATGGCGTACATGTAGTCAATTAAGGGGAATTAATTCAACAATCTGGTGTCATTTCAGCAGAATAAGAAACATGTAGTTGTTTTTAATTATTCCTAGCTAGGTCTCTTATAAATTCATTCTTTCAGGAAACAAGGTTTATTGACATTTAATTGAAGTTCATTGTGATAGAAACAAATTAATATTCAAGTTCTGATTTTAGGATTCATAATATTTTGCAGTTTGTTAGTTTCATAATATTAAATATTATTTTCGTATGCAAAATCATGTTGTTATAACT
>CM055818.1:7947953-7985453 GCA_029582265.1 Zoroaster sp. YZ-2022
TGATGGCTAAATATGTAAAATTATCTTACATACATGTTCTGTGGTCTTTGCAGAAGAGTAGAGTTTAACAAATGAGGATCCAACTGCACGAAAGAAACACAATAGACATTTGACTTTAAGATTAAATTCATTTAAAAATAAGTTTTATTATGATATATTGTGATTTTAACATAGTAAACTCAATGTGCATAAATGTATTGAAAATTAATGTTTACCAGTAGTTTGAACATCAGATAGGCTGTACCTTTGTAAGGGCTGGATAATATAGGATGTAATGCTGTCCAACACCCAATTAAGAGTGACGATTGGAACATGGTTTTTCGCACTCAAAGCTATAACAAAATATAAATAATGTCAGTTTAATTTGTAATCTATTATTCACATACAACAACCAATAAAAAAATAGTTTGTATTTGATTTATATGGTCACATGTGCACAACAGAATTTAGGGTATACTTTATATCTGGCCCTACACCGAGTGCCAAACACAAGTTTGCCATTCACACACACCCACACAGGTTTGTTTATGGTGTATGAGGACATCCTATTGTTCCCCTCTTTTGTTCCATTTGTTGTTGGACTTAAACTTTTTGAGGCTTCTCCCATTAGATTTGTACACGTTTTTCAACCGAGGACATTTGCTAACAATTACCGCCAACCGAGGACCATTAGTTCTCTTGTGTTATATGTCCTCGGTTTACACCATAAACACGCACACACACACATACTTACACAATGGCACTTACGGGGCACTGGATTGTGGGGTACCGATGTAAGTACAGTGGCTACTTGTGGGCCCCTGGTTATGGGGTATTCCAAAGTACCCCACAGAGTTGGTTTTTGTTTTCCACATTAGCTCCATGTATAATGATGTACGTATGAGTACAATCAATCACGTACTTCATCAATATCTTTAAAGGCAATATAAACAACATTTGCACCGGAAAAAACCCAAACAAACAAACAAACAAACAAACAAAAAATATCACATTATGAAATACTTTTCTTGACAGTATGTGAATAATAGTCTCAAGCATCTTGTAAAACATGGCAAATGGTGTGCTGCCAGGCCAGAACTTTATTAGTCAACCGACTTGCAACAAAATTTGACAAGGGACTCCCTTCATCAATGTCTTATAACAATACTGTATGCATAAATAAGCACTCAGATGCACATTTTTGTTCGAAAAGTAAAGATCATTTATTTATTTCAATTTTCTTTCTTAATTAAAGATATTGATTGTTAAAGTCTGATTTTAAAATTGCACTTTACATGGTTTATATGAACAATACATGCATTAAACCAACCAGCGACAGTCCAGTGAGAGTAAGCCTGTGTCCAGTCTCATTATTACATTTATGTCCAGTGCTAAATTTCCAAAATAACTGCACCAACATTTCCAAAATCATAATTAAATTTCCAAAATTACGGCAACAACAAAAGTGTGCATAGTGATTCTAAAAACTAGATTATGAAACAAACTGAAATAGGGTCTACATTTTCCCTAATAAACTTGCACCACACAAACCGATTTCAAGCAGTTTTTCTAATTCGTAAATCATCAGAAAATAATTAATATTTTAGCCCCCCAAGCCCACCCCCAGACTTTCCAGGGAACGTCATCAACTTATTTTTATCCAGTTTAAAAAAAATGTAGTCAACCAATTACAAATACTAAAGCAAAATATTGTTTCTTCTGCTTCTTGATTTTATCCAGTAAAAAAATAAAACCGTGCAATCAACCATTTAAAAGCATAAAAATAAAACCACCAAACTTTGACAAGTCAGCATAATATTGCTTTTTTGAAAATAATATTTTAGCCCCCCCCCTCCCCCTCAAGCCCACTCCAGACTTTTCAGGTAACGTTCATCATCAACTTGTTTTTATCCGTAAAAAAACGTGTAATTAAACAATTACAAGAACTAAAGTAAAATATTGCTACTTTTGCTTCTTGTTTTCATCCAGTAAAAAATAAAACCGTACAATCAACCATTTAAAAGTAAGCATATTGCTTCATTTGCTTAACTTGTATTTATCAAGTTTAAAATAAACTGTGTATTAACCATTAACAAGTAAGCATAATAGTGCTTCTTTTGCTTAACTTGTTTTATCAAGTTAAAAAATAAAACAACCAAACTTTAACAAGTCAGCATAATGTTGCTTTTTTCCACTGTAACTTGTTTTATATACAGTTTAAAACAAAGAAAGCAATTCAACAAAACCTTGACAAGTCAGCATAATATTGATTTGTTTTTCTTAACTTTTCTCATACATAATAATGTTAATTATTTCAGTCAAAACAGAGTTTTTTCGAGTCAGCATACTACATGTTTCTTTTGCTGAACTCATTCCTTTCCAGTTCAGTAATAAATAAACCACTTAAAGATGGACTACAACGAGAACTCTCACATTAAATTGACTATCGAACCTTGTTTATGTTGTGTTCAGGTAAGAATTTATTGTTGTGGTCATGTTTTTCTTTATAATTTTTGTTGCAATTTGACCGAAAAAATTAGACCCGCTTCTTCGATTTTTGAAATTTCCCGCCCTGCACTGGTTCCCGACAAAGACCCATTGAAAATCCACTATGAAATCCACGATATAGTACCAGCGGACTTGTAAACCAGCGAAAAGGGATGACGTATAACCCATGAGCACCCGAGAGTAAACAGAAGACGCCATGTTACTTCCGTGTATATTATACATGCGTTTTCATGCGTCAGCAGAGGCATGAAGTTTTTATGAAGCTTTTTTTCGACGTTGTTGTGTAACAGTTATATAATGCCGACTTCATGTGTTGTTGGTGGATGCACTAGAAATAGTATTAAGAATCCAGAGACTCATTTTTTCAATTTCCGCGGATCCTGCGATATCAAAGGAATGGGGGAAGTTCGTGAATAATACACTAAAGGATTTCACCTTCATGCCAAAATTCCTGGATCCGCCCCTGCTGATATTTGCCTGTTTTTATCACTTTATCTGGCTCCCATGTATTTAATCTGTTATAATCTTTGCTATTGTTACTTTAGGTTATTTTATTATATTTAAAGGGCCTGGGAGCATTTTATTCAAATGGATTTGGTGCTATATACATGGGGATCATGTTCGTGGCCGAGCGGTCTAGCTTACCGGATTCAAGTTCTGGTGTTAGCAAGAGAATGTGGGTTCGAATCACGGCCGTGACACTTGTGTCCTTGAGCAAGACACTTAATCATAATTGCTTCTCTCCACCCAGGGGTTAAATGGGTACCTGTGAAGGCAGAGTTGGTTTGCTCTATATGCGCTAGAAATGGCAGCAAGTGAGCTGTATACTCCCCAGGGAGCTGAGATGGTTTCAGGAATGCCTTATGAGCAGGGATAATAATATAATGCGCCTTGAGCACCACTTAGTTGGTGGATACGTGCGCTATATAAATCCACACATTATTATTATTATTATTTTATATTTGTTATTAATATTTGATTGAAGACAGAATGACATGGCCTGTACACATTTATTGTTATTCTATTCTTGTATTTTACAATGTATTGCCACTGTACACTCAGAACAAGTTTTAAGTTTTATAGGCAGAAGTACATGAGATTTACCAACATGAGATTTACCAACATGAGATTTACAATATTAGTCTTTGTCACACTTCTCCCTTTTGTGATGCAAAGCCAAAAAACCTAATTGAATTAGCTTTAATCCAAGAAAATCTGAACCTGCTCAGCAGTAGAGATTGTAAGTTTTTTCCTGGGAAAAGAGCAGCAAGTGTGAAACGAATTTCAAAGGATTTCCAGTTCGGTTTAACAGAACAATGGCCAAGTTCCAAACAAGTATGTACAGGATTTTGATTAAGTTGTTTTCGTCATCAAGAGGCAACTTTTTTAATTTTGATATTTTAACCTCAAAAATAAACTCAATTGTTGGTTGCAAATACATACATATTTTGTCTTGTCATTTATTCGAAAGTACTAAGGTCTTGTAAAATTTTCAGTTCTTGGCATCTTTCTGCCATGCCGAATTTGTAATGTTTTTACCATAGTGTATTGTTGGCAACATAAAACAAGTTTATTTCACATTAGTGCTAAATTAATCAACTTCTCCCCCCCGAAAAGACAACAAAATGAAATACACACGTAATTGATTCTGCCATTGATCATGGTTTATGAACGCACAAAATAATTTGTAACTCCTCCAGATCATTATAACTAGGGAAGAATGTTACCAACTTAAAAATAAAACAAAGCAAATCGGCCTAATCCAGTGGTGGATACGAAACTTTGTACTGTCCATCAGGGTTTGGGAACGTCCTGCGGATTGCGTCCATTACACATGATGGCAGTGGCACCCGGTTGAAAACGGCCAAGATAACCCCAACACCACCTCACCACTTGCCGATATGCAACATGGCGATATTTTCTGTAAAACAAAACAAAAAATCAGACAAAATTATAAACATAAGATTTGTGATTTGCATGGTGGAGTATCGATATTGTTTACGTTAACACCATGTGAAACTGAAATGCTATAAAACTATAACCATACCAAAAGGCAATCGTGATCAAAAGTAAACAATTACATACATGTAATGCATGTACAATAAGATATAGATGCACGTGGGTCAACCAAGGTCATATTCAGTTGTGTGCGGTTACTCTGAAGTAAACACCGGTACTCATTCTGGTCAATCAAAAGTAATCTGCTTGATATGCAGATCATTCAAAACTGACATTGCTCTAAAATATTAATTGAAATTGATGGTACATTGGCTTTGTACATTCAGTCAACACTCAAATCACTTACTGGTCAAGCGTTCCTTCAACTGCATCTCTGCCATAGTATGCTCTGTACTGAAGATACGCTGTTGCAAGCACTCCTGGGTGGAGGCAGATCGCATCAAACCAATCATGGATGGTAAGGCACTGGTTGGGATCATCCACGTTGATGTCCAGCTGCCGCATCATGTTCTCTGTCTTCTCAACTTCTTTGCAACATATACAGTTTGCGAGCAAAGGCTGAAGAACACAATGTCCACACGAACACCTATTACAAAAAAAACAAGTTTGGAAAATATAATTTTAGTAACTTTGTCATTGGGGTTGCACTACTTAAAAATTGATCTTGAAATACATCCCCCATCCCACATTGTGGTTTATTCATTTGTGAATTGGATAGGAAATGAGTTTATTTTGTTTTTTAAGTTGGTAACATTCTTTCCTAGTTATAATGATCTGGAGGGAGTTACAAATTATTTTGTGCGTTCATAAACCATGATCAATGGCAGAATCAATTACGTGTGTATTTCATTTTGTGTCTTTTCGGGGGGGGGGGGGGAGAAGTTGATTAATTTAGCACTAATGTGAAATAAACTTGTTTTATGTTGCCAACAATACACTATGGTAAAAACATTACAAATTCGGTATGGCAGAAAGATGCCAAGAACTGAAAATTTTACAAGACCTTGGTACTTTCGAATAAATGACAAGACAAAATATGTATGTATTTGCAACCAACAATTGAGTTTATTTTTGAGGTTAAAATATCAAAATTAAAAAAGTTGCCTCTTGATGACGAAAACAACTTAATCAAAATCCTGTACATACTTGTTTGAACTTGGCCATTGTTCTGATAAACCGAACTGGAAATCCTTTGAAATTCGTTTCACACTTGCTGCTCTTTTCCCAGGAAAAAACTTACAATCAGCATAACTCTACTGCTGAGCAGGTTCAGATTTTCTTGGATTAAAGCTAATTCAATTAGGTTTTTTGGCTTTGCATCACAAAAGGGAGAAGTGTGACAAAGACTAATATTGTAAATCTCATGTTGGTAAATCTCATGTTGGTAAATCTCATGTACTTCTGCCTATAAAACTTAAAACTTGTTCTGAGTGTACAGTGGCAATACATTGTAAAATACAAGAATAGGATAACAATAAATGTGTACAGGCCATGTCATTCTGTCTTCAATCAAATATTAATAACAAATATAAAATAATAATAATAATAATGTGTGGATTTATATAGCGCCCGTATCCACCAACTAAGTGGTGCTCAAGGCGCATTATATTATTATCCCTGCTCATAAGGCTCATAAATCATTCCTGAAACCATCTCAGCTCCATGGGGAGTATACAGCTCAATTGCTGCCATTTCTAGCGCATATAGAGCAAACCAACTCTGCCTTCACAGGTACCCATTTAACCCCTGGGTGGAGAGAAGCAATTATGATTAAGTGTCTTGCTCAAGGACACAAGTGTCACGGCCGTGATTCGAACCCACATTCTGTTGCTAACACCAGAACTTGAATCCGGTAAGCTAGACCGCTCGGCCACGAACATGATCCCCATGTATATAGCACCAAATCCATTTGAATAAAATGCTCCCAGGCCCTTTAAATATAATAAAATAACCTAAAGTAACAATAGCAAAGATTATAAAAGATTAAATACATGGGAGCCAGATAAAGTGATAAAAACAGGCAAATATCAGCAGGGGCGGATCCAGGAATTTTGGCATGAAGGTGAAATCCTTTAGTGTATTATTCACGAACTTCCCCCATTCCTTTGATATCGCAGGATCCCGCGGAAATTGAAAAAAATGAGTCTCTGGATTCTTAATACTATTTCTAGTGCATCCACCAACAACACATGAAGTCGGCATTATATAACTGTTACACAACAACGTAAAAAAAAAGCTTCATAAAAACTTCATGCCTCTGCTGACGCATGAAAACGCATCAGTGTATAATATACACGGAAGTAACATGGCGTCTTCTGTTTACCTCGGGTGCTCATGGGTTATACGTCATCCCTTTTCGCTGGTTTACAAGTCCGCTGGTACTATATCGTGGATTTCATAGTGGATTTTCAATGGGTCTTTGTCGGGAACCAGTGCAGGGCGGGAAATTTCAAAAATCGAAGAAGCGGGGTCAAATTTTTTTCGGTCAAATTGCAACAAAATTATAAAGAGAAAAACATGACCACAACAATAAATTCTTACCTGAACACAACATAAACAAGGTTCGATAGTCAATTTAATGTGAGAGTTCTCGTTGTAGTCCATCTTAAAGTGGTTTATTTATTACTGAACTGGAAAGGAATGAGTTCAGCAAAAGAAACATGTAGTATGCTGACTCGAAAAAACTCTGTTTTGACTGAAATAATTAACATTATTATGTATGAGAAAAGTTAAGAAAACAAATCAATATTATGCTGACTTGTCAAGGTTTTGTTGAATTGCTTTCTTTGTTTTTAAACTGTATATAAAACAAGTTACAGTGGAAAAAAGCAACATTATGCTGACTTGTTAAAGTTTGGTTGTTTTATTTTTAACTTGATAAAAACAAGTTAAGCAAAAGAAGCACTATTATGCTTACTTGTTAATGGTTAACTACACAGTTTATTTTTAAACTTGATAAATACAAGTTAAGCAAATGAAGCAATATGCTTACTTTTAAATGGTTGATTGTACGGTTTTATTTTTTTACTGGATGAAAACAAGAAGCAAAAGTAGCAATATTTTACTTTAGTTCTTGTAATTGTTTAATTACACGTTTTTTTACGGATAAAAACAAGTTGATGATGAACGTTACCTGAAAAGTCTGGAGTGGGCTTGAGGAGGAGGGGGGCTAAAATATTATTTTCAAAAAAGCAATATTATGCTGACTTGTCAAAGTTTGGTGGTTTTATTTTTATGCTTTTAAATGGTTGATTGCACGGTTTTATTTTTTTACTGGATAAAATCAAGAAGCAGAAGAAACAATATTTTGCTTTAGTATTTGTAATTGGTTGACTACATTTTTTTTAAACTGGATAAAAATAAGTTGATGACGTTCCCTGGAAAGTCTGGGGGTGGGCTTGGGGGGGCTAAAATATTAATTATTTTCTGATGATTTACGAATTAGAAAAACTGCTTGAAATCGGTTTGTGTGGTGCAAGTTTATTAGGGAAAATGTAGACCCTATTTCAGTTTGTTTCATAATCTAGTTTTTAGAATCACTATGCACACTTTTGTTGTTGCCGTAATTTTGGAAATTTAATTATGATTTTGGAAATTTTGGTGCAGTTATTTTGGAAATTTAGCACTGGACATAAATGTAATAATGAGACTGGACACAGGCTTACTCTCACTGGACTGTCGCTGGTTGGTTTAATGCATGTATTGTTCATATAAACCATGTAAAGTGCAATTTTAAAATCAGACTTTAACAATCAATATCTTTAATTAAGAAAGAAAATTGAAATAAATAAATGATCTTTACTTTTCGAACAAAAATGTGCATCTGAGTGCTTATTTATGCATACAGTATTGTTATAAGACATTGATGAAGGGAGTCCCTTGTCAAATTTTGTTGCAAGTCGGTTGACTAATAAAGTTCTGGCCTGGCAGCACACCATTTGCCATGTTTTACAAGATGCTTGAGACTATTATTCACATACTGTCAAGAAAAGTATTTCATAATGTGATATTTTTTGTTTGTTTGTTTGTTTGGGTTTTTTCCGGTGCAAATGTTGTTTATATTGCCTTTAAAGATATTGATGAAGTACGTGATTGATTGTACTCATACGTACATCATTATACATGGAGCTAATGTGGAAAACAAAAACCAACTCTGTGGGGTACTTTGGAATACCCCATAACCAGGGGCCCACAAGTAGCCACTGTACTTACATCGGTACCCCACAATCCAGTGCCCCGTAAGTGCCATTGTGTAAGTATGTGTGTGTGTGCGTGTTTATGGTGTAAACCGAGGACATATAACACAAGAGAACTAATGGTCCTCGGTTGGCGGTAATTGTTAGCAAATGTCCTCGGTTGAAAAACGTGTACAAATCTAATGGGAGAAGCCTCAAAAAGTTTAAGTCCAACAACAAATGGAACAAAAGAGGGGAACAATAGGATGTCCTCATACACCATAAACAAACCTGTGTGGGTGTGTGTGAATGGCAAACTTGTGTTTGGCACTCGGTGTAGGGCCAGATATAAAGTATACCCTAAATTCTGTTGTGCACATGTGACCATATAAATCAAATACAAACTATTTTTTTATTGGTTGTTGTATGTGAATGATAGATTACAAATTAAACTGCCATTATTTATATTTTGTTATAGCTTTGAGTGCGAAAAACCATGTTCCAATCGTCACTCTTAATTGGGTGTTGGACAGCATTACATCCTATATTATCCAGCCCTTACAAAGGTACAGCCTATCTGATGTTCAAACTACTGGTAAACATTAATTTTCAATACATTTATGCACATTGAGTTTACTATGTTAAAATCACAATATATCATAATAAAACTTATTTTTAAATGAATTTAATCTTAAAGTCAAATGTCTATTGTGTTTCTTTCGTGCAGTTGGATCCTCATTTGTTAAACTCTACTCTTCTGCAAAGACCACAGAACATGTATGTAAGATAATTTTACATATTTAGCCATCAGTTTCCCTATCAGAACCAAAGTTAACTGTAGGTAAAGGTAAGCCCTCGGAGTTAAACTAGAAACAGCTGGACTTGAGAGCCGAAGTTCAGCTGGAGTTAACGAAAGGCTCCAGACCCAAGAGGATCCGCCGGTGCGAATGGATCCGCCAGTATGGAGTGATCCGCCGGTGCGGACTAGTCTGCTAGTGCAGACTGATCCGCCAGCACGGGTTGATCCGCTGGTGCGGGTTAGTTCGCTGGTGCGGGTTAGTTCGCCGGTGCGGATTGGTCCACCGGTGCGGGTTGGTCCGCCGGTGCGGACTGATCTGCCGGTGCGGATTGATCCGCCAGTACGGGTTGATCCGCCGGTGCGGATTGGTCCGCCGGTGCGGGTTGATCCACCAGTGTTGACTGCTCCATCGGTGCGTGTTCATGATCCACCGGTACAACGGGAGCTCCTTGATCAGAAACCTACCTTGAGGAACAACCCACCTACAGTTTCACTTCAAGGGGTCGACTCATCAGATACAAACAATTCCAGAGGAGCGGGGTTATACGTTAGGGGAAAGCTGCTGAGTCAAAGTGTCAGTTTTCTTGTAGACACTGGAGCCACGCAGACTTTTGTCTCAACACGATTTTTTGATACGGTAGCCACACAATTTAAGCCAACCCTTCAAATGCCAGATCGAAGATTCCATCTAGCTGACGGATGTAACTTGCGCGTGGTGGGGAGAGCTAGGATGACAGTGAAGCTTGGAGGATGTGACATAGGCCACATGACATGGGTTGCAGACATAGACGACGATGCTGTACTGGGACTGGATTTCATGAAGAAGCATAGATGCCAACTGGAGTGGGATGATCAGTGCTTGAAGGTCGGGAAATACAAAATCCCCATGCAATCATGCTCACTTGAACCGTCCATCTGCCGCGTCAGAATTACAGACAATGTGATTGTCCCTCCCCTCACAGAAGTTTTGCTCAGTTGCGAAGTGGTAAATCAGCCTGGAAGTATTTTGCCAACTTGGGGAGTAATACAGAACAGAGGGAGTATTACCAGGGATCTTGACGTTGTAGTCGCAAGCACCCTTGTTGGTACCCAAAGTTCCCGGGTCCCGGTGAGACTCATGAATATATTTACGGAGCCCCAAAAGTTGTGGAAAGGTACAGACGCTGCCATTCTCGAGCCTGTTGACAGTGTTGCCGTGTTGGGGGATCAGCTGCAGAACGAAGCATTGAGAACAACACAACCTGGAGACGGGAATAGTCCTGTGAGTACGTTCGAAGTACCTGAGCACCTGCATGGACTTTTTGACACAAGTTGTGAAAATTTAACAAATGATGAACGGGGAGAACTGGCATCAATGCTTCGTAGGTTTAGTAACACCTTTTCCAGGGGTGATCGAGACATCGGCAGAACCACAGCCACGAAGCATCGCATTGTAACTGGAAGT
Source organism: Zoroaster sp. YZ-2022 (assembly GCA_029582265.1). Lineage (NCBI taxonomy): Eukaryota > Metazoa > Echinodermata > Asteroidea > Forcipulatida > Zoroasteridae > Zoroaster > Zoroaster sp. YZ-2022. Next base: position 7,958,818 of record CM055818.1, read on the forward strand.
GCCCCACCTATTCGTCAGAGACCCAAGAGAGTGCCCCAAAGCCAGCGAGGAGTAGCCGACAGAGAGGTTGAAAAGATGCTCTCGCAGGGGATTATTGAACCGTCGGGAAGCCCTTGGTGCTCCCCAATCGTCCTGGTCAAGAAAAAGGATGGAACCACCAGAGTTTGCATAGACTATAGGAAATTGAACGACGTGACCCAGAAAGATGCTCATCCCTTGCCAAGAATTGAGGACAATTTGGATTCGTTAGCTGGCTCACGATACTTTTCAACATTGGATTTAGCCTCGGGCTACTGGCAAGTGGAAGTGGTGGATAAAGACAGGCCGAAAACTGCATTCAGCACCGGCCGTGGGGGACTCTATCAATTTGTCACGATGCCCTTTGGATTGTGCAACGCACCCTCAACCTTCGAGCGATTGATGGAGCGGGTGCTAGAGGGATTGCAGTGGCAAATTGCAGTACTATATCTTGATGACGTCATCGTATTCGGCACATCATTCCGACACCACATGCAGAGATTGTGCTCAGTCCTGCAAAGATTACAGGAAGCAAACCTCAAGCTCAAACCGAAGAAGTGTAAGTTGTTTCAACGGAGGGTGGCTTTCCTTGGCCACGTCGTATCACCTGAGGGAGTTTCAACAGATCCTGACAAAGTCCAAGCTGTTCAAGACTGGCCGCAACTGATGACAAAGACAGACGTGCGAAGCTTCCTTGGTTTTGTGTCTTATTACAGACGCTTCATCAAAGGTTTCGCCCAGATTGCCAGACCGCTGCATCAATTCACGGAGCAGCGGAGGGAACCAAAATGTAATCCAGTCACACCTGCAACAACCAGGATCTCTTGCTGACACGTCCACCGGTACAGACAAGTCTGCCAGTGCGGCCAAGTCCGCCAGTGCGGCCAAAACCGCCGGTGCGGACAAGTCCGCCGGTGTGGACAAGTCCGCCGGTGCGGTCAAGTCTGCCGGTGCGGATAAGTCCGCCAGTGCGGACGAGTCCGCCGGTGCTGACAAGTCCGCCGGTGCAGGTGAACTGAGCATAGAGCGCATAGCATTTGCGCAGAGCAACGACAGTGATCTTGCCGAAGTAATATCTTGGATGAAGAATCGTACTGAACGACCTACATGGAGGGAAGTGTCTTTCAAAAGCAAAGGGATCAAATTCTGGTGGTCCCGCTGGGAGCAGTTGGTGTTAAAACAAGGTGTACTGCGATGGGAACCAGAGAAACCCACAGAACAAGCGCGGCTTAGACTCATAACACCACCGGAGATACAGCCAGCTGTCCTCAAGCTTTTCACGACCAGAAGACTGCAGGTCATGTGGGAGTTACAAAGACATTCTCAAAGTTATGCCGCAGCAATTTCTACTGGCAGTCCATGAGGGAATATTCTCGGCGGTGGGTACAGATGTGTCAACAGTGCCAGCAAAGGAAATCCCCGGTGAAGGCTAAGCGTGCAGAGATGGTCCACTATCAAGTTGGTGCGCCTATGGAAATAATTGCAGTGGACATAATGGGCCCACTCTCTGTCTCTAGGCGGGGTAATAGATTTGTGATGGTCGTTGGGGACTATTTCACCAGATGGACAGAATGTTACCCAATTCCGGACCACTGTGCACCCACAGTCGCGACTAAGCTCGTGGAGGAATTTGTAGCCAGGTTTGGGGTTCCCCTCGAACTCCATTCGGACCAGGGATGTGAGTTCGAGTCGTCAGTCTTCGGAGAGATGTGTTCACTACTGGGGATTACCAAAACGCGGACCACACCCTACCATCCCCGGTCCGACGGGATGATCGAAAGATTTAACCGAACCATTGAAAACATGCTCAGTCTCTGGGTGGATATGTCACAAACAGATTGGGATGAACACTTAGCCTTACTCATGATGGCCTACAGGTCATCCGAACATGAAACAACCAAAGAAACTCCAAATGCAATGATGTTTGGTCGTGAGGTATCGATGCCAGTGGATCTCCTTGTGGGGACTGGAGTCCCGGAACCGCCTATGCCCAGAATTTGCAAGATCGCCCGAGACTCACTCACGAAGTTGCCTGGGACACTGTAGGAACACAGATGCGGAAACAGAAGAAACACTACGACCGAGACGTAAACAGGCGTAAAAGGCAACTTTATGACCAAGGGGCAGTAGTGTGGTTGCACTGCAAAGCCAGGAAAAAGGGAAGACTGTGCGGGCGATCCCGCCGGTGCGGACGAGCCCGCCGGTGCGGGCGATCCCGCCGGTGCGGACGAGCCCGCCGGTGCGGACAAGCCCGCCGGTGCGCCCTGCATGAACGCAACTCCCGCACGGACTAGGTGCGGCAGAGCGGTACGGAAGCCTGCACGCTTCATTCAGCGGGTGACTGCACGTTGATCTGAACGTGATTTTATTCAAGATAAACCATCAGCGACACACAAGGCATCAACGGGTCAACACATAAAAATGAGTCAAGGGGGAGAGTTTCGCTGCCGGGTATGCGGTGGGCAGTATGCCTCCGCATCTGGGAGGAGACGTCATGAGAAGTCGGCTCACGGACCACCAAGATATCCGTGCAGGGATTGTGAGAATAACTACCGGCGGAGAGAGTACCTCCTCCGGCATCAGCGAAGTGCAAGGCACGGCACCGGTCACCGTACATCTGCTGCTCCAGACAGAGACCAGTGGGCTGCTTGGTCCACCACTGGCAATCGCAGCGGGATGCAAGTCTACGACAACGGGCAGTGGTACAACGCTCGCACTATTCACACTTCGACATTGGTACACAAACAGAGCCTGTCTTGATGACAGAAGAGTTCCAAACCCGGATGACAGAGACTGTGGAAGACGCCCGAGCTGGGATTCGCACCATCAGACAGAGTCCATCGGAATTCGAGAGCCCGGAGATATCCTGTGGCGGACGTGGCACCGGTCGGGAGTCGACGAAAACTCGTCAGAGGATGACGTCGTGTAAAAAGAAGAACTGTGACAGGTTTTTTGTTGTTGAACATTTCGTGTTTTCTTGAAGTTCTTTTGTTTTTTAATGCCATATTCTGGAGTATATGCCCTATTTAAGGGGAGGATAATGTGACATAGTTTTTGTGACGGTGCCGTCGGTACTGTCCAGACGGCCGCCAGGGAACTTTCCAGACTGCCGCCGGGACTTTACAGACTGCCGCCGGGACTTTCCAGACAGCCGCCGGGACTTTCCAGACTGCCGCCGGAGCATGGAACAATGGGTCGCTAGTTATGAACTCTAGTTGAACTGACTCCGGAAGTTTCATGAATGGACTGAATTGGTGTCACTGTAAAATATATTGCCTTGTTTCCGCCTTGGTATAGGCAGTCGTGTAGGATATGGGCAGAGTTTGAAAAAAGCTTGTTGTGACAAGACGTGTTTTGAGAGTTAATAAAGCAGTAGTTAATGTAACTGTTAAATAATCTGATTGCTCTCTGGTACTTTTCTGTCAGGCGTTTTGCAACAGAAAGTAAGGAAAACCCAGGAAATAAACCACGTTACAATACCTTGAAAAAGGTGCTGTGGGATAAATGTGACCAATTGTTTTTATATTTTACAAGTACCGGTGTCTTGAATGAAGACTTCCTGTTTTACTTAACTTCTCAGTATATTTTATTAATTTTTATTCATACTTTTGCAGTTGATAAACTTTGACTCTGACATGAGTTTACAACACCAACGTGAATAGCACATAGACGTGCATTACTTACATGATGTTTGACAGCCTTCTGACACCTAATTAGGGATATGTTGACTTGTAACCCATAGTATGGTACATTGTACACAAAGCTAAATAATTATTCAGTAACCATACCTTGAGCTTCATTGTCATCAGCATCTGAATCCATGTTTGGTACATGAATGTCTGCAAATAAAAAAAATAAAATAAATCTTGATTTTTCAATGAGGTAACAAAATTAATTATTATGAATGTACGTTAATTCCTTGGTGTTTTTCAACATAAGTGAAAAATTATAAAGAATTTTTGCTGGGAAGTACTTGGTATTTATAAGCAGATATATTGGTTAAAGCATGTGACGGGATGACGTTTAATACACAAGATATGCTGCATTACAAACAAAAATTGCCAGATACTAGATTGGTCTAGGCTTTTGTTAGTTATCATACATGCAAGAAAGCATGCTACATGTGCAAAGAAAATTACAGTGTTCCACGTCCTGTGTGCTGTTAGGCTCAAGATATGAGATGCAGCAACTGTGCTACATTTTTCAGTCAACCCATCGGGGGCAAAGGAAAACAAATTTATGCAAACTTGGTAATGGTAAAATGCAATATTGCATATTTCAATACGTGCTATGCTAAAACATTGACAATTTTTATTTGAATGGAGCAAGTTTTCCAGCTTGTCATGCGCTCTCAGGGTTTTCTCACATTATGTATAACTCCATACCTTGAAGTTGAATTTCATCCAGAGACTTTCCAACAAATTTCCCGATGTTGCCTCCATCGACTGCCAGCATCAGTTTTGCGATCTTCGTGAGTTCTACTGTTGGTGAAGAGAGTCTGTAGAAATCCCGGTGCACTTGAATGCTATGCCCAAGGTGATCTGCGAGCCAGTCGAGTTTGCTTTCTTTGAGGTTCAAGATCTGGCTAACTGTAGCAGTATATTTACGCATCTTTGTAGAGCGCAGTAGATGGGGTTTCTGTAGTTTGGCCACTTTAGCTATTTCTCGCAGACAGTCGCAGGCTCTATGGTTGCTGTTGCAACCTGGTCTTGCAAAGAAGTACGTATTGCTCTTGCTTATGTCACAAATGGCACGGTGAGATACCAACAGGTCCATAGCTTCTTTGCTCTCTGGTGGTATAAGTATTGGTACCTTCCGTCCACGTTTCCCACGGGTGTACACCATGTCTAACTCTCTCATCAAATGACGTTCCAATGGGCTGAGATACGTCTGTATGTCCTTGACACTGGCTTTCTCCCAACTCATTTTTGGGCGTTCAGTGTAAGATGTCAGCCTACACAATAAACATAAGAAAATAAGATTTACCTGTGAATCAAACAAAGCATTTAAAAAGGGGCATTTTTCTGTTCACTAAGTGAGCATTGTGTACATTCCAGTGGTTCATGCACTCTGGGTGTCACTGTGTGATAAGTTCCCTTCAAACACAATTGAAATCACAACAAACACCCAAATAAACTTAACATCGACCTCAATTCAGATAAATAAAAGAGAAATTTGGAGCTTCTACTTTAGTATAATATCAATTACTTTGGGAGCATCAATTTCATGTTATGTCACTGAACATTTAGCAAACAACCTGAAGCTTTCAAGGACATCACATTTTGCTAAATAATCACAGTATTATGTGATCTTAGGAATTCCTTCCAAATTAGTAATGATTTTTTCAACAAACGAATATATATATATACTTATGAAAATGTATAGGCCTACATATGTTTGTATATGCACAAAATAACTTTAGAGTGAAAAACATCACTGCTTTTTTCACAGGGAGACATCCATAGAGCGTGTTGCTGCTGCTTCTGTAGACGAGAAAAAAGGTGAACCTTTTACAGTGGAGAATGCAATTGACGATTGGGGATTATGAGAAAAGGAATCATCAACATCACAATATCGCTATATTCACACTAAACAAAATTACCTCTACTGATATCAAAATGAAACTTGAAGCCACATTTGCATGTACCAGACACATGTTGCACAAAACATGTTTTGTTTAGGGGGTAAAATAACCAGCAAAGCATGAGCAAATTTCTGGACCATACTTTTCCAAAGAAACTTAAACAGAATATGTTAAAAGGTTCAGTCAAGGTGCTGCCTATAGATATTTTGTCTATAAGAAAACTCTCAATGGGACTACTGTTGCGTTGCCACACAGTAGTATGTGTGCCGCATTACAAGCCGGTTTGTGGTGGTGGTTGTGTGCAGTTTGTGTGCAGTCAGTTTGTGTGGTTCCGAATTCCGCACAAACTGCACAACCACCACCACAACGCAGGTCCCACCTCCGCCTCCTCCACAAACCGGCTTGTAATGCGGCACACACAAACTGCACACAAAATACATGGGCGCGCGCGCGCGCGTGAGACACGTCTGGGCGCGCGCGTGGAGGTTCCCTCCACATTTTCTGCACACAACAGAAGCCCCCTATCGATCACGACGGACAATCCTCAATCCCTCCTCAATCCCTCCACAACGCGTGCGTGACTCCCTCCACACAAAAATATCTCCTCAATCCCTCCTCAATCCCTCCACAACGCGTGCGTGACTCCAAATTGCACACTACTTTACGTGAGACACGTCTGGGCGCGCGCGTCCAACTCCACACAAATCTCCCTCCTCACAAAATACTGCACACAAAATACGTAGTGCGCAAGCGCAGCATGCATATTGATGATTTCGGGTGGATGTGTGCAGTTTGTGTGGTGGAGAATACATATACAATTTTCACCTCAGTGCAATGAGCGTGTCTTAAAATAGAATTATCATCTGGCAGATAATCAGCAAAGATGGATAGCAGAAATGAATTTTTTTTTAGTCCCGATCCTACATCATCTGAACTAACAAAAATACTTACTCCCTCCTCACAAAATACTGCACAACAAAACTGCACACAAAATACTTACTCCCTCCACACAAAAACACGAATAGATTGATAAATTTGTAGTGCGCAAGCGCAGCATGCATATTGATGATTTTTCCTTAAGGGAAGTAGAAAGGGGAGGGACAACAACGTACGAAGACAGACAAAATAACGACTGTACATGAAGCTATTCAGGTATGATTTGTTAAATTTAATTTTAACACCAACAGCAATCTTTGACATCAATATATTAACAAATGGTTTTTATATTGGTTTTAAATTGGAAAACATTTGATAAACTGAAAACATTAAGTATTATTATTATTGTTATTTTAAATTCTAACAAATTCGGGGCCTTTAGAACATTGAGTCTCTACTCATTGAGTCTCTACTCATTGAGTCTCTACTCATTGAGTCTCTACTCATTGAGTCTCTACTCATTGAGTCTCTACTCATTCAGTCTCTACTCATTGAGTCTTTACTCATTCAGTCTTTACTCATTGAGTCTTTACTCATTGAATCTTTACTCATTGAGTCTTTACTCATTGAGTCTTTACTCATTGAGTCTCTTTACTCATTGAATCTTTACTCATTGAATCTTTACTCATTGAATCTTTACTCATTGAATCTTTACTCATTGAATCTTTACTCATTGAGTCTTTACTCATTGAATCTTTACTCATTGAATCTTTACTCATTGAGTCTCTACTCATTGAGTCTTTACTCATTGAGTCTCTAGAATTAACGTTACTGTTAACGTTACTGTTAAAGTATGAGATTTAAAAAAAATTGTTTACAGGGACCATTAAGTATTATTATTATTGTTATTTTAAATTCTAACAAATTCGGGGCCTTTAGAACATTGAGTCTCTACTCATTGAGTCTCTACTCATTGAGTCTCTACTCATTGAGTCTCTACTCATTGAGTCTCTACTCATTCAGTCTTTACTCATTCAGTCTTTACTCATTCAGTCTTTACTCATTGAGTCTTTAATAATAATACTTAATGGTCCCTGTAAACAATTTTTTTTAAATCTCATACTTTAACAGTAACGTTAACAGTAACGTTAATTCTAGAGACTCAATGAGTAAAGACTCAATGAGTAAAGACTCAATGAGTAAAGACTCAATGAGTAAAGACTCAATGAGTAAAGACTCAATGAGTAAAGACTCAATGAGTAAAGACTCAATGAGTAGAGACTCAATGAGTAGAGACTCAATGAGTAAAGATTCAATGAGTAAAGATTCAATGAGTAAAGATTCAATGAGTAAAGATTCAATGAGTAAAGATTCAATGAGTAAAGAGACTCAATGAGTAAATACTCAATGAGTAAAGACTCAATGAGTAAAGATTCAATGAGTAAAGACTGAATGAGTAAAGACTCAATGAGTAAAGACTCAATGAGTAAAGACTGAATGAGTAAAGACTGAATGAGTAAAGACTCAATGAGTAGAGACTCAATGAGTAGAGACTCAATGAGTAGAGACTCAATGAGTAGAGACTCAATGAGTAGAGACTCAATGAGTAGAGACTCAATGAGTAGAGACTCAATGTTCTAAAGGCCCCGAATTTGTTAGAATTTAAAATAACAATAATAATAATACTTAATGTTTTCAGTTTATCAAATGTTTTCCAATTTAAAACCAATATAAAAACCATCTGTTAATATATTGATGTCAAAGATTGCTGTTGGTGTTAAAATTAAATTTAACAAATCATACCTGAATAGCTTCATGTACAGTCGTTCTTTTGTCTGTCTTCGTACGTTGTTGTCCCTCCCCTTTCTACTTCCCTTAAGGAAAAATCATCAATATGCATGCGCTTTGCGCACTACAAATTTATCAATCTATTCGTGTTTTTGTGTGGAGGGAGTAAGTATTTTGTGTGCAGTTTTGTTGTGCAGTATTTTGTGAGGAGGGAGTAAGTATTTTTGTTAGTTCAGATGATGTAGGATCGGGACTAAAAAAAAATTCATTTCTGCTATCCATCTTTGCTGATTATCTGCCAGATGATAATTCTATTTTAAGACACGCTCATTGCACTGAGGTGAAAATTGCATATGTATTCTCCACCACACAAACTGCACATCCACCCGAAATCATCAATATGCATGCTGCGCTTGCGCACTACGTATTTTGTGCAGTATTTTGTGAGGAGGAGATTTAGTGGAGTTGGACGCGCGCCCAGACGTGTCTCACGTAAAGTAGTGTGCAATTTGGAGTCACGCACGCGTTGTGGAGGGATTGAGGAGGGATTGAGGAGATATTTTTGTGTGGAGGGAGTCACGCACGCGTTGTGGAGGGATTGAGGAGGGATTGAGGATTGTCCGTCGTGATCGATAGGGGGCTTCTGTTGTGTGCAGAAAATGTGGAGGGAACCTCCACGCGCGCGCCCAGACGTGTCTCACGCGCGCGCGCCCATGTATTTTGTGTGCAGTTTGTGTGTGCCGCATTACAAGCCGGTTTGTGGAGGAGGCGGAGGTGGGACCTGCGTTGTGGTGGTGGTTGTGTGCAGTTTGTGCGGAATTCGGAACCACACAAACTGACTGCACACAAACTGCACACAACCACCACCACAAACCGGCTTGTAATGCGGCACACATACTACTCCACACCTTATCATGAAAAGTGAACTCAATTCATGGCTCATTGGAGGTTTTTATCCATTTTCTGGGGAAAAAATATCTTGATTCACCATCATGCTGGTGACATTTGTTTCGTAAACCACTAATATTGATATTGTCTAGTGCTAGCAAAATATGAAAGTAGGGTTTTATTATTCAGATCTACAGACTTTTATACAAAGGATAGAAATAAAGGATTTCTTTGAAGGAAAGTTTGAAAACTACTCTCAGGCCCGTATTCTAAGACGTTCCTCGACTCACACTCACTGAGGAACTCCTCATCCTCACTAAGGACCACCTCATACTCATTGAGGAGAAGGTGCTACTCACTGAGTGCGAGGTCGACTTCACCTATTTTCCATTTCAAAGACCTCCCTCTTCCTCAAGTAAGTGTTCCTCTGTGAGTAAAGCTTGAGGAAGGGCAATACCTGCCTTGAGTCTTCCTCAGTCAGTCTAAACATGGCGTTTCTGTGGTTACAAAGACATGAAGATGTAGAAATTTTACAAGGATTTGGGAGACGGCCTAGGAGGATTCCTAATTTTGACTACAATGTGTATGATGAGGAGGAGTTCCGACAAAGATACCGTTTGACCAAGGATGCGTTTTATGAGTTGTTGGATATCATAAGGTCGAATTTGCTACCACACAATAACCGTGGAGACCTATTCCAGTAGACTTGCAGCTGATGTTGACATTGCGCTTTTATGCTACAGGGTCATTTCAGTTAGCGTGTGGTGATTTGTGGAATTTCACAATCATCAGCAAGCAGGATAATCAAGAAGGTTTCTACAACAATTGCGCGATTAAAAAACAGATACATTACATTTCCTGAGGTGTCATGCTCCAGCAGGTGAAGGTGGATTTTGGAGGATCGGCCGGATTCCGGGAGTTGTGGGTGCAATTGATTGTACCCATGTACAAATCCTTGTCCTGGAGGGGCTAATGGTGAACTTTTCAGGAACAGAAAGGGTTACTTTTCTATTAATGTGCAGGGAGTGTGTGGCCCAAATTTGGACATTCAAAACATTGTTGCTAGATGGCCAGGGAGTGTTCACGACTCTAGAATTTTTGACAACAGTAGACTGTGTGCGCAGTTTGAACATGGACAAATTAATGGATTACTACTAGGAGATTCTGGTTATGCTTGTCGTCCATATTTGCTGACCCTCTGCTTGCTCCTCGTACTCATCCGGAACGGAGATACAACGTTGCACATATCCGTACGAGAAACACAGTTGAAAGGACATTTGGTGTATTAAAACGGATGTTCCCATGTTTGAAGATGTCTTTGCGCACAAAATTATCAACGACATTGACGATCATTGTAGCCACAGCTGTGCTGTATAACTTCGTGAGGGGACGCAAGGACCCAATTCCTGATGAGGAGGAATCTGAAAATGATGATGAGGATGACGATGAGGCATTGCACCACCCAGTCATGGGTCTGGGGAATGCAACCCGACATGCAATGATTCAACAACATTTCACTGATTAGAATGAAGGTATGTTTACATTTTTAATCATACACATGATTAACCGTCCTTAACATAAATTGACACAATTACACAATACTCTTGAAAATTAAACTATCTGTGGTCGTTGCCACTACTGTGCTTTCGTCTGCAGCGTCTATGGAAGCATAATTGTGTCATTTTCGCCTTATCCCCAGATAAGGCGCGTTAACCTAGGATAACGCTGGCCTTATCTGGGGTTTATAAACGTAAACCCCAGATAAGGCAGCGTTATCCTATAGGTTAACGCGCCTTATCTGGGGATAAGGCGAAAATGACACAATTATGCTTCCATAAGCGTCCAATGGGTTAAGGTGTTTCATTAATCTTAGCAATCTTGGCTGACCAGTATTTGTGCTGCAGGTCAAGAACCTCTAGTTTTCGTTTGTGTTCTTCATTCATGTTTCGGATTTCTTCCTTAACATTTCCAATTCCAAAACATGTTGCTCTGCTTGCATTTTCAGAACTGTCGATTGTGCCTCCGACATCGTCGATGTACGTGCCATAACAGCAGCTTTCACTGTAGACTTTCCTCGGACAGACTTTTTCGGGATAACCACAGCATTTGACACATCAGTATCGGTGTCTGTATCATGACGAACTTTATCTGCAAAGCAAGAAAATGTTGCCATCTGTATTTAATTAGTTGATCAATTAGTGCAGCAATTAAAAAAATGATTAAGAAAATGTTCCTCGTTTTAAAATTGTTTGGGGGAATGTCATGTTTCACAATACCATTGCATGCTTACTTTACTCTTCAGACTTCTATTAAAAAAAAGGAACCTACCTTTTTCGGTGTGATTATCGCCGTCATCATCAAATTCGTTTTCCAGGCTTTGGATTTGAGCTGGTATAATTGATGCAATAGCTTGGGCTTGTTCATCAGGCTCAGTGTCCTTCTTACCGCCACCAGTCAATTTGGTTTCTCTTGCGTCCTTTCCCAGAACCTTTTTAGCACGACTTTTGATGTTGTCCCAACACTTTTTCAACTTTTTGACATCCCGTTTCACAACCCCATTTTGAGAATTGAAATTGTCAGCCACTTTTATCCATGCTTCACTCTTGGCTTTTATACATTTGTAATCATTTTTTTTGCTTTCCAATGTTTCTTTATATTTATCAACCAGTTCGATAAGTATTGACTTCTCAAGCTCCGAGAAGTACTGTCTGTTTGACATGGTTCCTACACTGGTAGTGGGTACACAGAGAACGACCAGGCCGACCTAGATCTTGTTGAATGTGCAATGTATAACAGGGCCGGTGCTACCAAGGCAATTGGTCTGACCTTTCATTGTTCATTCATGGTTATGTGATTTTGGATAATGAAAGGTTGGACCTGTGTGATGTAGATTCCACATTATCATTTTTATAACTTGTTGTTCAATAGCCAGCACAAGTCATAACAGTGCAGGCTGACCTCAATCAATTGCAACTTGAGGAATGTCTTTGAATAACAAAATGTCATTATTCCCGTAAGGTTGAGGTATACCTCAATGAGGGCGAGGTAGACCTTCTCCTTTTCCTTGAGTTACACTTGAGTCCTCCTCACTGGAGTGTGAGTGGAGGATGACGTTGAGTGATGTCTTAGAATACGGGCATCAGTCTAGCAGTTGAGGAAATACCATCAAAGCTCATTGTGCACTATATTGAGTATTTATCATACTCCTCCACCTTTTAAATGCAAAATATAAAAGTAATCGTTCTTCTTACAATCTTGACTTTAGCTTAAGTATGCTTCATTCCTATCTGGAAATACCCAAGAATTTCATAAAATTACATTCCTGAAAAATATAAAAATGGTGCACTTTTCCTAGCAATTCATTAAGATTCAATTATTTTTTTAAGGGAAACATCCATGCAAACAGAAAATGATGGCTCACTTTAAGGTGGATGATTGAATGTCCACTATCTTGTCAGGATACGTTGCAAGTTGAAACCATGCAGGATGCCTAACACTATCTGCTTAAATGTATATCAATCTGAAATCATTGATTACCTTGAAATCTTAGTAGGCACTCATTGATGGTAGGCCGCAACTGTTCAGATGGTGACACCATCTTTGCAATTAAAGATGAAAATCTACATGCTGCAGAGGTCAGATGGTGTAATTGAAATTTCCCTGATTTGACATTGTGAATTACACCCTCTGGCTGATTAATGTATAGGTATGTTGACTCATGCGGAATGTGCCCATCACTAAGAATGTAATATAAGAGACAACCAGCCATCTGAAGAAGAAAAAAATCAAAATTCAAACATAAAATGTCTGGGGATTTTTATCTTTTGACAACTTTGACGGAGTTTGCTATGTGTTGCTGTAGCTATGAATGGAATTTATTTTTCCCCCTAGCAGCATAAACAGTTTCACAAATTCATCCTAATGTTTGTAGAATACCATCATCAAAGCTATACTTTTTATGTATCTTTTTGGTACCTTGTATCTAAATTTCATCATCTTAAATTTGTTCATGAAGTACCTGTATATCCGAAGACTTTTTGTACTTGGCGAACTCACCAGACATGCTTTCTGCTGCCATGCAACAAAGGGTTCCAATAGATTTGGTGAAAACAGTCGTCTTGCCAACCATCTGGTATGAAATCCCAAAATCAGCAATCTTCACCTTCCCTAGAGAGTCTAGTAAAAAGTTCATGAAAACAATTAAATAAAATTGAATGAAATATATTTTTTAGAAATTAGGTTCTTGAGAAATTGCAAAAGCTGGATCACAAGCTGTATAAATTAACTGATTGAAATGTTTTTCTTTTTCTCTTGAAAAAGTGATCTTTCCAAGATCTTAATCTCATCAATCTTGGATCCTCAGGTTTTTGTCTCAGATCTTTGAGTTTTGGTCTTGAACCTCTTCTCCGGATCTTGAAAGACTGTCCTGACATGCCATGAGATTTATAAATCTCAATAATGAATTGGCAGGGCTTGTGCCGCATGTGTCTAAAAGCAAATTATGTGAACAAAGCAACATACATACCAAGCAGTACATTTTCAGGCTTTATATCCCTGTAGAGGATATTTAAGTTGTGAAGCTCTTGCAGTCCTCTAAGGAACTCAAGACATAAATGTTGTCTTCTCTCGTCTGTTAGACTCATTGTTTTCTCTTCAATTATCTCTCTTATACTAAACTCACACAGCTCCGTCACAAAGTAGGTAAAATCCTCCTCTTCTTCAACAAATTTTGTTTGTAACACATGATGAAAGTTCTGATCTTGTAGAGATTTGTGGGCCGCAAAATTGAAAATCATGAAATTCGGTCAAACAAACGCACAAAGTATATTTATTGTGTATACCAAATATAAAAATGGGCTCTCAAGTAATTAAGATAGGGTGTACTTTTAAAGATGTGCAGGGCATTCCAATGCTGATGTACAGTGTACATTAAGTATACATGTACATACAGGTATGCTACATGATGTACATTGTATGCATCATTTCATGTATAGCTACACTCGGCAGTGTGACTGGGGTTGGTTCAGCAGTCTGAGTAGGGGGAACGATGATGTACTTAGGGGAGTGGGGGGGCACAGACCTTGGTCGGGGGGGGGGGGTCATGCAGTGTGTACACTTCCATAATTACATAAATAATTATTTTACTTCTATTGTACTGAGTGATTTTATTCTGTGATCAATAGTGCTGGGCGATTAGTGAGTACTCGATTAATCGCGAGTAATTGACCGCATTTGTTACATTACTTAAGCTTGTTTTAACCCTTTAAATTGTATATGCATTACTCATACTAGTCATAGCATAGGTCATTGGGTATTTACGTTTTTCAAAAGTTTACTATTTCAAACATTCTTGTTATGTTTTATGATAATTATTCTGAAAACCTCTAATTTTATTTCAGATTTTATATGATTAATAAGTGAACAATGACAAAAGAATCAGTCGTTACTACTGAATGTGTTACTACTCGCGAGTATACTTTTGAGATAATCACAGTGGGACGATTAATAGAGTAGTAAAAATACGCGAATACAAGTAAGATTACCAATTAGTACTCGCGAGTAATCGCACTACTCGTCCAGCACTGGTGTCTTACGGTACCATCATTTTCAAAATATTTTTTTATCTCAGTATGTACCCTTAGGAATAATATGGTTCACTTTAAGCCTTTTCTGTTCTAAAGTAATCCCTCCAATACATACTTAGCTACAAGTGAATCATCAGGGTGAGACATCGATGAAGCAATGGATACACTGTAAAATATTACCCGTAAAATTTACGGTCGAAAGTCGTGCAGCGAGTTGCCACCTTTCTACCGTATTTTTAACGTGTGGCCCGTATTGTATTTTACGTTAAACCATTATTTTTACGGTGAAAAGTCTGTTAATACTACGGGTACCGTATTTTGGTAACCGTAATTTTTAATGCTTTTTACCGTTTTTTACTGGCACCCTAGCTGCCAGGTAAAGCACCGTAATTTTTACGGTGGAAGTTTTACAAACTGTGCCGTTTTAACGGGATTTTTCTATGGATGGAACGCTGCATCAGCTATGGGATGGATCTGCAGACACTGGAATTAATCAATGCAACTGTTTATTGTACACAATGTCTTTCACTTACCTACACGTACACGTATAGTCTGGTGCTTTTTCAACCACTCCTGATCCTCTCCGGTTACTAATGTACAGAACATGTATCCTTTATATATACTGTCTTTTCTAAACTCTTTTTAGTCATGGTGGCATGCAATTATAATCTATATTTCAATATTTTAAATTTTGAATGTACTTTTTTACATAAACATAGAAAAGAACATCAAAATCTTACCTTTTTAATCATAAAATTAACAATAAATTATTTGAAAATGGCCTTAAATCACCCATTTTTACATATTTAAACATTGGAAATGATTCGAGCGCAAAGCTATGTCAAAGTAAGGTCAGATCATTTACATATTGGATATATCCCAGAGTGCAATGGGAGTGGCCATAATACGGGTTTCGGCCGTAAAACATTGAAAAAGGGATGATTACGGTAATTCACCGTATAATTTACAAACTTTTCGGCGTAAAATTACGGAATTTTTTTACAGTGTACAATTATTGAAGAGCTTAGTGTAGCTGGATTGGTAACATATGTCATTGTCGATGATGTTGAGATGAAACTGAGAGCTGCGGTAGGGTTGGAATCATCTTGGTGAGCCATCGATAAAGAGCAGCCTTCAGCAACAACACAACAATTAGCTCCGATGTCAACTTGGGATACAATTGATGAAGAGCTCAATGTAGTTGGACTGGTAGAAGATGTGATTATCGATGATGTTGAGATGGAACTGAGAACATCGAGAGGGCTGGAATCATCTTGGTGAGCCATCAGTGAAGAGCAGCCTTCAGCAACAACACTATTTTCTAAGTAAGACTAATTGCGGTTCTTTTCAGAACTAATTACTACTCAATTGAGATTCCACATGGTGTCACCGCAATTAGTCTTACTTATCATCCTCACCATGCAAAGCTACAAGTTTTACCAACACTATTTTCTCTTCAACACCATTTCTTGCAGTGTCAGCCTGGGGTACTTTTGATGAAGAGCCAAGTGTAGGTAGACTGGTAGCAGATGTGATTATCGATGATGTTGAAATGGAACTGAGAACAGCGGGAAGGTGAGACATCGCTGATGAGCTGTCTTGGTTGTTAACAATGCTTTGATGAATGTAGCGACTATGCGTTGTACATAATGTCATTGATCATGAGAGTTGTTGTTTACGTGTGCATTGCGTTACACGCATTGAACTAACGAAGTACTGTGTACATGATAAATACATTTTTGTCTAAACCTTAATGTTATGACATTTATACTTTTCTCTCCGTATTTTTCATAGGGTGTTTGTTAGAGTTATTATTGTTGACTCAATAACTGTGTCAACTATAATCAGAATAAATCAGACGAATGCTATCTAACTGAGTCGGTGATCGCTTCATTTATATTCCTTGGCTGATACTACGCAAGTAATGTACCACATCAGTTATATTGGACACTAGATTCCATGCATGCAAAAAACATTGCTTGTAATCTGTTGGGTTGGCGGTGTTGTGATTGCTTATTGCTTCTTAAACAAAGTAATGTGAAAACAAGTTGGGCAAAAGCCGAAACTAAAAAGCTGGGTCAGCAAGAAATGTTTTTATGGTTACCTGAAACACAATACTTTTAAAGTATTCCATAACATTGTTTTGACATGTTAAACACCTGGTGATTGTAAGTTGAAATACTCCTCGCACTGGAGGCATTTCAATATACAAACCCATAGAGTAATCCTCTGGTGCGGCTCTACACAACAAGCAAGACTGGTCATTTGCACATTTGCCAATACATTCAGAACAACCTGCTACGTTTAAGCAACACCTAGTTGAAATAATTGGTGGCTTACTTGTCTCAAAACATATTTTACACTTAAAAAGTGTTGTTACTTCATCCTTTACAGTTTTAGATCTCAACAAATCTGTCACCAGTTCTTCAATCTTTGACAATTTTTGAGACAAAGATTGAAAAGTTGGTTGTGGTGGATAGTCTTGCTTTGATGTGACTGACTCATCTGAGGATGATGTAGACACCTCGACTGTGGGGAGATTTAACTTTTTTCTCTTGAGGTTCATCCAGTCAACGGTCTTCACAGCCTTTGATCTTTCTGTTAGTTCCCCAGTACCCACGTCCTGTGAATGACAACAAAATTACAAGGATCTTTGAATATTGAGTGTAGTCATTTAGGCAGTTATGTAATGCATACTTTTGAATGTAATGCATCCATTCGTGTATTAAGGTTAACTAACCTCGGATTAGGTTTCTAGATAGATGGCGCTTCATAAGTTTCATTATTATTATTATTATTATTATTAACCTATTGAAAATGCAGTAAGATATTTTGCATTCATTCAAATGTGGAAATAATTAAGTCGGCCAATTTCAGAAAGAAAATTAGCATGGTGTTACTATTGAGACGGAACAGGGGCAAGTCTAGTCCAGCCTAGTGGACTGTTGCGAGTCTACTGCGTCTTTGGCCAGCGACGCTATGCGCCTGTCTGCGTCGCGTGGGGTCTGCGCCGGGTAGTTAAGCTAGCTAGCTGCAGCAGCAGCACTGGCGGGGTCGGAGGGTAGTCGGAGATTAGAGTTCAATAGGGAAACAGTGTGTTTGGTGCGTTTATCGCTGTGATTTGTCGCTTGACTGGCTGGGCCGTGTGCGGGATTGTGTGCGTTCAGTGTGTAGGCTGGAACTGCGGAACTCCCTGAGTCGCCGACAGCTGCGGGTAGAGCGAGGTAATATAACTTTGTCTACGGGAAGTGTAGGAACGGGAGTCTAGCGTGAGTTGTGAAGCCTTGAGTTGGGGACCGCTGAGGTATACTGAGCTCGTGTAAGGGTGAATGCCGTTTGTGATTCACCGTTGGTGTGATTGACGGCTGAGTGTAGCCCTATTGTAGAATTAACCGGTGTGGAGGTTTATTAGTTTTGTTGTGAGGTATACCTGTTAATTGTTTGCTATGATTGGCAAGTCATGCCAGCAGATGAGAAGGAAGCCTACAACAGAAGGGCATTAGCTGTTAACAACGAGCAAGAGGTTAATATGAGGTATACGTCACTCTATGGAATTTTGTTTTGTTTGTTAGAACCCAAGAATTGTGGTGTTTAGGGGGTCGGATACTTGTAATTTTCTTTTTGGAAAGATTCTCGTCCCCCTTTGTGGTGTTTAGGGGGTCGGATACTTCTCATTTGAGTTTTGAAATATTATCGAACCCCTTTGTGGTGTTTAGGAGGTCAGATAACTCATTTTAGTTTAATTATTACTTGACGTTCATTTCTTGCATGAGATTATTATTATCCAAATTCATTTAAATTTTTCATCAACCAATTCCATGTATAGTTTTGATTTGACTGTTTGGGCATAGTTTTCCCAATATATGACCCGCAGTGAGACTTTATTTTTTAGTTTATTTCTTTAAAATTGAATTATTATTATTATTATTATTATTTTAATTTGTTGAATTTTTTTTGCGTGGGGGAGTAATAAATGTATATACATAATGCCCTTTCCCCGTTATTGCTGCTTTGTTTCAGGGATGAAAATTCATTGGACCAGGAAAACTTATAACTCCTTAAGTGTGTAGGCAAGTCTCTGGAACACGCTGGAACCACGCTTCAATGCACACAGCAACGTCCCGTATAAACGGAAGTGCCGTCTACATTCTTGGTCAGTTGTACATTTGTATGCTGGACACAGCCTTGTGGTCACCAATTTCTTCAACACTTTAGGAAGTCGTTTGCAACACAATGTCAGAGTCAGTAGCGGTCGGACAAAAAGTACAAGTATTGGACGAGGAGTCTGGTGTGTGGAGGCTCGGAACATGTTTGCAAATTTTCAATTATGAGTACCGTGTTCATTACGACGGATGGTCAAAGAGGTTTGATGAGACCGTGACAATCAGTTGCGTCCGCTCACCTCGTCCCAAGCTCAAAGCAAACGAACCAAACGCAAGCCATTTTGTTTCGGTGGTGGTCAGCATACATTCACCTCAACTATTAAACCGGCCTTCTTGGTGAAAGGCGACAATTTTTATTTTCGAATAAATGAACAGTCTTAAAGGGAACCGATGACTCATTTAATGAAAGTATGGAAGGAACATTTGAAGACAATGGCGTGATGAACGAAATCAAAGTATCCTACACTGACGTATGCGCCCCATCAGAGAGTGATTGTACTCGTATTATACAGGAGCTCTGCAAAAGCAGAAAAGAAAAGAAAACGGACATGTGAGACGAGGCAGGTCAACTTAACTAAACAAAAACGCTCGCGAACACGGACTTCTCAAATCCAAGAGCCCGTGTACGTGGCCATGGTTAGCTCTAAACCTAAAGGACAAATTTGCCAAGAAGTCACGCAGTACATATGCGGTGATGGCATAATCAGGTGTGGAGACTTCTTACACACAAATGAAATAAACGTGTTTCATTTTGTTAGCACCCTTACACTTGAACAGGACGGTAGGTGCAAGGCATCTGGTTTTATTGTCCAATTACTCAGTGCACAAAAATCTCCTCCAATCTGGGAAATTCAGCACTTACTTGGAAAAGCAACAATGCGCTTCCCCGCTTGTTAATTCTTACTGGCAAGAGCGAAAACACTTTACCCAACTAGTTGCAGAGGAACGGGTGAAAAGATACAATGACAAGAGCTCATGTGATGTAGAACAACGAAGAGCAGTTCTGAGGAGGCAAATTCATAAGCATCTGAAGGCAGGATTAGATGGTAGAAAACGCCACATCAAGTTTTCTATACCGTACCACAATCGTGTTGATGCAGACATTTTGGGCTACATTCCACGTTCGGCGCAAAGTTGAAGACGAGCTAAAACGCCTCCAATCACTCGATATAATCGAACCAGTCGGACACGCCCACTCCGTGGATATCGCCGATACGTGTTGTCCCTAAACCGAAAGATCCTGATGCAATTCGTCTCTGCATCGACATGCGTGCAGTCAATGAAATAATTGAACGTGAGCGCCATGTCAAGCGCCAATGCAAGTATGAATGATCGCCTAACAAGCAGCCACTCATAACAGCTCTCCAGTTTTTGTGCTAAGCATTTATTATGAAAGATGATGTTGCACGATGAATGGAAGACATCATTTTCTGATATAAGAGAAGTGTCAGACAACATGAGGTCCTGCACAGGAGGGACTTCTGGGAACAAGGGATGAGGAGGAGGAGACGACCTTGCGTCAGTCAGCCGCCAGGCGCCAGGACTCTGGAAAGAGCAGACTTCCTTCCTGTACATCCACCAGTAGATTGAATGGAGGATCCGGAGGATCGGCAACAGCAAGGCAGACACTTAAGAGAGGGCAGTACTGAAGAGGAAGTAGATGCAGAAGACAAGTTTGAGATTGCATGTGTTGTGTGTAATAGTACAAAAATAAACTGGATATACTTCACTGCAACCAATGCCAATCGTTGCGTGGGTCAGGCAGTCTGTTGTGGCCAAACATGTGCACACACAAAAATCTGAAAAAGAAATTATAATGCCAGTGTTACTGTTGAACGGTTCAACTATCAGAGGTTGTAGTGTGTGCAATATGAAAAAGGAGATTCCCTTTGCTGTATGCAATAAATGTCACGTGTACATGTGTTTTAATTCCATTGTGTCAACTCAAGCTGCCAGCATTTGATACCTCCAGATAGTATTTCTGAGCCTGCTAAGATGAAGTTGATACAGACTGAGACGGCAGATCACTCGGAGGCTCGGCTGACACAAGAGATTGCACACAGACAGCATCAATTGGAGGATGAAGACAGACGGCTAGAGGAAATGAATTTGCTCCAAGATCTCTTCCATCCACGAGCCCAAGAAGTGTCTGGATTTGTGGTGGAAGATTCTCCAGATTTTCTGTCCGATGATGGCAGTCTTGAAAATGAATCTGATGGACAACAGGAACAAACTGTTCCTCGTGCTCTTTTACAGATTATGGAACATCGCTATGGGAGTTTACCCACTATGACTGGGGAACCGGATATGGAAGAGGAAGATTCTCCAGATTTTCTGTCCGATGATGGCAGTCTTGAAAATGTTGTAAATCCTGAATTACGTCAGCCTCCAGTGGGACCATATGAACCACCAAGTCAGGACAATGTAGAACTGCAGGATCAGCAAGGTGAAGGTCATGAGGATGAGACCATTAATCAGACCAGCATGGATGAATCCTCGGAGGTGATCATCATGTCAAACAACACAGCAAGCCAGTCTACTTTGGCTGTAAATGAATAAGAATTATCTAAGATCAGATCAGGCTAGAAATAAAGATGACACCCAAATGATATATGTGTAGAGATCTTTAAAGTTGAAACCAGATCCAGTCTTACTCATGTTTCTTCTTTGTCCTGTCTTTGTTTCTCTGTGGAGTGCCTTGGTCGAGTAGTTTAGTGCATCGAATTTGTGTTCTGATGGCTGAGTCGTCAGAATGTGGGTTCGAATCCCAACCGCGACTATGGTGCTTGTGTCCTTGAGCAAGACACTTTACCATAATTGCTTCTCTCCACCCAGGGGTAAATGGGTACCTGTGAGGGCAGAGTTGGTTATTGTGTTTGATTAGCCCTATATGCGCTGTAATGGCAGTAACTGAGCTGTATACTCCCCAGGGAACTGAGATGGTTTCAGGAATGATTTATGAGCCTGATGAGCAGGGGTAATAATATAATGCGCCTTGAGCACCAGTTTGGTGGATACGTGCGCTACATAAGTCCACATTATTATTATTATTATTAATTTTTTTTTCCCGTTCCATTGGAGTCATACAACTCCATTTATTTCACTCAGAAAAGAAATTACAACAGTTATACATACAAGTAAAACAAAAAAACAATAAATAAAATATTACATTAAATTACATGAGAGAGGAAAGGTTAGAAAGAAAATAATATTGCCTCATCTTGAATTCTACAGAGAGCATTATTTTTACTGTAGATTGTGTTAAATTCATACTTTGACAGCCTCTTTTTTTCAAGGGTCAAATAAACTTTTAAATTCTTTTTGTAGATTCTTAGGAGCTGTGAATCGTCAATTGACTGTTTTTCTTCCAGATTCAGACACCTAGTAGTCCAAATAATTTTGTGAAGTTTGGCTATTAAAAACAAAGGAATATCAGTCACATGTTTCCCATATCCTAAAATTCTGTTACTGTCATTCAGAAAATAATACGGATTCCCCGTGTAAACACGCAATATGTTTTCTATAAATAACCACGACGGCAAAGTTTTACAGCAATAAATAAACAAATGCTCTAAAGTTTCTTTGGAAAATTTACAAAGACCACATTTAGTTTCATAAACCTTTTTCATTTTGTACAATACATCTTTAGTTGGCAGAATCCTATGTCTTAAACGATACCATAAGTCTTTGTCGTCATGATCTAAGATCTTACTACAAGCTTTATGCCATATTTCTTTCCAATTAAAAGGAGTTTGGATGTTCAGTTTATTTTGTCAACGACTTTCTACACTGCTGGGAAAATAAGCATCTTCAATCATATTAATATATGTATCTTTAACAGTAATTTTTGATATTGAGAAAAAATCATCGTTTCTTAGTTTGATATCCAAAAAATTGCTGAAATGGTTTGCTGGCCCTTCTCTTTTTTCGTTGAAGAATTTTTTGGCGATACGATTCTTTAATCCAGCGTGGATTCTACCCACATTTATTGGCCGAATTGTGCATTTCTGGGCTAAGTTGTTAATAGTTATCAGACGATTTTCTTCTAATATGTGTTTGAATTGGAACATTCCAAACTTTTTTAGAATTCTAGTGTCAATACTTTTATTCCCTTCAGTTATGACAGTATTATTCCATATTGGAGTTTCAAAAGCTTCATTGAGGCAACTCATATGGAAGGAGATCTTGCCATTTAATTTGTTAAAAGCATTTATAATTTCTCTATAAAAAGGAGGAGTACAAGGACTTATATGCTTACACTTGCTAAAAATTCACCACCCCAGTCTGTCTTCACCACTGGCTCTATTAATCCAATAGTCAAATAATTTGGCCATTTACCTCGATTTTGTGTGTATCGTTGAAGCCATTGTAATTTCAAGGCTCTCAATTTGAAAACAATATTTATTACCCCCGTTCCTCCCATTTTTGAAGGGCTATTTACAGTGGCTCTTTTCATCCTGTCGCCCTTGCCAGCCCAGTAAAACTTCCATATAATGTCATCTAGTTTTTTTATCAGATGATCAGGGCATGAAAGGATTGACCCATAAAAGGCCAAGCTACTACCAATTAGACTATTAATAGCTATAGCGCGGCCCTTCAAAGTAAGGGCCCGTCCTTTCCATCTATTGAGACAATAATTGATTTTATTGATTTTTTTCATCCCAATTATCTTCAGGTGTAACTTCGTTACCAAAATATATTCCCAATTTTTTTGGTTTATCATTGCACCATTGAAAATTTACTGGTTTGTCTATTCTGTTTTTCCATGCCCCGAGCCAAAGACCAGTGGTTTTTTTAACATTAATTTTGGAGCCCGATCCTTCACTGTACGTATAAAATAATTTTTCTAAAACATTGAAATCGTTGTTACTTGTAACAAAAATGTTCGTGTCATCAGCATGTTGTATAATGGTTATATTTTCCTGTGTGGGTAACATAATACCTTTGATTAATCAATTTTCCTAATAAGATTACTCAATCCTTCAGCACATATAGCATATAGCAAAGGAGAAAGAGGACAACCTTGACGAATTCCTCTCTTTGCTTGGAAAGGTTCTGTAAAGAAATTATTAACATTTATAGTAATTAAAGGATCCGAGTAGAAAGTTCTAATCCAGTTAATGAGTCCCACAGGTATATTAATTTTTTTCATAATGGCATACATATATTTCCATTCTATTCTGTCAAATGCTTTCTCTTGGTCCACGCTGATAAGAGCGGCTTCTTTGTGAGTAATGTTGATGTAGTCAATAGTATCTCTAATTGTCATTAAATTTTCCTGAATACTTCTTCCCTTCACCCCACAAGTTTGGGATTCATTAATCAATAAAGGCATGAGTTTGGCCATTCGTTGGGTGATAACTTTTGATATAATTTTATAATCAACGTTGAGTAAACTAATAGGTCTCCAATTCTTCAGATAGTCTCTGTCTCCTTTGTTTTTATATATCATTCTAATCAGAGCCATGTTCATTGACCTTGGCAGTTTCCCATTAATATTACAATATGTCACTACATCAATAAAATCATTTTTAATAATATACCAAAAGGTTATATAAAATTCGGCTGTAAGCCCATCTAAACCAGGCGCTTTGTCCTTAGACATTACTTTAAGTGCATTATATAACTCCTCGCTACTTATATCATTGTTCATTTCAAGAATGGTTTCTTCGTCAAAAGAAAAGGAATCTACCTTATCTAGTATTCTATTCAAATGATGATTGTTTATACCTTCAGAGGAGAACAGATTGACATAGAAATTCTGGACGTGGTTCATCATATCATTAAGCTTACTTATAATTTCCCCCTTTTCATCTCCAAGACGAGCAATATTATTTGATTTTTGCTGTTGTTTTACAGCTGAAAAAAAGGTTTTGCTTGGTTTCTCAGCATCAATTTTTTGTTTAGTGTGTAATTTGAGTTTAGCTTTTTCCCATTCCCGGTGTTCGTGAACTTTAAGCTTTCTCTCGATTTCAATAAAGTGGCTTTTATCCATTTTACCCGGAAAATTTAAAAGGTTTTCTAATTCGTTTTGAAGATTACATTTCTCTTTCTTTTCTTCATGTTTCTTCCCATTGCTATAATCCTTTATAATTTCCTGTAATCTATTTTTGCCTATATCCCACCATTCAAGAATGTTAACATATTTATATTTTTGATTGGTCCAGAATTTCCAAAACCATTCTATTCTCCTCTTACATTCTTCATCTTTAAGAATCGTATTATCACATATCCACCTTCCCTGACCCAAAAGTATAGACGAATTCTCCAGTCGAACAATGACTGCTCTATGATCTGATAGACCGGTACTTTCAACTGACATTTCTTTTATTTGCGTTATTAGATTTTCTGAAACAAAAACAGTCTATCCGACAAGTTTTATTCAAACCTTTATGGAAAAAAGTAGGGTTGGAAGGATTGATATTCCCTCCAACGTCAAACAAATTATTTTCATCAAAAAAATTACTCAGTGTTGGAACTTGAATCCTGAATATCAGTGTTTATTTGACAATTAAAATCACCGGCTATAATACAGTCATCTTCTTCCATGTTTCCTTCATAAAAGGTTTCCCTAAATTCTTTAAAGAACTGGTTTCTCTCTGCATTTATGTTAGGGCTGTATATCGAAAACAGAGATACTTTATGTCCGTTTATTTCTATATCTCCCTTAATCCATCTTCCTTCTTTATCATGACTTTCATTAGAAATAGTTAAACCACTTTTATATGATGTTAAAATTGCAACCCCTCTAGAGTTTTTCGTGCCATGGCTAAAAATAACATTTCCTCCCCACTGCTTGGCCCAGTATGTTTCATCGCACTTTTCACTGTGTGTTTCTTGGAGGAAAACAATGGCTATTTTCTTTCGGGTAAGATAGTTGAAAATCAATTCTCTTTTCTGGCCACATCCGAGTCCATTTACATTAAGAGTAGCTATGGTTAGTGCCATCAGAATTGAAATAAGAAAACTAAAAGAAACCATTGTATTAAGAATTTTGTAAATTTACCTATCATTCTTTCTTCCCCTCCCTCTTCCTCTTGTTGGGTACGAATCTGAATGTTGAGTACTTTCCCGATATTGTGTTACTGTTGCTCCTGTACCTCTCTTCTTCCTGAAATGTTGAACCCCTTTTCTAATGTATGGAACAAATTCTCCGTCGTCACCCTGTTTTTCAGAGTCCGTAGTATTTTCGGAATCTCTATCGTGTTCCATGTCTGATTCATCAGTTACCTCTTCATCTTCTTTGGCGAGTTTACTTGCTCCTGACTGTTCTTCGAGTTTTCGTTTTCTCCAGCGCGAAGGGGGCAGCAATTCTTTGACGCTTTCGTCCCAAAAACCCCGTGGCTTCCCTGCTGCTTTTTCCTGTTTCTTCTCGTCTCTTCGTCCCCTATGCCTCGCTTCAGCTGGCCCATCAGATTTTTGCTCATGATTTGCGTTTCCCTCCCGTTTTTCGTTTACCCGTTTCTGTTGTTTCTCGTACCCTGGACTCTGGTGGTTTTCTTTTTCTTTTCCTTGTTGTGTTTCTGTCTCTTTCCCTTGTTTTGGATTTGCCTGTCCCGTGCGGGTTTCACCTCCCTGTCTCTGCTGTTTGTCCTCTGTCGGTTTCTATCTTATCTCTGTCTTCCGCTTTTCTCTCGCTACTTTTTCTGCCCAAGTTGCTTTCTTCTCTTCATTTTCTTTTTCTCCGGTCTGCGTTTCATTCTCATCGTGTATTACTTTGGTTTGGTCTGCTGG
>CM055818.1:7990453-8015039 GCA_029582265.1 Zoroaster sp. YZ-2022
ATAAGAGCCTCCCCTACTGGTTTAGCCTTAATGGAACGCAAAGGAATTGCCTCGGCATATCTAGTGGAAGAACACATAATTGTGAGTATGTATTCGTGACTCAATCTACTTTTTGGCAAAGGGCCACCACAATCAATAATAACCTTGCTAAAGGGTTCATCAAAAACCGGTATTGGTTTTAAAGGTACCTTAGGTGGATTTTGGTTGGGTTTCCCAACTATTTGACAAACATGACAGGTTTTACAGTGTTCGGCTACAGACTGCTTAAGGTTTGGCCAGTAAAAATGATGCAATATACGATCAAACGTCTTGCCTACACCCAAATGTCCTGACATTGGTTCATCATGAGCTACACTCATAATAAGTGAGCGATAGCATTTAGGCACTACCACCTGATGTACAACCTCCCAATCGTGATCGGCTGGAACATCAGATGGACGCCATTTACGCATAAGTAGACCATTTTTCATAAAATAGCACACAGGTACCTTACATGAGTCTTCCTCACTTAGTGCTTTTTTACTTATGCTAATTAACTCGGGGTCCCTTCCTTGCTCTAGAATTACATCCTCCTTACTAAGAAAGGTATCACTAGAAATATCAAAATATAAAGGAAAGGGCTCTACCCGTTCAGAAACAGAGGTTTCTACCTCTGTAGATTCATCAGGCAAACTAGGAAAAAAAGTATCGGCTAAGTCGATATCAGGTTGACTTTCAGTCAACTCTCTAGAAACCTGATTCTGCAGACTCATTGCCCTGGTAGTCACACACGAAGGAAATATATCCGGAAATTCTTCCTCTAATTCTATTGTGTGATTTATGCTACTTGGCTTTTGAGTCATATAAGGCTCAACTACAACTCTTTCACCGGCAACATCATTGCCTAAAAGAAGGGTTATTCCCTCCAATCCCTGAGGCAAAGTAGGAGTTACTCCTACAGTCATAGGTCCAGAAATCAACTCTGATTTAAGTATAACTTGATGAAGGGGTACATGAAAACTATCATTACCTACACCAGTAATGAGCAAACCTGTTCCTAAGGAGGACTTCTCATTTAATGGCACTGCATCCTTGAGAATCAATGATTGTGAGGCCCCCGTGTCCCGTAATATAACAATTGGGTACTGGGGCGAACCTTCACCATCATCGAGGGAAATGAAACCTTCACTAACGAACGGTACAAATTCCTCCCTAACTTTACAAATAGAACCTTTGACTATATCCTCATTGAGTTGTGAGCCTAAGGAACTAGTAAAAGCTACAGGCTTAAAGGCACTAACCTGCTTCTTCTGCAAAGCAAAACAGTTAGCTATAGAGTGGCCCGACTTTTTACAGTATGAGCAAGTCACTCTAGATTTAGCCGAAGTATAAGCCTTATTACTGGTTCCTGGTTCAGAGTCGGTTTTGGGTTTAGTGCTAGTGTCTGCAGACTTTACGTTTGGCGAGATACTGCGGCCAAACCTTCTCTTACTGAAAAAATTATCACCCACTGGGGTCTTATGTGTCAACACATAATCATCAGCCATAACAGCTGCATTGTAAAGTTCCTTAACCTGTTGCTCTTCTAAATGAGCCCTTACATTGTCGGAAACACAACTTTTGAACTCCTCCAAAAGAATAATCTGCCTAAGTTTAGCATGGTCTTTACCGACATTACAGGAACTACACCATTTATCAAAAAGAATTTCCTTGTCATGGGAAAATTCAATATACGATTGTCTATCTTGCTTCTTTTTATTTCTAAATTTTTGACGATAAGCCTCTGGTACTTGTTCGTAAACTTTAAGTATTGTAGCTTTAACAATCTCATAGTCTGAACTTTGTTCAACTGGTATAGCAGAATAAGCTTCTTGAGCCTTTCCAGTCAAAACACTTTGTAATAACAAGGTTCGCATATCAGAGGGCCAATTGAGTCTTTCGGCGACTTTCTCAAAATGAGCAAAATATTTGTCGATCTCCTTATCTTGAAATAAAGGAACTAATTTGATGTGTTTGCTGGGATCGAAACTGCTAAACTGACTACCCTGAGATTGTTTAAACTTGGCTAATTCAAGTTCAACTTCAACCTTATGTCGCTGTTCTCGATGAATTTCTAACTCAAGTTGTTTAAGTTTAATTGTTTCAGACTGACTAGGTTCTTTAGATTCAGATTTTAAAAGTCCTTCGTCTACAAAAATTCAACAAGTACAGCCTTAAGATCAGCCTTTTCATGCTAGACATTACAGAGACTTCATAATATTTAGCAAGATCAAAAACTGCGATCTCTTTAAAGCATTCAGTTTCGATTCCACAGGGGATTTTTCAAAATCAGTAACAAAATCAGTAATGTTAAATGTAGCCATATTGTCAACTGCTGGTTTCGTAACTTTATAAAATGTTGAATACCAATGTTTGTTCAAATTTCTCGGACAAGCCCCCAATTCTGTTACGTATGGACTGGCTAAACAGCCAGTCACACACGGCAGAAGGAAAATGAGCAATATAACGGCTAGTAATTCAAAAGAACCATGGAACGAGAAGAACAAAACCAGCAATTATCACACAAAGAACCATGGATTAATATTCAAATAAACTTAACATCATAATTTATTTATAAACAAACACTACATTCAAAGAATACGTTATAACTACTAGAAACATCTTTACATAAATAAAGAGAACTTACATAAATGGCAAACGAAGTTACAACCGGTTATAAAGTAAAAGGTGCTCTGCCGGCTGAACACGGGTGACGGCTGGGCTATGTCTAACGGTGACCAACAACGATATTGACAACATCAACAGCAGGGTAGCAAGGACGACGACATCCCTCAGCCAAGCGATAGAAACAATAAACACTACCCGGCCGCACCCATGATCCAGCCCACAGAGAACTCAGCACTGGGTTTACGTACCCATTTATACAGGGCCGATTTGGTTAAATGGGCAAACATAATACTTCGTACAGCTTGTCCACAACATACTAAAGAACACAAAAACATAAAGAAACATATGGGGAATACAATGACCAGGATCATTGAAATTCCCAAGCTCTGGGCCAGGAGGAAATAAAATTGTTAAAAATCCTCAACTGTAACATCATCATCATCATCATCATCATCATCATCATCATCATCATCAACATCATCATCATCATCATCATCATCATCATCATCATCATCATCATCATCATCATCATCATCATCATCATCATCATCATCATCATCATCATCATCATCATCATCATCATCATCATCATCATCATCATCATCATCATCATCATCATCATCATCATCATCATCATCATCATCATCATCATCATCATCATCATCATCATCATCATCATCATCATCATCATCATCATCATCATCATCATCATCATCATCATCATCATCATCATCATCATCATCATCATCATCATCATCATCATCATCATCATCATCATCATCATCATCATCATCATCATCATCATCATCATCATCATCATCATCATCATCATCATCATCATCATCATCATCATCATCATCATCATCATCATCATCATCATCATCATCATCATCATCATCATCATCATCATCATCATCATCATCATCATCATCATCATCATCATCATCATCATCATCATCATCATCATCATCATCATCATCATCATCATCATCATCATCATCATCATCATCATCATCATCATCATCATCATCATCATCATCATCATCATCATCATCATCATCATCATCATCATCATCATCATCATCATCATCATCATCATCATCATCATCATCATCATCATCATCATCATCATCATCATCATCATCATCATCATCATCATCATCATCATCATCATCATCATCATCATCATCATCATCATCATCATCATCATCATCATCATCATCATCATCATCATCATCATCATCATCATCATCATCATCATCATCATCATCATCATCATCATCATCATCATCATCATCATCATCATCATCATCATCATCATCATCATCATCATCATCATCATCATCATCATCATCATCATCATCATCATCATCATCATCATCATCATCATCATCATCATCATCATCATCATCATCATCATCATCATCATCATCATCATCATCATCATCATCATCATCATCATCATCATCATCATCATCATCATCATCATCATCATCATCATCATCATCATCATCATCATCATCATCATCATCATCATCATCATCATCATCATCATCATCATCATCATCATCATCATCATCATCATCATCATCATCATCATCATCATCATCATCATCATCATCATCATCATCATCATCATCATCATCATCATCATCATCATCAACCATAAATGACATGTCCAAGCTTAGTGGGTCACAAGTCTTCTCTAAGCTAGACTTAAACAGCGGCTATCATAAAATTGAACTTGATGAAGAATCACGCTACCTCACAACACACATTGGTCTTTTCCAATTTAAACGACTCAATTTTGGAGTCAACAGCGGTGCAGAACAATTCCAGAATCTCATCCAATCAGCACTGGCTGGATTGCCAGGCTTTTTTAACATAAGCGATGACATTCTCGTGTATGGCAAGAACACCAATGAACACAACGACAATCTTGACAAGTGTTTGCAGCGCCTGAGAGAGAAAAATCTCACACTCAACAAAGCCAAGTGTCAATTCAACTCAAACACAATTGAGTTTTTTGGCCATGTGTTCTCTGCAGCTGGTGTTTCACCAAGTCCTATATACCAAAGTTAAGGCATTAGCAGAAGCCGCTCCTCCAACCAACAAAGAGGATCTTCACAGTTGTTTAGGTTTAGCCACCTACTGTGCCCGATTTATACCCAGACTAGCAACAATTTCAGAACCACTTCGAGCTCTCAACAAAGATTCCGCGCCATGGCAATGGACCAAACAGCAACAAAATGCTATGGATAGTATCAAACGCTCAATCACCGACCATTGCAAGATCGCGTACTTTAACCCGAAGAGCCGCACTGAAATAGTTGTTGTCAGTCCGATTGGACTCTGTGCATTACTAATTCAACATGACACTGCTGGAAAATCTGTTATTTCATTTCATTTAATTTAATTTAATTTAATTTGTTTGTTTCTTCTCAGTGTACATACAATGTGATATTCAACGTATTAATTAACAATATATAGTATGTTACATACAAAGAGAAAGGAAGTGATCTAAAAAACCTTGATAGGCTTAACGAGTAGAGCCACACCCTTGTGCAGAAAAAAATATAATAGTATATAAATAATAGATTAATAACAGATTGATAGATCAACTGAAATAAGGTATATAGCAAAATTCAGAACATAATATAAGAAGCGTACTTAATTAATAGCTACTTGAATAATATGCACTAAGATTCTTTTTGAATGAGTGTGGTGAAACATATTTTTTCATAGTATTAGGCAAAGAATTCCAACAAGTATTAGCACGATAACGTGAGCTCTGCTTTACAATGTTAGTCCGAGGACGTGGTTTGTGCATATTATCGGCCTGTCTCGTATTGTGTACATGTATGTCTTTGTTGTACACCAAAAAATATGTGGATCTGGATCTGGATCAAATACTGCCCAACACCCCTAAAAGGAGCAACACGGGCAGGGTATGGTGCACAGATGTAGTTGATGGTTTAATTTGCTTGGTTGCTTATTTCTTGTCGACTTGTGTGACGTACTTCCTTGCTTCTGCTTTGAATTTCTGTTTATCTTCAATTTGTGTGATATAATGTGGCAAGAGATTCCAATCTTTCAGAGTCCGGGGTATAAATGAATACTTGAGACAGTTTTTACTGGATGAGATTTGGATAAATTTACAGTGACGAGATGAGCGTAGGACTGGGCGTAGGATCATTTGAAGCGGTATGGCAAGGCGACCCAGGAGGGCTTCATGGAAGATGGTGACTCTTGCTACTTTCCTTCTAATCTCCAAAGGCTCCCAACCCAGTTGAACTTTCATTGCCGTTACGCTATTGTATCTCCCATAGTCCCCAATGACGAAGCGAACACTTCTATTTTGTACAGCTTCCAACTTCAGTGAGAGCTCTTTTGTATGAGGATCCCATATGGACCCCCCATACTCCAGGCATGGTCGTACTAGTGTTTGATATGCTAAGTTTTTTACAAACTTTGAACAGGAGTGAAGGTTTCGTCGTACAAACCCCAGAGTTTTGTTTGCTTTACTTATGATATTGTGCATGTGTGAGTTCCAAGTTAGGCTTGATGTGATTGTGACCCCAAGATATGGGTATTCTTTTGTTTCAGCCAATATAGTATTATTTAAAGTGTATGTATAACTTGATGGAGATTTTGAATGTGTTATTTTTAGGACGAAGCATTTCTGCGCGTTAAATTTCATCTGCCATTTAGCTTGCCAAGCGGTCAATATATCTAGGTCATGCTGCAATCTGCCAGCATCCTCAGGTCGGGCTACATGCCTATAAACGATACAATCGTCCGCAAACAGCTTAACACTGGATGTAAGATCATTTGGCAGGTCATTTATAAAAACGACAAAATCCATAGGGCCAGAAACCGTGCCTTGGGGGACACTCGAATCAACATCCACCCACTGAGAACATTTACCATCAATAACGACCCGTTGTTTCCTGTTCGTGAGAAATGCTTCAGTCCATTTTAATACTTTGCCACGTATTCCATACCGATTTAGTTTAAGCAGTAATCTTTGGTGGGTATTTATCAAAGGCTTTCGCAAAATCCATTATGATCACATCGACCTGATGTTTTTGGTCGACGTGGGTCGCAATCTCATGGATGGTATTAATGAGTTGCGTCTCACATGAATGACTTTTGCGAAAACCATGCTGATTTTCACATATGATATTGTACCTGTCCAGATGTTTCATTATATTTGACTTCAAGATATGCTCAAACAATTTACTGCAGACAGATGTAAGATTTATGGAACGATAATTTGATGGGTTTGTTTTGTCCCCTTTTTTATAGATGGGGGTGATATTTGAAATCAACCAATCTGTTGGGATAACACCTGTGTCTAGTGAATGCTGGAAAATAATTTTTAAAACAAACCCAATTTCCTTTGCTATTATTTTTAAATATTTGGGTGACATTCCATCTGGACCCGAGGCTTTGTTTGGGTTTAGCTCTGTTAACAACTCAACAACCCCCTCTTCCATAATAATGATATCAGGCATTGTTGGCACATTGCTCATGGGTTCAGATGGGAAGTCATCCAAGTTTTCTATTGTGAATTGTGATTTAAATTGGTTACTTAGTAACTCGGCCTTCTGTAAGCTATCTGTGATAAGCTTCCCACTTGTTTGATCTCTAAGGGCAGAAATTGTTGTATTTCCATTTTTCAATGATTTAATAAAACTGAACATTTGTTTTGTAGATTCTAAACATTTTTCACGAGTGTATCTCCTGTATGCAACTCTTGTTTCTCTTTTTACTCTTTTTCGCACGACTCGAAAGTTTTCCCAATCCATCTGTGTGTTCTGTTTCACGGCTCTATTGTAAGCTCTCTGTTTGCGCCTTTGGTAGCGTTTAATTTTCTGGGTAATCCACGGCATATTTTTGTTTTGTTTTACCATTTTTGATGGAACATGTGTTTCAATGGAAGCAACGGCTCTATTTTTGAATTCTATCCAGAGACTATTTGCATCAGTATCAGATAAATCTTTCATTGCAAAATCATTACTTATCATCTGAGCGTCAGCTTTTAATCCTTCTATGTTAGCTTTTTGATAAAGATACACTTTCCTTGGAGTCTGTTTAACCCTTTTGACACTTGCATCAATTTCCACTAACGGAATACCGTCATGGTCACTGATACCAGGGACCGTTGTAGTTTTGTTTACCAGTGTGGGGTTTGTAGTAAAAAAAAGATATGTTTTACCACGACGTGTCGGCCTATCAATGATCTGCTCTAGACCAAAATCAGCAGCCATTTCTATCATTTCCTTGCATATGCCAGGTTTTTGGCACCCAGAATTAGTACATTGAGACTCCCAATTTATATCACCCATGTTAAAGTCGCCTGCAAGCCAAACATTACTATGGTAAATATTTTTGATGTTATTAAGGGAGTCTCTCAACTTATTTAGGTAGGTCATATCGGTGCTAGGTGGTCTATAAAATGCCCCAACAATGATAGATTTGTTACTTTTGACTGACTCAATTTGAGTCCACACTAGCTCACAATCCACCTCCAGGTCCAATCTATGAAGACTAATAATATCACTCTTAGTCGCAATCAGTACCCTCCGTAAGAATTTCCTTTGGTGTTGGATTTTCTGTCCTTCCTAATGACAGAATAATTTGGTGGAAATACTTCACTGCTTTGGATTGATTCATTTAACCAGGTCTCAGTGCCCACCACTAAGTCTGGGTCATGTATCTCCAAGCATACCGCTAGCTCCGCGGTTTTCCCTTTCAAGCTTTGGAAATTTATGACCAAGACCCTTAGTGGACTCGTGACCCTGTTTGGATCATTATTGGCCTTTGTTCTATTTGGATTTCTCTCCTGTGTGTTTCTATTTTTTCTACCGGTTTTTGTTTTATTTTGTGGTGAGGAAGTTGCAATTGGAGATTTTATTTTATACAATTCTCCCTCAAATGACCCAATGCTAGTGTTTGTGCTATCAAATTCCATGTTGCCCGAGTTGAATAGGCTACTGGCTAAATTTGGCATCTTACAACGCCAGCATGACCATGTCAATTTGCTATCCTCAGTATATGCCTCAAAACTCTCCGTTTTCATGCTCAAGCAATCCACGTGATGCCAACCATCGCAAAAATCGCAACAAATAGATCTTTCGCCCCACAGACATGCTTTGTAACATATATAGCATGGAAACTGAGAGTCTGAAACACTTGGTAGAGAACTATTTGCACTCGCATTTCCACTAGCATTTGGTCCTGGGTTTGGGTGGCAATCATGTGCCTGGATGACAACAAGAATGCAAATGTAGAGTAAAGCACATTTAATAGCATGTTTTGTTTTGAATATATGTTTACTTAGTTTCACTATATTGGCTGAATATGCTTTGTATAGGAACTCTGGAGTTTTTAAACTTCGCCAATATGCATAACTAGTATTAGTCATATCACCCGTCTTCCTTGTCGCACTTGGGTCCATCACTGGGTAGCACTTTACATTTCCGTCGAGTGTGGGTCTTGATGTTAATGCCCATAACATTATTGGTCTAGAAAAGAGAGCGTACTCACAGTTATCGACGCCATACTTCATGTAGAATCTTACTACGGTAATCCTGGGTCGCCCCACACAAACCACTCGTATTCTCCCCTACGCCCAGCCACTGATGGAGCTTACGCCATCTTCATTTTGTTAATTGTTCACATGTAATAAATATAACTCCAAAGTCCAAGTCCATTGGGTCGTTATTGTTCAAAATGGCCACCGCCACGGTCCTCGGGTCTTGAGTAAAAAAATTTATCGCTAAATATCTCATCCATCTTAACACAACATTTAATGAAGAAGCAACCAAACCAACGTTCGATAGTTGACCGATGGTATGCAACTATAATTTTGTGGGAAACTTAGGTCTTGAGCTCAAATGATGTAAAAATTTGAGCATGGACTTTGCAGTGATGTTCCAAGCACATCCGACCAGCTCTACCCACAATGCACCAATGCACCAATGTGAATATGGAAGGATTAAGATTATTTATAGAACGGTATGCAAAAGTGGCTATATGAACATTGATTAGATCGGGAAGTTTGAGAATATTGAGTGAAGCAAATAGCTTGCTGGTGTGATCATTTAAATTAGTTATTGTAGCAGTAGCAAGCAGATCGCTTACCCCTGTGGAACAGCGTTATTCACAGACTGAGAGAGAAGCGTTAGCGGTTACATGGGGCATCTTGCACTTCCATTTGTATGTGTTCTGTAACTCCTTCACTGTCATCACTGATCACAAACCCCTCGTACCTATGTTCAACAACAGCTACTCCAATCCACCAGCGAGAATAGAAAGATGGCTCATGAAGCTTCAGCAGTACAGTTTCACAGTCGAGTACAAGCCCGGAAAAACAAATCCTGCAGACTACCTCTTGCGACATCCGTGCAACTCAACGCATCAGTTTGAGCCAAATGCTGAAGAGCATAGGCTATCAACTTTATCTCAAACGCAGTCCCGAAGTCACTAACAATGACAGAAATCCACACTGCAACCAAGAATGATGAACTCATACGGTCTTCCATTCAAGTGATCAAGACAAACACATGGAAGAAAATCAGATGCCAATCTGAAATCCGATCTCACAAGCATGTACCGGTACCGTGTGCGTAAAGAACTAAGCGTGAATGACACTAATGACATTCTACGTGATCATCGAATTGTGATTCCCAAATATTTACAGTAACGTGTGATTGGCATAGCTCATGAGGGACACCAAGGCATTGTCAAAACCAAGCAACTAATCCGACAGAAAGTTTGGTTTCCAGGCATAGATCACATGGTAGAAAGCACCATATCCAAGTGTCTGCCGTGTCAAGCAACGACGGTCGAAAAAGCAACAAGCGAGCCTCTACACATTCGTCACCGTTTTCACGAAGTGACGAATCAGCCCACACAGCTGCAAATCCATGTTTTGAGATAATCGCCCATGAAGTTGAACTGTTTTTGAAATCGCAACACCTGGAGTTGGGTAAACAAAATATTTCTGGCCCAGTAACGTTAAAAGTTATGACTTACAAGGCCTTTGCTGCAGTAACACAGTTAGACATGTTTCCATTATTGTAGAAACCGTTTTTAAAAAACATGGCTGAGGTTAGTTTTTGCTTTCAGGAAAAAAGTTAAGGTTTACAAGCAATTTTTGTAATTATGATTCATTTCAATTAGGCCTACAAACATTATGATACTCCCAGTCTCAGACAGCGCAGGATCGAGATCAATCGAAATTGCATTGTAAAAGGCATGTTGGTTATCATCAATACATTTGTTCTTAATACTTGCAAAAAAATATTAATTCCCCTTATAAAAAGGTTATGTCAAAATTTATTAAATTAAAAGTAATTGTGATGTTAATGTTTATTGTATTTCCTCTATATTTATCAAGCAGATCAGCAAGTGGATTTTGAGACATTGCAATTGCTTGATGAAATATCTATTGGAGAGTTAATCCCGAAAATTGGATTACGACTGAAATTCCTTCGTGGCTGGAAAGCAGAAGTTCATCATAAATATTTACTCTCACGAATGAGCAGAAATGGAGTTTTATCACCTGAAGTTTGTCCACGGTATAACATCAGGAAGCAAAACAAAAATAATCTGTATCCAGGATGGTTGCAATGAGGCTTTTTCGTTTTGCTCTACATATAAGCGTCATCTACAAGCCAAGCATGCAAAAAAAGCGCCCCCAAGGTCTGCTTGAAGTTACACTTAATGACACAGGAAGTGAAACTGCAATCAGTGATGATGGTGAATATGCAGATGAAGTTATGTCAGATGATGAACCCCATATTGACATTAACACACATATTGAGAAGTTTGTTTCCAAGATGATGTGTTCTTCAGTCCCATCCTCTTTCATTCAAAATGTGATAAGCGAAGTGGAAGAATTACTTAATGGTGTCGCAGAAGATAATGTTGAACAAACAATAACTTCAGTAAAAGATAAATATATGACAGGAGACAGTCCATACATTTGTTTAGATGAACTTCATCGATCACTGCAAACACTTAGAACTTGTTTCAATGGATTGAGAACCCTACATCAGCGAAAAGAGTATCTTAAAGAAAATTATGAAATGATACTTCCAGAGGAATTAACTGTGGGTAAAACATTTGTAACTCAAACTAATAAATGCACTGGAAATGTGATGCAAGTCGAACAAAAAGACACATATCAGTATGTGCCTATAGAGAACCTTCAAAGGTTTCTTCAGCAACCAGGTGTTTTACAAGCTGTCATGGAAGAAGAAAAATCAAATGATGTTAATATCTTGGAGTCGTATCGTGATGGCCTTCTTTTCCAAAAACTGATCAAAGAAGCATCAGAGAGTTTCACTTTGCCAATTGTCTTGTACAATGATGCTTATGAAACTGCTAACCCCTTAGGATCTCGCAGAGGAGTCCATAAACTAAGTGGTTTTTACACTAATGTCTTAAGCCTACCTGCAAAACATCAAGCATCATTACAACACATTTTGCTTGTAGCTTGTGCAAAACCACTGTTATTGGCAAAACAATATGGTATTGACACAATTTTGCCAAAGGTTGTGAAAGACATGAACCACCTACAAAAGTCTTGCATTGAAATATCCAATGAAGGTGCATTAGTAAAAGTAAGACCACTACTTTTCCAGGTCATTGGGGATACTTTAGGCTTGCATGAACTTCTAGGCTTTGTAGGAAGTTTCTCAGCAAACTATCCCTGCCGATTTTGCAGGGCTTCTAAGGAAATCATTGCTCACCAGTCAGTAGAAGATGTTACTCTTGAAAGGACAAAAGAAAATTATGAAGAAGATGCTGCCAAGGGAAATGTTAGTGCCACCGGTGTGAAAAGAGTTCCTGTTCTAAATAAATTTGATTGTTATTATGTGACTGACAACTTGGCCCCAGATATTATGCATGACCTGTTGGAAGGTGTATTGCCACTTGAGATTAAACTGACTGTGATGTCGTTAATAACGCAAGGATGTTTCACTCTGGTCGAATTGAACAATCGGATAAGTGCATTCAGTTATGGATTTACTAATAAAAAGAACAAACCCAGTCCAATACGTCAATCAGCGCTAAACAATCCAGGTGGGTCGAGTGGGCAAAAAGCTTCCCAGATGATGTGTCTTGCAGTTCACTTGCCACTTATCATTGCTGATCGAGTCGATGAGGAGTCGGAGGTGTGGGAAGTATTTCTGCAGCTGTTGGATATTTATAAAATTGTTATGGCTACAAATATCAGCAAAGCAGCTACATACTCACTGAAACACATGATACGTGACCACCATGAGCTCTTCCTACAAGTACATCAACACCGCTGTCTAACTCCAAAGCAGCACTTCATGCTGCACTACCCAAGAGCAATTAGGAACATTGGTCCATTAATCCAGTTCTCCAGTATGAGATACGAAGCAAAACATACACAATTAAAAAAATGGGCTTCAGTTTGTAATAACTTTAGGAACATTGCCAAGACGGTTGCAATGAGACACCAACAAGCACAATGTTCAAGCGGATCCTTCTCATCTAAAGGAATACTCAAGACTGGTGTTGATGTGCAGTATCAGGTCCCTGTTCCTGTGTCATCTTTAGATAAACATATGAGTGATGTAATCTGTGCATATCTAGGTTGTTCTGGAGACTCTGTGATTGTAGTTGCAAGTCAAGCAGACATAGAAGGCTACAAAATGAAGCCAAACATCTTGGTGTTAACCAACTGGAATGAAGATGGACCACAGTTTGGCCAAGTAAAGCACATTCTATTTTTTTGCTGGTTTCTGAGCTCGTGGCAGGTGACTTCATTTAATAGACACTACCATGCATATACTGTACAAGAGATGGATGACAATATCTTTGTGACACAACCACACAAGCTTTTTGATTATAGACCCCATCATTTGTGCCAGACCTACAACAAGCATGATGCCTCTTCTCATATTGCAGTGAAATTCAACTTGGCTTGAGGTAAAGGTAAGGTGATAAAGAACAATTAAAAACTAGAAGTCTGGTTATGCAATGTCAGAATTAGGCCCATGCTAATGAGTATGATGTTTAGTTTACAGGGGCAGATATACTAATGAATATGCATTTTTCCCCTAAAGGTTGTGAACTTTTCTTCTGATGCTTATTTTGTAACTTTGTTTATGAATGGAGGTGCAGGAGCCACCACCCTCACTTTCTTTTGTATTTGTGTGCTCACAGAAGTTGTGTGTGAATATGTATACATGTAGTATGCAAAGAGAGTTGGGTTAATTTGCATGAAATTTGAGGAATGTTAAGATTTTAGGGAGTGTCAGCAGACTCACCTAGATTCTTGAGAGAGGAACATGTACATGTATGTTTGAGAGAGATTCAAATGTGAAGTGAAGTGCCTATATCTCACCAGTGCCGCGCCAAAGTTAAAAACCCCGTGAGGTTGCTGTGCTGCAATTTTATTGCCAAACCAGAGGCAGATTCTTTCAGGCTGTCCTTTGAGCAATTGGATGGAAGCAGGAGTCTGAAGCGGCAGAGATCGGCAATTTAAGTTTGGAAACGGGAGGAAAATCATGGCCATGATGCGGGTATTTATCCCCCTCCTAGACGGAGATGTTAACTCTCCTAGTGAATGACAACTAGAGACAGTGTGTCATCAGTGTGTCCTCTTAATGTTTGGAGATGGAGAAGGAAGGCAGGAGAGCCTGGGCATAGACTGCACCAGTGTGGACTGGGTTGTAGAACTATTGCGGTGAAGCGTAGTGGAAAAGCTACGATAAGCAACAAAACTGTGGTAGTCCCCACAAGTTGCACCTGAGGACAGATTTAACCTTTGGACAATTTCACGGTGGGCCACTTTTATTTGTTTAATAATTTAGACATTTCTTTTCGAATTGGAGTTGAGAGTTGGATCGAAGGCTAGGTGCCAGACCGCTGAACAACGATTGATTTATTAACTACACTTGTAATTTTGATTAACCGACTTAAAGCCATTTCCATGGGTTCCTAGTAATTAGTGTGTATATACAGGGCGACTCAAAAAAAAGGTAATCCACAAATAGTGGGTTAATATGACCAGGTTATGAGGTTTATGATTATAAACATGATTGCATCATGAGGTAGGGGCTATTAGCTTTCCATTGATACCATCCTTGCAGTCATGCGATCACACATCACTGAGCACCATTGTCTTGAAAATGGAACATCAAATTCCAAAATGTGCAGGTTGGTGAATAATGGGCCCAATGGGCAGAAATCCAGAGGAATTGGGCTCATATCCAAACAGAGACAAGATACGTAGGTTACAGGACACACAATTAAATGATTGAAAGAAAACACATCTTATTCATGATAATGATTTTATTTGATAAGATCATTAACCCTTTAGGCACCAACACCTTCCACATGTCCACCTCCTCTCTCCACACAAAGTCCACAGCGACGATGCATGTCTTGCACAGCTCTTCTCACCATAGCTGGGTCATTGCGCAGAATGTTGACTTCGTGGTTGATACGATCCTGTAACTCACCAATATCTCGAGGAGGAGTGGAATAAACTCTGTTTTTCAAATATCCCCAAAGAAAGAAATCACACGGGGTCAAATCTGGTGACCTAGGTGGCCATTCCACGGCATGGTGCAGGGCGATAACACGATCTGCGAACAGTTCTCTCAACCGATTGCGGACTGCGATGAGACGATGACACGGTGCACCATCTTGTGCCCACCAAAGATATCTGAAAGTCCCTTGGATCTGACGCTGGAAGTGCTGCTCCATTTCTGGTACGACATTGTCGTTAATCATCATCAGGTACGCCTGCCCATTCACGTTCCCAGGAAAGAAGTAAGGTCCAATGAGGACACCATTCCCACACAATCCGATCCACATCGTGACTTTTTCTCGGCTCATATTCGTTTCGAAGTTAAAAGCTGGACGATGATTGGTTGGCGCGTACTGGACAATGTTGTGCATGTTAACCTGCCCATTCATGGCAAAGCCAGCCTCGTCACCAATTATGAAGTATCTCAGGAACTGTTCATCCCTTTCACACCGCTCCAGTAACCACCTCGAGAAAGCCATTCTCCTTTCCAAATCTCCAGGCAGAAGTTGGTGTCTGATATGTATCCGATACGGATGTAAGCGAAGGTCCAATCGTGTGATTCGGTTAAAAGTAGCATGTGGTATGCCAAGGCCATTCCTCCGGGTGCTGGTGGTCCTCGGATGTTCAAGAAGTTGTTGTCTCACTGCATCAATGTTAGCCTCAGACCGCCCAGTCCTTCGTCTTCCTGAGTTCCCTTTGTTACGATTTTGACTTGTCCCGTACTCATACATTTGAACGTTCGCCCAAATTGTCTTCTTTGCGGGAGGATCACGTTGTGGGAACTCTTCTCGAAATGCGTTTTGGACAGCCTGCAAACTTTTCGTATCATGGAACTTCTTCACAACGAAGACCCTCTGCTCTGTGGTTAACTGAACCATCTTGCAGTCGAATGAACTGTACCAGTGCACTGACACAACTTACACAAAGTCCAGGTGAAATTGTGATGACACACCCCTCTTACATAACCTGGTTGGGAACTGGCTTTTTCTTTTGAACCATGCCCATTATTCACCAACCTGCACATTTTGGAATTTGATGTTCCATTTTCAAGACAATGGTGCTCAGTGATGTGTGATCGCATGAATGCAAGGATGGTATCAATGGAAAGCTAATAGCCCCTACCTCATGATGCAATCATGTTTATAATCATAAACCTCATAACCTGGTCATATTAACCCACTATTTGTGGATTACCTTTTTTTTTGAGTCGCCCTGTATATATATGTAGATAGAACGCAAGAAGTTAAGCGTTTAAATAGTAGTCAGAGCAGAATTGTGGTGATCCGAAATATTAAGTTATAATCCCGAGGATTAACTTTGGGATTGATTATATTGGGGGTTGTGACGTCACAAGGATCAAGGTACACTTAATCGAACTTATTGGAATTTCTGCGCACGCATCTGGGTTGACTTTAATTACAAAACACCGAGAATGATTTTGAGGTGATAGTGGAATCCGTGTCCAGGTGGCCTTCGGAATTGCAGCG
Source organism: Zoroaster sp. YZ-2022 (assembly GCA_029582265.1). Classification (NCBI taxonomy): domain Eukaryota; kingdom Metazoa; phylum Echinodermata; class Asteroidea; order Forcipulatida; family Zoroasteridae; genus Zoroaster; species Zoroaster sp. YZ-2022. The sequence continues at coordinate 8,007,170 of CM055818.1, forward strand.
ACGTCTCTACTCCAAGCTTCAGGACATGTGCAACACTGCCAGGACGGCTACAAGTAATCGGAAGGCATGTCCTCTTGGTTGTCGTCCTGGACAACAATACGCCAACATATACAACCACATGGCTAAGGTACACAAGATGAAACTCTCGGCTGTGAAGAGTTCCAAAGCACCTGGATCCACTTCCCCACCCATGACCCCCCAGCCTTCCTCTTCCTCGCCGTTGGAAGACACCGATGACAGTAACGGCCGTTCGAGCGACAGTACTGGTCCCTCGCCACACAGCGAAGAGTAAAGCAGTGCCAACAGTAATGGTTTTCATAACTTGAATGACGCCAGTAAGAAGTCGATCGCTAACAGAGCCACGCCCATCGCAGACACTATCTCACCAGCAAAATGTGAATCATTCAAGATGAAACTGTTGGCTGTGAAGAGTTCCAAAGCACCTGGATCCACTTCCAAATCCAAGACCCCCCAGCCTTCCTCTTTCTCGCCGTTGGAAGACACCAATGACAGTTACAGCCGTTCGAGCGACAGTACTGGTCCGTCGCCATACATCGAAGAGGAAAGCAGTGCCAACAGTAATGGTTTTCATAATTTGAATGACGCCAGTAATAAGTCGATCCCTAACAGAGCCACGCCCATCGCAGACACTATCTCACCAGCAAAATGTGAATCATTCTCAAGCAGGGCTCGCAACGAAGCAGAAGTCATTGGGCTTAATAGTTCCTATCAGAATTGCCTGTTCGAAGAACTGGAGCAATACATCCGAGAGACGGGTAGAGCTCTACCACGTTCTAACCACCCCCGTGAAGTTGTGCAAGTTGTGTCAAAATATCTTTATTTTGCCAACGGTGGTAAAGTGGTTGAGAGTGCAAGTGAAATTCCATGGCAGTTGTTAGCAGCACAGGAGAAAATACAGGCGTGGCTTTCCAAGTACCAGAGCATTGGCACTAGTTTTGGCTCACTATATAATAAACTGGACTATATCAATCGTGCGGGCAAATTCTGCTGCACCATGAAGTCTGTGAAACTGTCGAACGAGTTTTTGGTCTTCATTTCAACACGTCTGGCTGAATTTAGCCGCAAGAAAAAAAAACATGCAGGTGAAAAAGCTTGAAGAGAGAGAGAGGCCAGTACTCAATCTTCAGAAAGTCTACCGGCAAATTATGGTTGGTGACGGTGTTGTGAAAGTGTTCAATGACATTGTTCGTGAGGCTGAAACCAGCGAGCAGCCACTCCAGAGTGCTCGCTTCCTCATAGGTATGAGGGTAGCGATGGCACATGCCTTCATTGGCATTGTGTCGAGGCCCAGTGGCATTATCAATTTAAAGATGTCGGATGCACTCAAGCCATCTCACGGGAAATGGGATCGGGATGGTGTGGTTATCATCTACAGTGGAGTTCACAAGACATCTAACGCTTACGGTGCCTTGAGGTGAGTCTCTTAATTAAATTTCTATGTAAACCACCAGGATACTAGAGTGCCGACTAAGCAGTGTTTCTTTCTTTTTTAACTAAATGTAACAATAGGCAGATGTCAACGCCCCTTTAGTTGCTCTGTCCCCTGACGACAGACAGAGCATACTGTCTTAAACTTCGAGTTTTCTCTTGGTTCTTTTCAGAATCTCATTTTTTTCATTTCATTTATTGATTTCACAGGTAGAAAAAACAAATAAACACAAATTTACATTAGATTAACAGAAACAAAGGTAGCACCCCTGTAGGATTACAAAAAAGTAAACTAAATTACTGTCGAGTTGATCTCCTGATACTACCACTTAGGAAGTAAACAAACATTGAATCACACAAAGAACGATAAATGGCTTTAGGCACACTTTGAGATATAAAAATTATATTATAATAAAAATATAAAAACTTAAATACTACACAGTTTGAGTTAGGACATCTGCTAGGCCAGGGACTAATAAATGTTTTCTAAGTGAATTAACAAATAAAGATAAACTATAAATAACTGTTTCTTTAACATCTGTTGGTAGCACCTCCCATAATCTAGGGAATCTATAAAAAAGAGAATGATGAGCAGCATTGGATCTTGCCATTTGATGAGAAAACTTAATAACTTCAGTATGTCTACGATTAACATGGATTAGATCAATAGGAATGCCAAATTTATTATATAAACATTTAATAGCAAACACAATTGAAAGGAAATGAATTCTATTGTTTAAAAACGGAAGACCCAACTTGACACACCTGTCAGAATACACAATTTCACTATTGGAATTAATTAAGCCTTTCTCGGCAGGCCTAAACAAAACGGGTGAAACGTCTTTGTACCTTCTCAAGCGTTTCTTGCTGGGTAGTGAGGACAGGGCACCAGACGGGGGCTGCATACTCAAGTATGGGTCTGCTAATTGAGCGATAAAGTGAAATAAGAATTTTAGGGTCCCTAGTTTTAACTACTCTACCAATAAATCCATTTAGCCTTGTGGCTTTTGAAGCAACATTGCTAATATGGGTTTTCCAGCTTAAGTCCCTAGAAATAATAACACCAAGGTATTTTGTAGTTATCAACATTTTCCAAAGTGTAATCACCAATATTATACAGTGGTTTAGCAGGATTTCTAGAACGGGTCACAGTCATTAGCTTACATTTATTTGGGTTTAAAGCCATACAGTTTAAATTACACCAGGTGTTTATGTGCTGCGGATCATTCCGGAGTGTCACTTCATCATCTGGAGTTTTAATAACTCTATACAAAACAGTGTCATCTGCATATTGACGAAGATTCGACTGAACACAAAATGGCAGATCAAAAGCAAAAATGTTGAAAAGTAAAGGTCCAAGAACAGATCCCTGTGGCACACCAGAATGAACTGCAGCCCAGTCAGATGATGATCCCATAAACTGAACCCGTTGAGACCTATTTGTAAGATAAGACTTAAACCAGTCCAACATTGAACCACAAACGCCACATTTATGTAATTTGTTCAAAAGAACTTGATGACTCACACGATCAAATGTTTATTAGACCAATCTAAAAATATGGCATCAATGCGGGAGGGTTTCGGAACATCAAGTGCATTGGCCCAGCTATGATAAAGAGTTGTCAATTGAGTAACACAGGAGCGCTTTGGCAAAAACCCATGTTGAGTAGGTGAGATTATCCCCCCTCTATACATATGATTAATGAGATGTTTACATACAACCCTTTCAAGAATCTTACCAACAACAGAACAGAGTGAGATGGGTCTATAGTTTGACATAACATGAGCATCACCAGTTTTAAATAATGGAACAACATTCGCTAGCTTCCATTCATGAGGAACTACACCAGAGGCAAGCGAAAAGTTAAAAAGTTTAGCTAATGGCTATCACTAATGGCTATCACAATTTAGTTTAAGCAACATTGGAGATATGTCATCAGGACCACAAGATTTATGCATGTTAAGTTCAGAAAGGAGTTGTTTAACTTCAGCTGGAGTAGTTGAAATGTTACAAAGACGAAAATCAGTAAAAGTGTGATCACATGAGATATCAATGATATTGTTAGAGTCACTACTAAAGTTTCTCTGGAAAATAAGGTTGAAATTCTGAGCAATATTGACCGGATCATTAATAACGCCATTTTCAGTTTGAAAACTTGTAATTGTACTCTTTCGACGCTGGGTACTAACAAACGACCAGAACCTTTTAGGATTAGATGGAGAATTCATGGCCATGTCCTTGATATAACTACAATATGATTGTCTAACTAAATATTTGACCTCATTCCGAAGCTTTTTGTATTTGTTCCATAAATTATGATTATCCTTGTTACGGATAGCTGCTTTGTAAGCTTTGTTTTTCTTTTTAGACAAAATAATGATATCTGCAGAAATCCAAGGATGTTTCTTTCTACCTTTACATTTGGCAATAGGAACAATATCTTTCACAGCAGCAAACAATAGGTCTTTAAAATAATCCCATACCACATCAATGTTGTCTGAAGAAAAACAGGTGTCCCAAGGCACCATGCAAAGAGTGTCACATAAAGTATTGATATCAGCTTTATTATATTGGTAAAAAGACCTATTCATATTTTTTTGATCATGAGAGGTTAACAAGTTAAAATAAACACCATTATGATCACTGTTACCAAGACCAGAATGCTGGGTAACGATTGAAAATAAGTCGGGTCTGTTGGTAAATAACAAATCTATAACTGAGCCAGAATTGGTAGGTGAATTTCCATCACGAGTGGTGAATGTAACTAATTGCTGTAAATTGAGAATATCGGAAATATTATGGAGACGTTGTACTGAGGATGATTGTATATGGGAGTTATTTGTTGACACCTTAAAATCTATGTTGAAATCACCAAGTATAGCAATGGCAACGTACTGTTGGGAAAATGCCAATATATTTTCAAGAACAGATTGATAATCCTCAAAAATGTAACAGTGGCACTCGGAGGCCTGTACAAACATCCCAATAACACTTTACCATGTTTAGTATGTATATCAACCATAATTAATTCTAGGTCCACATGTTCAAACTCATATTTACGAACCGGAGATAAATGTTTAGCAATAGTGACAAATACTCCCCCACCATGCCTGTTACGATCTTTTCTGAAAATAGCATAATTACAGTTAGAAGTGAGTTCTCCATCATGTATCGAGTTGTCCAGCCAGGATTCCGTGATAAAAGCTAAGTCAAGCTTGTAGACATCTAGTTCCGTTTGAAAGAGAAGCAACTTGTTGACGATACTTCTTGCGTTGAACAGAACTGCGCTAATAGTAGACTTGGATGAAAATCCCAAAGCAGTCTGAGATAATGGTTGAGATATTGGTCGACACTGTGTAGGCTGGGAAGATGACGATGACGATGACGATGATGATGGTAAGAGCTTTGTAGATGGACCAGGATTACTGCAATATCACCACAGACATCCAATACAATGTTAAATGAAGCAACACAGTTGGAATAATAACTGATTGGGGCATTTCCAAACTTACAGTTTCTTGGAGGTCTTGGTTTGTACTTGTATATAGTCAGCCATGATGAATTGAAGAAGCAACAAAAGGGTGCTTGGTCAGAACATGGGCTTGATTGTGTTGTACAATAGCAGGCATCAAGGAGTTGAAAAACTTGAAGTTGAAGACGTGAATAGGGGCAGGATGCATGTATGTGTATTTGTACACAGTTCCACCATGATGGTTGCATTGTGAAGATAAACCATGCTTGCTCAGAACAAAGGAGTGTGAAAGCAGGATGCCAACTGCTGGGATGACCATAATGGGGTTGGTCAAGCGTAACATGAAGAATGCAGCAATGACTTGATACAGTGCAAGATTCTGGCTGAATATACTGAGAATCCATGAAGAAAACTGGCCAGGAATCATTCCAGAAACATTGAGAATGTACATTTCTTACATCAGAAGAAACAGTAGTCAAAGCCCCACCAGCTGGTATGAAATTCATACAGTATGTGAAGCTCCAAATGGCAAAAATAGTACATATTGTCAGAGCCCAGCAAGGAGCATGCGGACTGACCGCCATCACAAAATCGTTTAGGAACAGACCAAAATACTTCAAGAATCAAGTCGAGGTGACAAAAAAGTTGGTTACTTCGGAAGAGGAGCTCCGCAGAAAAAACTACATCTTTCTCCAACGTAGCACTAGAGATAATAGTTACATGGTGCTACCCCATATTACTCCTGTTTGTCGCGGCACCATGCACACTTCCAAATCTCACCCTTAACTTATGATTTTCCTTCCATGTTACTATTTTTTGTCCTTGATCAGGGTCTCCTCGGATGGCATTAGCAAATCAATAGTGTGGAAGTATACATCTGCTGTGTAAGACCAAAAGCCCCCTGCACCTGCAATGGCAAGTGTTTTTTTTTTCAATAGTGAGGGTAGACCGCTTAATAGCAGTACCTTCTCAAAGGCTCTTGAATCAGTTCAAAAGCTTGCAGGTTACACTGGAGTGAGGGCGACAGATTTACGAAAAGCAGTTGTGACATGTCTCGCTCGAGACGAGGATGTAAATCGTAGGTAGGTTTTTTTCATTTCTTTTAATTTTATTTGCCAGCAAACAATAAACATTTAAAAATTGCACAATCAATAGAGTTAAAGTAAGCATACAAAGTAAGCATACCCTAAACAATAAATACATTTAAAGACAGGATAGTACAGAGCAACCAGGCTGGGCGGGCATATAGGAACAACCTCAGGGGGAGGGGGGATTGTAGCAAACAATTAGAAACGCAACAAAAGACAAGAACCCTGGCAGGAAAGACAAAAAGTCACTTTGTAAGTGGCTATCCTAATGATTTACAACACCGCACGGAAAAAAAGACCAGACAACCCCCCCCCCCCCCCATGAAGAATGTCCCCCAAGTTTGACTTTTTGAGTTATACATACCAACCTAACAACTCACAATGCTTTGAATGATTCCAAAATTATGATGAAGCGATACTCCTCGCCGAAATGAGGATTATGACGACCTTGACACTAACATTTACGACCCATTTTGGAAAATGTTTCACGAGAAAAATTATTTAAAAAAATGGGATGGGTCCCACACGGCGGGGGACATGGTCCAGGAATCGTCCTTTTGTTTCCATCTTTATCAATCTTTTGACGAAAAGGTAAGACTACAGCAAGAAAAATCTAGTTTTGGACTATGTAAAAGTGCATAAATAAAGAAATCAATGTTTTCAATGTTTTTATGATGTTTCATATTCGGTGTCAAATTACAGGGAATGGGACCTTAGGGGAAATTCCTCATTTTGATAGAGCAGGTCAATGTACAAGAACCAAAAAAGAAGTAAAACTATACAATATAAATAAAAAAAAAAAATAGATACGGATCTGGCAGCAGATTAATTAATAAAGGGTTTTTAGTGCCACTTAAAAAACCAGGCAGGCTTATCCTAAATTGGTCCCTAACATGAGATGGCAAATTGTAAAAATAGTGACCAAAAAAATAGTACTCGACACCACATGGACAATGAAAGCCCAGACAACCCCCCCCCCCCCCCCAGGAGAAATAACCCACCATCAGGTATTTAAGTCAGGTAGCTTAAACTTCTTGGCCACCAAAATATTCAAACCAGAAATTAATTCAAAAAGGGACAAAGTTATCAGACCCAATTGAAAGAAATAAAAAGTAAAGTAATTAATACCCCCAAAACCCAAGTAATAGTTAAACAAGATAAAACAACTTAAGTCTGGACCTGCCAACTGACTTCCTTAAAATGTTTCTTGTGGCTCTTAAAAAGCTAGGGAGGCTAGTAAAAAGTTAGTCCCTGACACGAGTAGGCAATTTGTCAAAATAAACAGGAAAACTGTTAAAAACAGTATATTTAAAAGTATCAGGTCTGGCATACGTATAACAGGTTCATTTTTAATTAAAGTTGTTCATTTTTGACAATTTTAAGAAATAAGTGCATTATATGGCCTTTTTTCAATCAAAATTCCATAAAAATTAAAATTCTGAGGTGCTAAATGAGATTTTCTTATGGTTAATACCCATTTATTAAATGTATGTATGTATTTGCAATTTTAAGGTTTGATTATGAGAGCATATTTTTTCGGCTTATTAAAACATCTTGTTTTTTGTAAATTTTTAGGCAACTTTTTTACCTTGCTAAGTGAATTTTAAAATGGTTACTTATTCATTAAAATATGAAGCTCTTTTTTGAAAGAAATATAATTTTCTATACACATATCAAATTAGAACGCTTTTTTTGAGATGTTTGTAACAGATTTTGTGTGATCGTTTATTTCTTCATTTCAGTGCATCTTTAGTACAAATTCAAATAGATCTTCTCATGTTTTAAAGTACACAGCATACTTTTTTAAGTACAAATGTCGTTTTTATAACATGTTTTTAAAAAAGATATCATTTTCATTAC
>CM055818.1:8015539-8168174 GCA_029582265.1 Zoroaster sp. YZ-2022
GAAAGAAAAATACACTAACCACAATCCTTTACTCAAAGTATAAACAAATTATTCATGTTATCTCACTGTCTTAATTAGCATCGATGTAGTGTCTATCTTCTGGTTTGCTAGCATACTCTGTTATCTCCTGAGTGAAACACGTCTTCTAAGCTCCATTTCAGCTAACTGACCTGTAGTAAGTGAATTTATAAAAATGTTATTTTGATTGGACAGCAACTGTGATGAACATGATGGTGATTTGCATGATTTTGAATCAATTTTGCAGCTCCTGAAGAGTATAATACATAAGAACAAGTCATGAAAGACATAACCCAATGTCTTTATATGATGGTTGGGATCTGTAGATCAATGAACTGCAGTCAAATATCAGACTTATCAACATGGGGCTCTTTATTATAAAAGATAATATGGCTTCCCCAATCTTGTAAGACCACGTCTGCAGTCTTACAGACCACCACACAATTATTACACCGGAAAACAGGTGTCCTATTGTCAATTAACTTATGTACAGGTCCATCTTCTTATGGTACCCATTAATGCTTAATAAATCCTGTCGTAGCCCACCCCTATGTCAGTCCAACAGACTGGCTGTCACCAGCCATACTATTGTATCATCTTTTCCTAGTATTAGATTACACTCGCAATCATGTCGAGTGACTAGTTTTAATGTGAAATATAAATGCCATGTATCAACCTCTGGGTCAGTCTTGCATTCCTCTCTTGTACTCTACGCTACCTCTCTACAAGTGTACCTCTTTGTATAGCCCTACAGTGCGATTAATAAAATCCTGTATTTAGCCCAAAGAGAAGTCTCCACAGAGTATCTTATTTGTCTTCACTAGATCTCTATACTTTCCTAACTACATCGGCCAGCTCCAGTAACATCATTCCAGTGTTACATTTGGTAGCAGCAGTTTTTATCCTTGAAGCCATCGATTTGCAAGCTTGGTGTGCCTGCTTTCTTTGTGTGCCAGACATTTCCCTTGTGGTTTCACCTCCTTGCTTTCGCCAGAGTTGGACACCGATCGTCCAACTAATTTCAGTTTTGCCTTCTTTCTATGTGTACAGGTGGATGTAGCCTATTCTCCCACCGCCTCCTTAGCCAAGGTGAACTTTTCTTCAGCCGCCTTCCAACGAGCTGTAACCAGTGCTCACCAACCAAACCCATTTCCAGCCCATCATTTTACAGCTTTCAAATTAAACTGATGGTTCGCCTGCTTTTTGTCATCTTTTCCTGTGATCCTCCTCCTGACGTCTTCCTGTTCTCTTCTCCAACAACTATTTCCCCTCATCTCTACGGATTGATCCGATTCTCCATCTTCACGAACAAACTACGCCATTTCTGCCAGTGGTCACTGTATCTTATTTTCCTGTTTGTTCTTCGCGCTGCTCTTCAGACTTTTATTGTTAACGTTGCCTCCTCCGTATTTTCCGGACTATTTGCTGTATTTTCGGAGCTTCTACACAATCCTTAGATTCCAGGCTGCTTGCTGTTCATGTTCTTTTACTCCGGACATGCCGCATTTGGTGTGTGTGCGCTTTCCAGTATGCTGACCTAGTTTCTTCTCTCTGCTTGTTTCTTTGAGTTCTTCAGACTTTTCTGTGACTACGACACTTTCATCTTGTGTTGCCACAGCCCTACTGCCCGTCTTTGATCAGCAGCACCAGTCAGCATAGCATAAGTTCAATTATCCCATTTATTACTGTCGTATTTCTAAAATTTCATTGTTCTTTCTGCTATTTTGTGGTACATTGTGCCCAATTAGCTTTACTGTTGATCCATAAATTTTCCCCGTTATTTAACGGGTGACTTCATTTCATGACTTCGCTTTGTATTCTTTGGTTTTCTCTCTCTTATTGTGCCCATTCACGCTTTCACTATTTTTTCTTCTTGTTCATATTATTTGTCGGTTTATTATTTCTCATAATATTTTTGGTTGGTTAGTTTGTTTGTACCTGTTCATGTCCCCCACCACCAACCACCCAGTAACTCCACACTTCACCACCATGCCTACACAAGCTTTCTACAAGCTTGATTGCTGCAAAGTTGGATAACCTCCCATCACATGACCATCCCTTGTATGCGCATGTTCTCCCTCTCCCTACTGGTGCCCCTGCTCACCCGTTCCCAATAGCCCCCATCCCGTTCGCGCCAGCGATACATACTAATTCCCAATCCGATGTGATAATGCACACTCCCATTTCTAGGGGTATTGATCGCTATGTCCACAACCGGGACCGCTACCCTAGCAGTGATTAGTAATTTAAGGGTGTGCCGGTGTCGCGGGTTTATTCATTTTACCATGTCAGTTGTTACTCTGTTTGTATTGGAATGGTGACCTGTTGTTTTAGTATAATCATGGTATAATGTATATGTTGTGGCCCAATGTGTTTATCTTTACTACATATTTGGTGCCCCTCGTTCTATTATTCAGTTAAATTTATTACTTTTATTTATATTTGTTGAACAGTTCACTTACCACATTTTTTTGTTCACTACATTGCTCACATAATTTCATTTTGGTTTTGCGTAATGCCTTTCAGGTGATTTAAATATGTTTTATGAGGTTTCTTTTAATTAGTGTTTTTTTCACTTTCAGCCTTGATTTATTCTTATTCCAGGTATCCACATTTTCTTTTGCAAGCATGGTTTGAGTTATTTTATTTGGTTTTCCATTTCCGCTTTCCCATGGATTATTGTATCAGCATAATTCCTAATTCTTGTGTTTGTTTTAATTCTACGTTTTGAAAATGAGGTTATTTTCTTCCCCAGATGAAAGTAATATAGCTGTCTTGTGAATACGACAGTCTTGAATACCACTGATATTACACCGGAAAATAATAATAATAATAATATGTAATAATAATAATAATATGAATTTATTGATGCGCATTTTCCCATAAAAATGTACAAAAGCGCATTACAATCTTAAAACTAGCACATAATAGTAAAACAAACAGATTAATACATTAAGTCAAAAGATGTAAAAACAACAAAGTTACACTTAAAATAAATAAATTAACCAAATGCTTGTTTAAAAAGGTGTCCTATTATCCAATTAACTTATGTACAGGTCCATCTTCTTATAGTACCCATTAATCTTAATAAATCCTGTCAATGGCCACCCCTATGTCCAGTCCAACAGACTGGCTGTCTGGCCATACTATTGTGTCTCTTCCTAGTATTAGATTACACTCACTGATCATGTCAGTGACTAGTTTTTCAATGTAGATATAAATGCCATGTATCAACCTCTGGAGATTCAGTCTTGCATTCTCTCTCTTGTACTCTACGCTACCTCTCTACAAGTGTACCTCTTTGTATAGCCCTACAGTGCGATTAATAAAATCCTGTATTTAGCCCAAAGAGAAGTCTCCACAGAGTATCTTATTTGTCTTCACTAGATCTCTATACTTTCCTAACTACATCGGCCAGCTCCGGTAACATCATTCCAGTGTTACAATAAGAACACAGCCAAATAGTAATAGTGGCTCAAACAAAGTGACAAAACGACTCCCATTATTTCTTTCTACCTGATGGCCGAGTCATCAGAAATGTGGGTTCGAATCCTTGCTGTGACCATATATAGTACTTGTGTCCTTGAGTAAGACACTGAATACTGAACATAACTGCTTCTCTTCACCCAGGAGTAAAATTGGGTACCAGGAGGGTAAGCTCGGGCTGTACCCCCAGAGTTGAGAAAGTTTGAAGATTGAGTAAAATACACTCCCTAGCTGGGACCTCATAAATTTGTAATCATTCTTGCGGTATTAAGAAAAAAGTACTCTTTCAAATAAATGTATTTCCTTTTTAACAGTCCCTCACTATTCAATTGAGAATTTCACATGGTGTCGCCGTAAATAGTCTTTACTTAACAGTCCCTCAGAACTATTTCTATAGGGATACTAACTGATCACATTTATCTCTGTGGACATTTAGAAGAAAACTAACATCTGATTACTCCAGTGTCTTTAGTTCACAGCATGATGTGAACGTAGAGAGCATCTTCTTGGTATTACTGTCTGTATAATCCGACAGAGACATCATGGTGATCAGCTAGTATTCATCATGAAAGTGACAAGTTTAATTCCTCACCGTTAAGATCAGTATCCAGGCCATGTCTAACATCCCTTCACTTCAAGCCTTCATCATCTTAACTGTGAGGACTATTTGTCCAGTTTTACCTGTCCAAGCAAGAGGTGAAAGTAGAAGACATCTTCCTAGTAGCTGCCTGTAAAATGTCCAAAGAGACAACATGGTGTTTAGCTAGTATGTCATGTCTATCATCCTAGCCCCTTACTGTCTGAAGTTCACATCTCAACTGTGAGGAGTGTTTGTCTAGTTTGCCCCTGTCCAAACAAGACGTAAAAGTATTAGACATCTTCCTGGTATCACTGCCTCCAGAATGTCTGACAGAGACAATGTGGTCATCAGCTAGTATCCATCATGAAAGTGACAAGTTTAATTACTCACCGTTAAGATCAGTATCCATGTCATCTGTAACATCCGATCACTCCAGTGTCTGAAGTCCAGAGTTTGCCCTGTCCAAGCAAGAGGTGAAAGTGGAAGATGTCTTCCTGGTAGATGTCTGTAAAATAACTGAAAGAACAAAAGACTTTAGCTCAAATTCACTGTCAAGAAATGTTCACTGAAAATCTATCTGTGAAAGGTTTAGTTTAATTATTGGTCCTTAATTATTTTGAGAAAAATACAATACATAAGCACAAAGTCATGAAAGACAAAAGCAATGCCACTATGATAGTTTAAGGATCTGTAGATCAATGAACTGCAGTCAAGTATCAGACTTATCAACATGGGAAAACAACTTTATTATAAAAGATAAGAACACAGCCAAATAGTAATGGTGGCTCAAACAAAATGACAAAATGACTCCCATTATTTCTTTCTACCTGATGGCCGAGTCATCAGAATGTGGACCGTTTGAATCCTGGCTGTGACCATAGTACTTGTGTCCTTGAGCAAGATACTGAATACTGAAAATAATTGTTTCTCTTCACCCAGGAATATAAACGGCTACCAGGAGGTTAGAGGTTGTTATTGTTTGAAAAAGCTTCTGAAGCTCTATGGTAGCTCTATGGTTGCTGTATACTCCCCAGGGAGTTGAGAAAGTTTGAGGATTAAGTAAGATGCACTCCTTAGCTGGGATCTCACAAATTTGTATTCATTCTTATGAAGTATTAAGGAAATAATTAATTTATTCCTTTTTAACAGTCCTTTAGTTATAACTTTCTACAGGGATACTAACTGATCACAAAGTTGTCTCTCTGTGGACATTTTGAAGTCGACAAACATCTAATTACTCCAGTTACTTTAGTTCACAGCAAATTAGAGACCATCTTCCCAATATTACTGTCTGTATATAATGTCTAACAGAGGCAGCATAGTGATCAGCTAGTATCCATCATGAAAGTGACAAGTTTAATTACTCACCATTAAGATCAGTATCCATGCCATGTCTCCCATCACTCAAAGCCTTCGTTTGTCCAGTTTTACGTGTCCAAGCAAGAGGTGAAAGTAGAAGACATCTTCCTGGTAGCTGCCTGTAAAATGTCCAAAGAGACAACATGGTGTTTAGCTAGTATGTCATGTCTATCATCCTAGCCCCCTTACTGTCTGAAGTTCACATCTCAACTGTGAGGAGTGTTTGTCTAGTTTGCCCCTGTCCAAACAAGACGTAAAAGTATTAGACATCTTCCTGGTATCACTGCCTCCAGAATGTCTGACAAAGACAATGTGGTCATCAGCTAGTATCCATCATGAAAGTGACAAGTTTAATTACTCACCGTTAAGATCAGTATCCATGTCATCTGTAACATCCGATCACTCCAGTGTCTGAAGTCCAGAGTTTGCCCTGTCCAAGCAAGAGGTGAAAGTGGAAGATGTCTTCCTGGTAGATGTCTGTAAAATGTTTTTAAAAAAATTTAAAAAAAGACTTTAGCTCAAATTCACTGTCAAGAAATGTTCACTGAAAATATATCTGTGAAAGGTTTAGTTTAATTATTGGTCCTTAATTATTTTGAGAAAAATACAATACATAAGAACAAGTCATGAAAGACATAACCAATGTCACTATGATAGTTTAAGGATCTGTAGATCAATGAACTGCAGTCAAATATCAGACTTATCAACATGGGAAAACAACTTTATTATAAAGATAAGAACACAGCCAAATAGTAATGGTGGCTCAAACAAAATGACAAAACCACTCCCATTATTTCTTTCTACCTGATGGCCGAGTCATCAGAATGTGGACCGTTTGAATCCTGGCTGTGACCACAGTACTTGTGTCCTTGAAGCAAGATACTGAATACTGAACATAATTGTTTCTCTTCAGCCAGGAATATAAACGGCTACCAGGAGGTTAGAGGTTGTTATTGTTTGAAAAAGCTTCTGAAGCTCTATGGTTGCTGTATAATCCCCAGGGAGCTGAGAAAGTTTGAGGATTAAGTAAGATGCACTCCTTAGCTGGGATCTCACAAATTTGTACTCGTTCTTATGAAGTATTAAGGAAATAATTCATTTATTCCTTTTTAACAGTCCTTTAGTTATAACTTTCTACAGAGATATTAACTGATCACAAAGTTGTGTCTCTGTGGACATTTTGAAGTCGACGAACATCTAATTACTCCAGTTTCTTTAGTTCACAGCAAATTAGAGACCATCTTCCCAATATTACTGTCTGTATATAATGTCTAACAGAGACAGCATAGTGATCAGCTAGTATCCATCATGAAAGTGACAAGTTTAATTACTCACCGTTAAGATCAGTATCCATGGCATGTCTCCCATCACTCAAAGCCTTCGTCATGTCAACTGTGAGGACTGTTTGTCCAGTTTTACGTGTCCAAGCAAGAGGTGAAAGTGGAAGACATCTTCCTGGTATATTACTGCCTGTAGAATGTCCGACAGAGACAATGTGGTCATCAGCTAGTATCAGTGGCGGATTTAGGGGGCTGCGCAACGGGCACGCGCCTCCCAATTATTTTTGCCGAGTCAAAAAAAATAAATAAATAAATACCTTGTATTCGCTATGCATTCGCATTTGTCAACTTTAAAATAAGCCCTCAAAGTTTGCGCCCCCCCTTTTCTTAAAATCCTGGATCCGCCCCTGAGTATCCATCATGAAAGTGACAAGTTTAATTACTCACCATTAAGATCAATATCCATGTCATGTCTAACATCCGATCACTCCAGTGTCTGAAGTCCAGAGATCATCTCAACTGTGAGGACTGTCTGCCGAGTTTGCCCTGTCCAAGCAAGAGGTGAAAGTGGAAGATGTTATCCTGGTAGATGTCTGTAAAATGTCTGAAAGAAGAAAAAAAAAGACTTTAGTTCAAATTCACTGTCAAGAAATGTTTACTGAAAATCTATCTGTGAAAGGTTTAGTTTAATTATTGGTCCTTAATTATTTTGAGTAAAGTACAATACATAAGAACAAGTCATGAAAGACATAACCAATGCCACTATGACAGTTTAAGGATCTGTATAGATCAATGAACTGCAGTCAAATATCAGACTTATCAACATGGGAAAACAACTTTATTATAAAGATAAGAACACAGCCAAATAGTAATGTTGACTCAAACAAAATGACAAAACGACTCCCATTATTTCTTCCTACCTGATGGCCGAGTCATCAGAATGTGGGTTCCAATCCTGGCTGTGACCATATATCGCACTTGTGTCCTTGAGTAAGATCGAGGCCTGCTTTCTACCTGATGACTGAGTCATCAGAATGTGGGTTCCAATCCTGGCTGTGACCATATATCGTACTTGTGTCCTTGAGTAAGATCGAGGCCTGCTTTCTACCTGATGGCTGAGTCATCAGAATGTGGGTTCCAATCCTGGCTGTGACCATATATCGTACTTGTGTCCTTGAGTAAGATCGAGGCCTGCTTTCTACCTGATGGCCGAGTCATCAGAATGTGGGTTCCAATCCTGGCTGTGACCATATATCGTACTTGTGTCCTTGAGTAAGATCGAGGCCTGCTTTCTACCTGATGGCCGAGTCATCAGAATGTGGGTTCCAATCCTGGCTGTGACCATATATCGTACTTGTGTCCTTGAGTAAGATCGAGGCCTGCTTTCTACCTGATGGCCGAGTCATCAGAATGTGGGTTCCAATCCTGGCTGTGACCATATATCGTACTTGTGTCCTTGAGTAAGATCGAGGCCTGCTTTCTACCTGATGGCCGAGTCATCACAATGTGGGTTCCAATCCTGGCTGTGACCATATATCGTACTTGTGTCCTTGAGTAAGATCGAGGCCTGCTTTCTACCTGATGGCTGAGTCATCACAATGTGTGGTGCCATTCCTGGCTGTGACCATATATCGTACTTGTGTCCTTGAGTAACATAGAGGCCTGCTTTCTCTCTGTGATGGCTGAGTCATCACAATGTGGGTTCCAATCCTGGCTGTGACCATATATCGTACTTGTGTCCTTGAGTAAGATCGAGGCCTGCTTTCTACCTGATGGCCGAGTCATCACAATGTGGGTTCCAATCCTGGCTGTGACCATATATCGTACTTGTGTCCTTGAGTAAGATCGAGGCCTGCTTTCTACCTGATGGCCGAGTCATCACAATGTGGGTTCCAATCCTGGCTGTGACCATATATCGTACTTGTGTCCTTGAGTAAGATCGAGGCCTGCTTTCTACCTGATGGCCGAGTCATCACAATGTGGGTTCCAATCCTGGCTGTGACCAAATATCTTACTTGTGTCCTTGAGTAAGATCGAGGCCTGCTTTCTACCTGATGGCCGAGTCATCAGAATGTGGGTTCCAATCCTGGCTGTGACCATATATCGTACTTGTGTCCTTGAGTAAGATCGAGGCCTGCTTTCTACCTGATGGCCGAGTCATCAGAATGTGGGTTCCAATCCTGGCTGTGACCATATATCGTACTTGTGTCCTTGAGTAAGATCGAGGCCTGCTTTCTACCTGATGGCCGAGTCATCAGAATGTGGGTTCCAATCCTGGCTGTGACCATATATCGTACTTGTGTCCTTGAGTAAGATCGAGGCCTGCTTTCTACCTGATGGCTGAGTCATCACAATGTGGGTTCCAATCCTGGCTGTGACCATATATCGTACTTGTGTCCTTGAGTAAGATCGAGGCCTGCTTTCTACCTGATGGCTGAGTCATCAGAATGTGGGTTCCAATCCTGGCTGTGACCATATATCGTACTTGTGTCCTTGAGTAAGATCGAGGCCTGCTTTCTACCTGATGGCTGAGTCATCAGAATGTTGGTTCCAATACTGGCTGTGACCATATATCGTGACTTGTGTCCTTGAGTAAGATCGAGGTTCACCTGATGGCTGAGTCATCAGAATGTGGGTTCCAATCCTGGCTGTGACCATATATCGTACTTGTGTCCTTGAGTAAGATCGAGGCCTGCTTTCTACCTGATGTCTGAGTCATCAGAATGTGGGTTCCAATCCTGGCTGTGACCATATATCGTACTTGTGTCCTTGAGTAAGATCGAGGCCTGCTTTCTACCTAACGGCCGAGTCATCAGAATGTGGGTTCCAATCCTGGCTGTGACCATATATCGTACTTGTGTCCTTGAGTAAGATCGAGGCCTGCTTTATACCTGAGGGCTGAGTCATCACAATGTGGGTTCCAATCCTGGCTGTGACCATATATCGTACTTGTGTCCTTGAGTAAGATCGAGGCCTGCTTTCTACCTGATGACTGAGTCATCAGAATGTGTGAGTTCCAATCCTGGCTGTGACCATATATGGTACTTGTGTCCTTGAGTAAGATCGAGGCCTGCTTTCACCTGATGGCTGAGTCATCAGAATGTGGGTTCCAACCTGGCTGTGACCATATATCGTACTTGTGTCCTTGAGTAAGATCGAGGCCTGCTTTCTACCTGATGGCAGAGTCATCAGAATGTGGGTTCCAATCCTGGCTGTGACCATATATCGTACTTGTGTCCTTGAGTAAGATCGAGGCTCTGCTTTCTACCTGATGGCCGAGTCATCAGAATGTGGGTTCCAATCCTGGCTGTGACCATATATCGTACTTGTGTCCTTGAGTAAGATCGAGGCCTGCTTTCTACCTGATGGCAGAGTCATCAGAATGTGGGTTCCAATCCTGGCTGTGACCATATATCGTACTTGTGTCCTTGAGTAAGATCGAGGCCTGCTTTCTACCTGATGGCCGAGTCATCAGATGCAGAATGTGGGTTCCAATCTTGGCTGTGACCATATATCGTACTTTGTGTCCTTGAGTAAGATCGAGGCCTGCTTTCTACCTGATGGCCGAGTCATCAGATGCAGAATGTGGGTTCCAATCCTGGCTGTGACCATATATCGTACTTGTGTTCTTGAGTAAGATCGAGGCCTGCTTTCTACCTGATGGCCGAGTCATCAGAATGTGGGTTCCAATCCTGGCTGTGACCATATATCGTACTTGTGTTCTTGAGTAAGATCGAGGCCTGCTTTCTACCTGATGGCTGAGTCATCAGAATGTGGGTTCCAATCCTGGCTGTGACCATATATCGTACTTGTGTCCTTGAGTAAGATCGAGGCCTGCTTTCTACCTGATGGGTGAGTCATCAGAATGTGGGTTCAAATCATGGCTGTGACCATATATCGTACTTGTGTCCTTGAGTAAGATCGAGGCCTGCTTTCTACCTGATGGCTGAGTCATCAGAATGTGGGTTCCAATCCTGGCTGTGACCATATATCGTACTTGTGTCCTTGAGTAAGATCGAGGCCTGCTTTCTACCTGATGGCTGAGTCATCACAATGTGGGTTCCAATCCTGGCTGTGACCATATATCGTACTTGTGTCCTTGAGTAAGATCGAGGCCTGCTTTCTACCTGATGACTGAGTCATCAGAATGTGGGTTCCAATCCTGGCTGTGACCATATATGGTACTTGTGTCCTTGAGTAAGATCGAGGCCTGCTTTCTACCTGATGGCTGAGTCATCAGAATGTGGGTTCCAATCCTGGCTGTGACCATATATCGTACTTGTGTCCTTGAGTAAGATCGAGGCCTGCTTTCTACCTGATGGCAGAGTCATCAGAATGTGGGTTCCAATCCTGGCTGTGACCATATATCGTACTTGTGTCCTTGAGTAAGATCGAGGCCTGCTTTCTACCTGATGGCCGAGTCATCAGAATGTGGGTTCCAATCCTGGCTGTGACCATATATCGCACTTGTGTCCTTGAGTAAGATCGAGGCCTGCTTTCTACCTGATGGCTGAGTCATCAGAATGTGGGTTCCAATCCTGGCTGTGACCATATATCGTACTTGTGTCCTTGAGTAAGATCGAGGCCTGCTTTCTACCTGATGGCAGAGTCATCAGAATGTGGGTTCCAATCCTGGCTGTGACCATATATCGTACTTGTGTCCTTGAGTAAGATCGAGGCCTGCTTTCTACCTGATGGCCGAGTCATCAGAATGTGGGTTCCAATCCTGGCTGTGACCATATATCGTACTTGTGTCCTTGAGTAAGATCGAGGCCTGCTTTCTACCTGATGGCAGAGTAATCAGAATGTGGGTTCCAATCCTGGCTGTGACCATATATCGTACTTGTGTCCTTGAGTAAGATCGAGGCCTGCTTTCTACCTGATGGCCGAGTCATCAGAATGTGGGTTCCAATCTTGGCTGTGACCATATATCGTACTTGTGTCCTTGAGTAAGATCGAGGCCTGCTTTCTACCTGATGGCCGAGTCATCAGAATGTGGGTTCCAATCCTGGCTGTGACCATATATCGTACTTGTGTTCTTGAGTAAGATCGAGGCCTGCTTTCTACCTGATGGCCGAGTCATCAGAATGTGGGTTCCAATCCTGGCTGTGACCATATATCGTACTTGTGTTCTTGAGTAAGATCGAGGCCTGCTTTCTACCTGATGGCTGAGTCATCAGAATGTGGGTTCCAATCCTGGCTGTGACCATATATCGTACTTGTGTCCTTGAGCAAGACACTGAATACTGAACATAATTGTTTCTCTTCACCCAGGAATATAAACGGCTACCAGGAGGATAGAGGTTAATTCAGTGTCGTGGCCGAGCGGTCCAGCTTACCGGACTCAAGTTCTGGTGTTAGCAGCAGAATGTGGGTTCGAATCCCGGCCGTGACACTTGTGTCCTTGAGCAAGACACTTAACCATAATTGCTTCTCTCCACCCAGGGGTTAAATGGGTACCTGTGAGGGCAGAGTTGGTTGATTAGCCCTATATGCGCTGTAATGGCAGCAATTGAGCTGTATACTCCCAGGGAGCTGAGATGGTTTCAGGAATGATTTATGAGCCTTATGAGCCTTATGAGCAGGGGTAATAATATAATGCGCCTTGAGCACCACTCAGTTGGTGGATACGTGCGCTATATAAGTCCACACATTATTATTATTATAAATGTTTGAAAAAGCTTCTGAAGCGCTATGGTTGGTCAGAGCTGTATAATCCCCAGGGAGCTGAGAAAGTTTGAGGATTAAGTAAGATGCACTCCTTAGATAGGACCTCACAAATTTGTACTCATTCTTATGAATTATTAAGGAAATAATTCATTTATTCCTTTTTAACAGCCCCTCGGTTATAACTGTTTCTATAGAGATACTAACTGATCACAAGTCGTCTCTCTGTGGACATTTTTAAGTCAACGGACATCTAAAGTGTCTTTAGTTCAAAGCATGAGATAAAAGTAGAAAGCATCTTCCTGGTAACTGCCTGTATATAATGTCTGACAGAGACAGCATGGTGATCAGTAAGTGACAAGTTTAATTACTCACTGATCAGTATCCATGTCATGTCTAACATCCCATCACTCAGAGGTCATCTCAACTGTGGTTATTGTTTGTCCAGTTTGCCCCGTCCAAGCAAGAGTTGAAACTAGAAGACATCTTCCTGGTAGCTGCCTGTAAAATATCCAAAGAGACAACATGAATTCCAGCTAGAATCCATGTCATATTTGGTACAGTTACATGTTCATGGAATTCTACTATAGATGAGTTACTCACTGTGGTGTTCAGCTAGTATCCATCCCATCATTTATCATAGGTCATCTCAACTATGAAGACTGTCCAGCTTGCCCCATCCAAACAAGAGGTGAAAGTATAGAAGACATCTTCCTGGTAAATTTAACCTGTAAATTATCTTAAAGAGAAAAAGACATTAATTAGCTCAAGTTCACTATCAAGAAATGTCCAATGTCTGTAGAAACGTATTATTTCTACACTTCACTTTTATCCCATCATAATGGTGACTTCTGGAAACTGTTCTAAAACAAACTATGAGCTCTTCTGCAAGAACCATTTTCTAAAAAGAAAATTCATCTATCATCACCAAAATGTACACTTTTGAAAATATTGTACTTAATTACTATATCAACAAATATATAAGGGAAACTGACAAGGTTCATGAATACAATACACATATTGGGTTTTTTGGGGGGCGGAGTATGGTAAACTAAGACAATTTACTGATAAGCAGGATGTGAACAAGGACTTTAAGATTTCATCAGCGCTCTACCAACTGAGCTTCAAATTTAAAAGGTCTATGAAATAAAGTATGCCTATTGGAGAATATATTTGCCCTTTGTCCATTTTTTTGGCATCCCTTTGTACAATTAACAAATTTATTTCAAAATTTAGGGGGATGCCATATTCATCCCATTCCTCCTTAACAAAATCTGTGATGTATCTGAGACATATTACACTAGCCTGTGACATAATCTGTGACGTATCTGCTGGGAGATGTTGCGTAGCCATAGTTCAGCAAAAGGCATTCTCCTTCGTTATCCACATGAACAGAGTAGAATACGATTGGGTGATTGTGCTATTCAATATGCTGCTCTGGCTCTTTGGAATAGTTTGCCGGTTTTAGTTAGAAATGCTAATACCGTAATTAAATTTAAAAGTCTGTTAAAGACACACCTTTTTAATGTAGCTTTTAACGGTTGAAATTGTAATTGTTTTATCATTTTCTGTTAGTATTTTACCTAAGGTCATTTGTAATTTTTATAACTTTAATCATTACATAATCCTTTTAATTGTGATGTGCATCTGAACATTTCTGTATGGAACTTGCGCAATATAAATGTATTATTATTATGTTAGCACTAGCCTGTGTTTATGTGGCACTCTGTATCATGCTTTACTACTGACATTTCACGAAGTTTTAATGTCAACAGTCTTTCTTTTTTGGTTCTAAATACCATAACGTATTTCACCAATAACCCTTGTGGTTGTTCGTTGGTATGTTTCCGATTCAATGGAGGCATGCACTGTGTTTCGTGGTACCGCCCGCAGCATGGCCAGGCTGGTGGTGATCGCTGCTTGCAAGTACATGTTTATTACATAGGTCGTATGTACACACGTTGCTAGCAGTTCTTGACTGTTTTATTACCTAGTGGCAACAGTGATGGCCAACAATAATGAGTTAAAAATGCATGCTAGCAAACGATGAAAACCTTTGTTTGCTTTGTTCTCTCGAGGAATCTAGTTGGAAGTGATTGTATAATTATTACAGACAACCTAGCATAAGGCTCCTTGCCCAGGTGTACGTCACGAACGTCATGCAACATTTTTTTAAGTTAAAATTAAATAATGCACTTAAGACACAAAACAAACTTAAAATTGTTTTTTTATTCTTGTCAACAGATAAAATAATAACAAATACATTAAGACAAAAACACGCTTCATAGACCCTTTAATTCCAAAAATATCTTAGTTCTGGTTATACAGCATGTATTATTAGGTTGTACAGCATCAAAATGTGTGTTATTTGACAAAGAACTACAAGTAGACAGCAACTGAGATGATCAGTGATTTCTCGGCTGGCAATTGTCACTCAATTTGTGCTGGTTGACCATCATCATCATCAATGCTGAATGGCTTGTCTCAAGGTAGAATTCAGCTCTGTAGAGATTCAGCCAAATTGAAGAATCCACAGCAGGTAAATCAACAAGCGGCTCCTCAGAAATCTCCAGCATGGTGTAGGAGTTAAATATAGGCCTTCAAATTGCAGTCATGTGTGCTTGCTTGATATACCAGACTAGATGTAGAATGACATGTACAACAGAGGGGCAAACATGTTAGGGTTGTCAGTAGCAACAGGGGAAAGCTTAATAAGATTCCTGTTGGTAATAAATGCAAAGCTGACCCTGGTAGAGCCATCTGAAGAAGGGGCTGATCCAGGATTGCTGAAAAAGGGGAGGCACACAGACAAACAACAGAGCACACATGGTACATCATTATGACACAGAATATAGGCCAGTGCAAGCAAACATCTGTTCATTTTGTATGTAATATAAATCATTTATTTACAAATATTAACAGAGTTACAAACACTTGTTTATTTGTAATTTATACAAATTCTTTATTTTAACCTAATTTCATAAATACAATAACTTATGAAAACATTTAAAATTACAGACAGAATAAAGGACGAACAAACAACTGATCATATTGTACTTAATATAAAATTCTTTATATTTAAAATATACATGAATTTTTACAGCAAGATTTCAAAATATATGAATATTATCACTAAGAATATGAAAACAGAATTAAGGGCAGGGAAACATGTTATTTTGTACTTTTATTTACAGAGATACAGAAATGATTTCATCTACTTGAATCTTATTTGAATTATAAAAGAAAGATGCACACACAGATACTTTGTTATAGTATGTTTTATTGTTTCAAATAACTGATGTAACCACGTTCCTTTCTCTATGATGTAACCATGCATGAGGGTGATATCAAACTTCTACTGGGATGACTCCAAATCTTTCCTAACTTTGACACAAGAGCAGTCTAATTCCACAAATAAACCAAAGAGTAATGAACAAAACATAGAGATTCCTAAATGTTACAAAGAGTCTAAGACAACTTTAACAGAAGACTGAATGGACAAACTAAGGAAGGACCACAAATAAGAAATGAATTTGGATTTACTTAACACACATGTATGTAATTAATACAAATCAACAATTTAACTATATATCATACAAAAATGGAATATGACTGGGAAAAAACCAATTTAATTAAATTAAATTTTTAAGTGAATGTTGGTCATTGAGGGAGGTTTGTACCATCCAGTGAGAGACTAGGCTGGGGTTAGTACATGTAGCTAGAAAGTGTTACTGGTGACTCAAGTCAGTGAACAGTCGTCAAAGCGAGGTCATGACAAGAGCAGCTGATGATGAGGTCAACATCATGGCCAGGAACAAGCAACCAGCCAGCAGGCTAAGTGAGAGACTATAGGCTGGGGTTATAGTAGCTGGGGTTATAGTAGCTGTAGTATTACTGGTCCAGTCCAAGGTGAACAGGTGTCAAAGCGAGGTCATGAAGAGAGCAATGATGCCAACATCATGGCCAGTATTCCAAGGAACCATGTAACCACCCTGTAGGCATTGGTGTTTGGTGCGTGGTGTTCGGGGTGTGGTATTTGATCAATCTGTGAATGTCACGTAGCCACTATGGGTGGCTCCCTCCATGACAATGTAGGATGTGAACATGTCTATTTGACTGGACACAATAATTAAAAGATCTCTATCACACTTCTTCAATGACTTATATACAAATATAATTCTTATTCTAATACAAATATTCCCATTTCTCTGCAATTACCATATTTTGTTACTAAATATCTGATAAATTCTACCAAAATTTGCCACTAAAATACCCAGGGAATAAATCAGTAATTATAACTTACGGTCAGGAAATTTTAAGTGTAGCATATACACGTACATGTGTATATAAATGAGCATTCATAGGGCTGTCTGATTGCATACAATGTCGCCTGCTTGAAAGTTCTATAACAAGTGTCCTGTTATTAATGCTACTGCCAAGAACCTGGTCCCACCCCAAAGGAATCCGCTAGGAATTTCTTTACACGTGCTCCCAACCATGGCAAAAAATGCACACACACCCACACACACAATTGGAACAATAGCAGCACTTCACACACACTTAGTACTGACCTATTTGATTACTGCCCTCATGGGCCAACACTTTGATTCTATTCTTATTAACTTAATGTATTCGACTTACTTTAGGCCAATAAAAATAAAGGTAAGTAAAATAAACACACTGAGGCCTGGTTAGAAAACGATTATCTTTACTGAAACTTTTATTACCTATTTACGTAACTAAAGGTCACTTGTGACAGTGAACAGGAAGGAACCTTTCATTAAACAGTGGATAGCCGAGTATGGCACATGTTGTGTTCACTTTATGAAGCAAAATGGGCGTGGTTGTGGGCGTGGTGCTTGCAATAACTCCATATCAGTCTCTGTCCTGATAACTGCATGAAAATGACATTCAAGTTCTGAGGAAGCCAGCCTTCAATGCCGGTGGGCACAGAGTACATGTAGCTGCACATCTTCCAATACATATCCAAGGCTTGAAACCAAAGCATAGATACTGTTGAGTGGTAATGTCCAGTCCTTTTGAACGATCAATTATTGCCAAGGTATTGTAATGTCCATCTGGCATGAGGTTGGAGCAACAAAATACATTACATATCTGCATCATTATCAATATCAATCTATTCAAGTGACTGATTATGTGTAAGAATATATATAGTTGAACACGTTATAAAATAAGTGATTGTGAAGGGATGTGATGCAAATCAAGGGTTACATACAAATAAATGAATAACTGAAATAAATGAAAAACTTGTGACAATCAACTTCATCTCTGAAGAAATTGTAAATGTTGACTGGGATCACTTTATTTGAGACGTTTATCCAATATCATCATAAAGAAATAAAGAAAACAGAGGTACATAATATCAACTGTTGATTTAATCCAATATATTATTATAAAAACTTTCTTTTTAAAATCATGAATACTAGGCCCGGGCGAATAGTTCAATTATTCACATATAGCAATTGCTAATCGTAATCCTAATGGCTGGTTTTAAACTATTTGATAAATTGTGACAGCACGAATACCACTAAACTATTTGTGGGTAATGAACTATTCACTGGTAATTCGCCGTGTCTGCACACAGATTAGATGAGATGCAATAATTCATACAAATACACTATACATACATTTCATCCACGGCTGATCAGGTGTAAATATTTAAAAAAAGTGTGGTTCAGCTGGTAAAAGCTTTAGAGATGAATGGATATCCTGAACAAATTCAGAAAGACTGTTACCAGTCATCAAATAATCAAGTTTCTATCTGGTAAAAATCCTTCATGGGCTGCCCATGCTATCGTTCAAGCAATTAACTACTAAGTTATTACTTTACCACAAAAATTAAAATGCAAACAGTAAGTTTAAGTAGTGAGATAGCATGGAATTTTTTCCAAAGAGAATTAAGACCTCTGGATGCAGTATAGCAACTGTGGGGCTTTTGGACATGGAACATATTTTTATTGAACAAAGTCATGTACGTGTGGTGGTTTGGAGCTTCAGAAATGTACTTGAAAGTGTACTTAAAAGCATATAAATATCACAGTAATAAAGTTGGATTGTACTTGATATCAATAATTATTTGTTAAATATTGTTTGGAGGTGTAAACAATGTTTACTCTTTATGTAATTGTGCAAGTGAGTTTTTCAGGGTGTTTCGGCTGGCTGGGTGTACCCGACCACGCCGCGTTATAGCTTGGTGTCGTGGTGCTATGGCCCACTGATACAGCCAGGTACAATGCAAAGACATGCAAACAGTGAGCAATTACTGTTCGGGTTGTATCTTGGGCTTGTTTTTTTCCCTGTTTATTTCTTAAATTTTGTGGTTAAATTTACAAACAAACTTGAGACAACAATTTCTAAAAACATTAAGTGTATCCGTCTTTTATTACACATTGTAAACACACAGCGAACGTTAACCCTAACTCCCTAGACAACAAAGCCAGTTGGAGGATTTTGAAGAATTTTTATTATTTTAATACAATGCCTAGGGAGTTAGGGTTAATATTAAGGCCTATCTGTTCGACACATCGTAAACACACAGTGAACGATAATATTAAGGCCTATCTGTTCAACATATCGTAAGCACACAGCGAACGTTAATATTAAGGCCCATCTGTTCGACACATCGTAAGCACACAGCGAATGTTAATATTAAGGCCCATCTGTTCGACACATCGTAAGCACACAGCGAATGTTAATATTAAGGCCCATCTGTTCGACACATCGTAAGCACACAGCGAATGTTAATATTAAGGTCTATCTGTTCAACACATCGTAAGCACACAGTGAACGTTAATATTAAGGCCTATCTGTTCAACACATCGTAAGCACACAGCGAATGTTAATATTAAGGCCTATCTGTTCAACACATCGTAAGCACACAGCGAACGTTAATATTAAGGCCTATCTGTTCGACACATCGTAAGCACACAGCGAATGTTAATATTAAGGCCCATCTGTTCGACACATCGTAAGCACACAGCGAATGTTAATATTAAGGCCCATCTGTTCGACACATCGTAAGCACACAGCGAATGTTAATATTAAGGCCCATCTGTTCGACACATCGTAAGCACACAGCGAATGTTAAGAGTAAGGTCGATCTGTTAAACACATCGTAAGCACACAGTGAACGTTAATATTAAGGCCTATCTGTTCAACACATCGTAAGCACACAGCGAATGTTAATATTAAGGCCTATCTGTTCAACACATCGTAAGCACACAGTGAACGTTAATATTAAGGCCCATCTGTTCGACACATCGTAAGCACACAGCGAATGTTAATATTAAGGCCCATCTGTTCGACACATCGTAAGCACACAGCGAATGTTAATATTAAGGCCCATCTGTTCGACACATCGTAAGCACACAGCGAATGTTAATATTAAGGTCTATCTGTTCAACACATCGTAAGCACACAGTGAACGTTAATATTAAGGCCTATCTGTTCAACACATCGTAAGCACACAGCGAATGTTAATATTAAGGTCTATCTGTTCAACACATCGTAAGCACACAGTGAACGTTAACCCTTTCCTTACCATAGGCGACTTTAGTCGACTGCACTCATACCCCCTCTTCCTTACCATAGGCGACTTTAGTCGACCAAGCTTTCACACAAAAAAGCACTCAAGCCTGAGCACAAAGGCCATTTGTTATTTAGCTGTAGTTTTGTCCATGTTCACCCTCCATACCCAAGCTTACAATGGTTGGAAAGAGAAAGATCGGATCTTTCCATTGATGGTGAAATAAAATAAGGTTGCTATTATGCAATCCCTTCAAACTGGAGTGGAAAGATCCGAAATGCCAAACACCTACGGAGCGCCATGTGTTTGTGTACAAAAAAGTGTTTGAGTTTACAGATCACACTGAGGAAACAGAGACCGAGAACCTGGACATTTATTGACCGATCTTAATATTTTTTGGATTTTATGAAAGGGAATTCAATAAGTAAGATATTATTTATTACTTATTTTGCTGTAAAACGATATCTTCAAGGTGATAATAGAGTTTGTAAAATTGGCCTTTGAACACAAGCTTTCTGTTGTGTACGAATGTGTGCTTCACATTTGAGTGGTCAAACAATGCGGTCACCAGCGGTTGTTTATGTCAAAACAATTCGGTACTGAGAGGGTTAATATTTAGGCCCATCTGTTCAACACATCGTAAGCACACAGCGAACGTTAATATTAACCCTAACCACCCCATATCCTGCAAAATCCTCCAAGGGGCACTTTTTGGGAAAAATTCAGCATTGTTGGAAACCGATACTTTCACTTCTTCAAATGGGACAAAATTACTACCTGGCAAGAAGTACAGGCCATAAGTTCTGAATATGAAAGATCAACAAAAATACATGGTGCATTTTAAAGGTAAGGGCATGTTTCCAAAAGTGCACTGATGGATTTTGGAGGATTCAGGAAGGTTCCTAGTCAGAATACCTAGGGGGGTTAGGGTTAAGGCCTATCTGTTATACACATCGTAAGCACACAGCGAACGTCAATATTAAGGTCTATCTGTTCAACACATCATAAGCACACAGCGAACGTTAATATTAAGGCCTATCTGTTCAACACATCATAAGCACACAGCGAACGTTAATATTAAGGCCTAGGCCTATATGTTCAACACATCATAAACACACAGCTAACGTTAATATTAAGGCTTATCCATTAGACACATCGTAAGCACACAGCGAACGTTACTATTAAGGCTTATCTGTTTGATGCAAAAAGTTCATTCAACTATTTGAATAGTTGCTGATGATTAATCGAGTAGCATTTTTTCACTGATCACCCAGGTCTAATGTATACAAAGTTACATGTAAGAATTGCAGTCAAAACTTACTCCTGTACCAATCTTGCCTGTCAATCAAACTTAGGCTTGGGCAGTTCAACAATGTCAGTTAAAAAAAAAAAAAACAGTTCCGAGTCGGAACCTGTTCCAAGAGATTCAAAGAAAACAAAGATTAAACAAATAACAAAACATACACTCTATTCAATCTTTGTTGAGCCTTGATGAGTTTCAAGTTTCAACCGCAAATGCAGTAATGATCATGTTGTTGTAAAATTTATTATGTTTCAGACAAATACATTATGGTTTACCTTCGCAAGTTCGCTTGCAGTTTAGAATTACATTTTGCTCTGGAAATCGGGTATTTGAAGCTCTCAGCTCCAGAAGCGACACTTGTGTGTACCCAATTCTAGTTGGAGGCACGGTTCCCATTCTTAATTTGGCTTCGGGGAGAATTGGGTACACGTCGGAACCGCCCAAGCCTAACTCGAACTACATGTATATCAGCCAATTGCTTGGCTTTTATGCAGAGTTGGCATAACTAAGTTTTCAGCAGCACTATCAAAATTTGTTTAAAAAAATTAAACACCTTCAATAACAAGGGGAGAGGGCTGAAAATTTTTAAAGGACGGGGATTTCAACCCTAGACAAACTAGGCAAACAGACAATTTGGCAAATAAAAGAACCCACATCACTTACCTGCATAAACCGTTTGGACAAGGGCTGCATCTCTAAGAAGCAGGCAGAGACTAACTGCAGATAGAAACATCTCAGAGAGGAGGTCAGTAACATGATGAGGCAAGAAGCAGCTGGAAACTAGTTGAAGAGATGAGGGGAAGCTAGAGGGATGAACGAAAGAGGAACAGTTATAAAAGAATAATGTACAGCAATTGTCTGTCAAAGTTAAAAGTAATCAACCGACTTCCTCTCACATTGGCGGATCCAAGGAGCGAGTAAAGGGGGCATGTACCTCCTTTTTTTATCATAAGTTTTTAATGCCTCCATTTTTGGCAGTACGTGTGCCTACCTGCCTTTGCCATGCGCCTACCTGGCTTTGCCATGCACCTACCTGGCTTTTTTGAGATCCTGGATCCATCCATGGCATCTAAAGGGTATAACTGATCAGATTTACTCATAGGAAAGTTGTGACAATGGGGCTTGCCCAAAATGGTATGCTTTAGTCTACCTGGCTAGTTGTAAACAAAAATAACACTGCATAGTTGGCCATGAAACGGTGTAAAAATGTTTCATTATTAATACCTTTGCCTTTTAACCAGTTTCAGATTTAAAGGTATAACCAACGACTCCACTGTAGAACAGCCAAGTTCATTCGTTTAAAAAATGTAGACAAATCAACTGATCTACTATGTGATCTAGAACTAGGAAAATGTTTGGCACTGTTATTTTTTCTGTCTCCAACACTTTCAAAACAAAATATTGATTAATTTAGTCAGATTTGGAATTTGAAAAAATCCACTGAACAGGTGTTCATCAGCGATGTGTTTTTGAGATGCCATTTTTTTAACAATATCAACTATTGGAAGATGAGCAATATCCTATTATTTTATGGACAAAATTAATACATATTTGAACGTGTCATAACTAAACAATATTGAGGGCACCCTTCCTTATTGGGCACTGCCATGGACTATGAGCCAACAGGAGCCAATAGGAGCCAATTACAACATATGCTCATGAAGCATACTTGGCAATCATCATTTATAATTAAAACTTAAATTAATATATGAAATTTAAATTTATATTCATAATCAAAATAATGCTCGACTAAAAATCTAAAATTCTTTTCAGGTACTGTAAAACTGGTAATTTTCGCGCGCTCAGCCACCCTACCGACACATTCGCGGGTTTGTTGCTTTCGCGCACGGTAAATATTTGACTTGTAGTACAATGCACATGATGTGGTTGACACGTATTTACCACTTCAAAAGGTGACATAATTATAGTGCCGAAGTCGTGCACCGCCGCTATATGCACAATGCTTATATACATGTACATGTATGTACACGTCTTCATTACGGGGCCGGGGGTAGAGGTAAACAAAGAAAATATTAGTAACTTATCAATCCACCGGGCGGGTAATAAATTCGCGTGTTTTTAAATTCGCGCTGTCTAATCGTTACGCGAAAAGCGCGAAAATAAATGTTGCGCGAAAATTACCAGTTTTACAGTAATCAAAATCTAAAATAAAATTCAAGACTCAATTGCATAATTAAAATAATTAAATTAATTGTGTTAACCCTCCTATAGGTTTAACACTCAAAGACACTCAAAATGTTTATGTCTCTGAGAACACAGCTCTGTGAGTGTGTGTGTGTACGTGTTAATCACGTCAAGTGAGGTCTTCCATGTAAATTCATACTCGCCAAACGAGCACGCGATGCAAAACGAGGACGTCCTCGATTTGAACTAACGTGAAAATTGGCAACTCTGAGCATATTTATGACGGCCAGTGAAATATCTCACGTTTTGAAAGCCGTCCTCGGTCTTATGAGAAAAACCGACGGAGTGTGACGTAACACATTCGTCCGGGACTTTACGGAATCGCCTGGAAATGTACCAGCGCCCTCTCTAGTTACAATACTTTGGACATGTGGAGACGCGTTTGCTATTGTTGTCATCATATCAGCATGTTTACGAGATGCCTTTTGGTATACTCAAAGATAGCGTCCTTTCCACCAGTGCATGCCTGCTATTGCTAGAGAGAAGACGGTATTTTTCAGCCGCTCACAAGATACAGGTAAGCCAAGTCAAGTGTACTATTACTGACGATTTAAGTACTAAAATGTGTCTATAGAAAATTACTGGAAATTTTAAAAGTATGCTCTCAGTCTCAGATGCATTTGTTATTTAGGCTAAGTTCAATGCAACGTTTGTCGTAGGCTGCCTGTAGTGTAATCATTTAATATAATGACATTAACATGTAATATAATAATTAGCGATCACAGCCTCTTGGGTTTAATATTATGAAATGCCACATAGCTGACTCATTATAACTCTTTTATAATCATTATATTTTAAGTTCATTGAACAATACATTATACCAAACACAGTATAGAGCTGTCATTTTAACACCAAACTAGGTCCTATTTATATGGAAACAGGTCAACTCGTACTCCAACCAACTCGTGCTCATTTTGGTCAACTCGTACTCGTGCCAACTCGTACTCCAACCAACTCGTACTTCAACCAACTCGTACTCCGACAAACTCGTACTCCAACCAACTCGTACTCCAACCAACTCGTACTCCAACCAACTCGTGCTCATTTTGGTCAACTCGTGCTCATGACTGCATTAGCTGCTCATTCAGGGATATTTGACTCGCCCTCATAATACGCCCAAAATTGGGTTATTAAATATATTCTGAGGGAGGGGGAATGGGGACAAAAATAATAATAAAAAAGCATTATCATTGGCAACCCGCCGAGATCTTTTGTTACATGTAAAATTGCATTATTAAATATATTCTGAGGGAGGGGAAATGGGGACAAAAATTTACGGGTAAAATTTTCATACAATTTTAAAGCCTGGGAAACTCAACTTACTTAATTTATTCTAATAATATTTTTAAGGTTTACAAAAGTTACGGGAAAAACAACACACCAATTCAACACCAAGATTCCATTTTCTTATACGAGTACGAGTTGGTTGGAGTACGAGTTGGTTGGGGCTGAGTTGGTTGGGGTAACGAGTTGGTTGGGGGCAATGAGTTGGTTGGGGTACGGCTGAGTGAAATGGTTGGTTGGAGTACGGGTTGGTTGGAGTACGAGTTGGTTGGGGTACGAGTTGACTCGAATTCTATTTATATAGTATTAGTAAGTGATGGTTGAAGGCCATGGTGTGGATGATTTTCCGTGTGGATGATAGTAAAACTATACTACTTTTACTAGTATAACTATAGTAGTAAACTTGCGGATACAACCATGTGTAACTAGTAATCTCTTTGGGAGGAGTGTTGGCTTTGAAAAGAGCCCTTGGTGGTCTAGACATTTTGACCAGGTTATACGGTAACCAAACTCCCAATAATAAATCACCATCAGCCATTGAGACCAATAAACCATACCAAGCCTCCATCATCCATTAATTGGGATTTTCAGCAGTTATTTTTTAAACACAGACTTTCCATAGTAACCTACCACCAGCCACTGAGTCTGGAACAAAGTAATATGCCCTGCAATATGTCAATCACAAACCACTTAAACCAACGGACATATGAGGCATTATGTTACTATGCAATATAGCTATGACGAGCCACTGCCTACCATAGCAATGGCTTGTAGTGGCGTGAATGGCTTGCTTGAAAAATTTCACTGATTGTAGGAGGGTTAGTCTGTATTAACCCTCCTGCAATCACTGAAATCTTTTAAGCAAGCCATGCAGGCCACTACAAGCCATTGCTATGGTAGGCAGTGGCTCCCCATAGCTATACTGCATAGTAACATAATGCTTCATATGTCTGTTGGTTTTAGTGGTTTGTGATTGACATATTGCAGGGCATAATACTTTGTTCCAGACTCAGTGGCTGGTGGTAGGTTACTATGGAGAGTCTGTGTTTACCAAATAACTACTGAAAATCCCAATGGGGGCTTTGTATGGTTTATTGTTCTCAATGGCTGATGGTGAATTATTATTGGGAGTTTGGTTTAACCTGCTAACAATAAAAGGTCAACTGTGGTATACATGTGTCTTTGTATGTACAATGGAGATTACTTCAAAGGGGCAGTGTGGCTTATATGCACAAACAATGTGTGTACAACACATTGGACATTTTGTGGTTTACAGTGGCCTCTACGTGTAGGAGGGCTAATTCAGGTTTGTGATTTATATTATTTTTCCCCAGTGAGTCAATGCGTATGCTATAAGTATCTTTAGCAACATGGAACGCAGGGGTCGTCACCAAAAGAAGTTGCCCTGTAAAGTAAGTACCTTACACACACATTAACCCTTCTATACATGCAGTCTCCAAAATGCTGCAACAAAAAAAACTGCTGAGTACACAATGCTTTTTGTGTGCATGCCTCAAAATATTGCATACTGTACATGGGGTTCTAGGACAACTACTAAAAATGATTTTTAAGAATCATTTTTTAGTAGTTGTCTTAACCCCCATCTAACATATACTACTCATGGATACCCCAAAATGCCCCTGGGTATGGGACAAAAACCAAACTGTTCTGATCCTCACACAGTACGTGTATACCGCAATTTACTGCACTGGTTTATTTCAAGTTAGCCTTGCAATGAAACAAAGCAGGTGGCTGCTTCAGTTTACCTCATCTCTCTGAAGAGCCTTGGGCTATGCCATTAATCATTAGATAAGAAAGTGCGTACCACAATATGTCCCAGTTGAGACATTTTGAAGTATGGGTCCACTTTGTGAAGAACTACACTGATAATAGGAGGGTTAATGGGGTTTGGCCGTAGCTCCCCCCCCCCCTTCCCTTTCACTGCAGCCTTTCCCAGATCGAAAATAGCGTGTATCCACTGCTGATAAATATGTCTGTTTTATTTCATTCTAGCTGGTCCACCCATCATCGCCACAGTGCAGGGATGACGGTGGCCAACGAACCCTTTCCAGTGTTACCCCTGAAGCCTCGGGATGTCATAGCAGCCCGACTAACGAGCCACACAGCTCACCTGACGATTTTGAATCCGATGAGAACTGCGGCGTGACAGTCATGCAGACCAGTAATATGGGTGGTCAAAGGAAATGGGACAAAAACACTTTTGTTTTTACTGTGACGAACCTCAGGCTAAGTTGC
Organism: Zoroaster sp. YZ-2022; assembly: GCA_029582265.1. Taxonomy (NCBI): domain Eukaryota; kingdom Metazoa; phylum Echinodermata; class Asteroidea; order Forcipulatida; family Zoroasteridae; genus Zoroaster; species Zoroaster sp. YZ-2022. The sequence goes on from CM055818.1 coordinate 8,042,524, forward strand.
CCCGTCATCTTCGGTCTTGCCATAAGGAAGAAAGAGAAGTTGTAGATATTACCTCGGAGACCGACCGTAGTGCCCGTAACAATCTTCTGTTGAAAATACGTAATGTTGGTAATCACAGACACAATTGCAAAGTACTTCGAGAGGGTGAGGGTGTCCTCATTGTGGCATATAGGCCCAATCATAAGGCAGATCCCCATGACTATGGACCGTGCATATATTGTTTTGGTTATTATGTACGCAGTGATCTTTGGAGACACCGGTGCCCAATTAAGCCTGTGCTCAATGCACATATACTGATGGAGGGTGTAGGCGTGGACGAGTGGTTCACAAGAGTGATTTGTTGAAACCTCCTCCTGTTGGTGTATCTTTCAAGTTGAACAAAGTTTTAAGTCCCATGAAGAGAGATGATATATCTCTCATAGTCAAAACCGATTCACTGATTATCGAAGTAGCCAAACGTGAATACCTGAAGCTCGGCCACGGCGGTAGCTCAACATGGCTATATCCGAAACAAGCTACGAATTGGGTCGCCTCGTCATCCAACTGCGAAAAAACACCAACCTACCAAATGCATCACTTGAAGTATTCATCCATCCCCACCACCTCAATGATATATTCAAGGCTGTTCAGGATATCGCAGGCTTCAGTGAAGTCAACCAGTTGTATAATGTTCCATCTCTAGCACTGAAGATTGGGCATTCCATCAAGAAATGTGCAGTCATTCTCAAAGGAAATGCTCTGGAGTCCGGTGAAAGGCACAAAGCACAAACATCCGACCAGTTCCTGCAATTGTGTGAAATGAAATGGAGAGAACATGTGTCCACCCATGCGCACAGAACACTGTACCAAGGAAAGCGTAATAAACCCACCATTCTCCCCACAAATGCTGATGTGGTTAAAATGTCATCGTTTCTCAATGACACTGGTGACGAGCAATTGCGACTCCTTCAAGCTGCCCGGGGGAAACAAGTCATCGCACCCTGGAAGATATTGAATGAGGTCACACTGTGCAGCCTCATTATGTTCAATCGCAGGAGGCAGGGTGAAGTTTCCAAGATGAAAGTTGAAGATTTCAACAAGCACAGTACATCTGTTGTCAATAGGGACTGCGTGCTCACTGATCTCGAAAGGCACCTCTGCAAAATGTTCAAAGTCGTTGAAATAGTTGGTAAGAGGGGCAGAACTGTGCCGGTCCTTCTCAGCAACGAGGCCATGACGTGGTTGAAGGCTCTGGTTGCAAAGAGAATTCAAGCTGGAGTTGCACAGGATAACGTGTACTTGTTTGCACGGTCTTGTTATGGAGGCATGAGCCATATTCGAGGAAGTGACTGTCTCAGAGCGTATGCAAACGATGCAGGCCTCGACAATGCCGACAGCATCCGCTCTACCAAACTTCGAAAACATGTGGCGACTGCATCACAAATTCTTGCCTTGAAGGACCATCAGCTGGAAACCCTGGCAGACTTCATGGGTCACGATTTGCGAGTCCATTGTGAATAATACCAGATGCCAGATACCGTCCAGAGGGTTACTCAACTGTCACAACTTTTCCTCAGCTTGGAGAGGGGCAACTTGGAGTCCCAGCATGGCAAATCACTGCAAGAGTTACATGTCACTGGAGGTACGTACAGCCACTGTGAAAACTAATATCTCCTCTGTGTGTACCTCACTTTTTTTGTTCGCTCCCAATTGCCTACATGTAGGTGACCGACATTTTCTCATCCCCTCTCGCCCCCTCCCTCCACCGTGGCCAGCACATTCTTACGCGAGCAGAAATACTTTAATCATTTCTTTGTTGTTCTTTATTTATTTGCAGAGGGCTTCACCACTGATGACGGCAGCAGTGATTCTTCTGACTACTGTGACTCGAGTGATGATTCTAGTGATAACAGTAAGTTTTGGCTGTTTATATTTTTTGTTTCCATCTGTTTTTCAGTCCATCTATTTTCCTCTATCTTTCTTTCTATTTCTCTTTCTCTCTATTAACCCTCCTATAGGTTTAACACTCAAAGACACTCAAAATGTTTATGTCTCTCTTAACCCATTGACTTTGTGCAGTGCACTCAAATACACTCAAAATTTGTATGTAACTCCCAACCCATTGACTTTGTGCAGTGCACTCAAATAAATGCAAGGACATGTGGCTAGGAGGTAAAACTAAAACCACTCAACAGTACATACACAGCTCTGTGACTCTGTGGTTTGACCTACTAATTGGCAATGCACCCAAAAATACTCAAGTGACTGTCTGTGAGTGCCGTGCTGACTGGGCCAAATTTCAGCCTGGGCATAGGAGGGTTAACCCTCTATAGGTTTAACACTCAAAGACACTCAAAATGTTTATGTCTCTCTTAACCCATTGACTTTGTGCAGTGCACTCAAATACACTCAACATTTGTATGTAACTCCCAACCCATTGACTTTGTGCAGTGCACTCAAATACACTCAAAATTTGTATGTAACTCCCAACCCATTGACTTTGTGCAGTGCACTGAAATACACTCAAAATTTGTATGTAACTCCCAACCCATTGACTTTGTGCAGTGCACTCAAATACACTCAAAATTTGTATGTAACTCCCAACCCATTGACTTTGTGCAGTGCACTCAAATAAATGCAAGGACATGTGGCTAGGAGGTAAAACTAAAACCACTCAACAGTACATACACAGCTCTGTGTGACTCTGTGGTTTGACCTACTAATTGGCAATGCACCCAAAAATACTCAAGTGACTGTCTGTGAGTGCCGTGCTGACTGGGCCAAATTTCAGCCTGGGCATAGGAGGGTTAACCCTCTATAGGTTTAACACTCAAAGACACTCAAAATTTTTATGTCTCTCTTAACCCATTGACTTTGTGCAGTGCACTCAAATACACTCAAAATTTGTATGTAACTCCCAACCCATTGACTTTGTGCAGTGCACTCAAATACACTCAAAATTTGTATGTAACTCCCAACCCATTGACTTTGTGCAGTGCACTCAAATAAATGCAAGGACATGTGGCTAGGAGGTAAAACTAAAACCACTCAACAGTACATACACAGCTCTGTGTGACTCTGTGGTTTGACCTACTAATTGGCAATGCACCCAAAAATACTCAAGTGACTGTCTGTGAGTGCCGTGCTGACTGGGCCAAATTTCAGCCTGGGCATAGGAGGGTTAATGGAGTGTCGTGGCCGAGCGGTCTAGCTTACCGGACTCAAGTTCTGGTGTTAGCAGCAGAATGTGGGTTCGAATCCCGGCCGTGACACTTGTGTCCTTGAGCAAGACACTTAACCATAATTGCTTCTCTCCACCCAGGGGTTAAATGGGTACCTGTGAGGGCAGAGTTGGTTGATTAGCCCTATATGTGCTGTAATGGCAGCAATTGAGCTGTATACTCCCCAGGGAGCTGAGATGGTTTCAGGAATGATTTATGAGCCTGATGAGCAGGGGTAATAATAGGCGCCTTGAGCACCACTCAGTTGGTGGATACGTGCGCTATATAAGTCCACACATTATTATTATTATTATTATTTCTCTTTCTCTCTGTCTCTAGCTGGCTGCACCGAGAGTGAATGATTTCCTATGTCTAAATTGTCTTTTTAATTACTTTGTGTTATAGGAACTTGTGAAGCCAGTGTCCCATCCACTAGTCGGGCCTCCCCGTTATCTCGAAGAGGGCAGCATCGTCCATGGACTGTAGAAGAGAAGAGAGACGTCATGGAGGGACTACAGAGATTTTTTCTGATGAAGAAACTACCCGGCAAACGTGACATTGAAACGGCCTGTCCTGTGGCACTCGCGACTCGAACGTGGCGGAACATTAAAGACTTTTGCAAAAACACAAAGAAGCTCTATCAAAGTTGAAAGTTAGAGTGAACTGAAAAGGTATTGTACGCCTTGTGAACAGACAATAGAAAAACAAGTTAAGACAAAAAGACAAATGTACCTCCAAATTGCCCAGCGAGCAGATTTATCATTCCTGTGTTCATTGACTAATTATGCCGACTATTTATGCTGACTAATTATGCGGAAGATGCTTACAGATAGTTAATATCTCCCAAGCACTAAGAAAACATTATGCCATATGCCTAAAGTGCAGGTAATCCTCACAGACAGTGATTGTGTATGTTGTCCTCAATTTGATAGATACTACCCAAATTGTACCACTGTCCTCCGTTTGATAGAATACCAAGTATCGTCTCAGTTTGCTGTGGTCTACATGTATGTGTGTGTGTGTGTGTGTGTGTGTGTGTGTGTGTGTGTGTGTGTGTGTGTGTGTGTGTGTGTGTGTGTGACTGTCTGTGGGTGCAGCACTAACTGGGTCAAATTTCAACCTGTGCATAGGAGGGTTAATAATCATAATTTAAACATTTAAAATTAAAGTCAAGAAGACTCAATTAAAAATGCAATCTGTTGAAAAGTCCAGTCATCCAATCATATCTATCAATATTGGTCACATGACCTGAATCAAGCCAAAAGAGCCAATGGGCACATGTGATTACATATGCTAATAAGCCTGGCATCACTCTTAAAAAGCATAACCAAATCGGCATTTAAAAATCACTAACATCACTGATTTTTACTTTAAAATAATGAAAATAAACTTCAAAGTAATGATTATTAAACTTTAAAATGATGACATTCATTGAATATTTATCATTGTAACAAAGATTTCATGAAAAATAATGCTGCTAATCGAAGCCTAGTCAAGCCTGTCTCTTGCCCAGTTTACCAAACTTTCCATCATGGAGCATGAAAATAAAAATTCTGTCCAATTTTGGTGGGTAATTTTCAGCACTTGGGGGTTATCCTATCACCTTCAAACTTTACCAATAAACTAGACAATATAAATATTAAAAGGTTCAATATGAAAAAAATATGACTTTATTGGACCTCTGGTTTCCCTCACGAAGTAAACAATGGTGTCACATTTTCTAGAAATAAACTCAATGACACCCTTCACTGACTTTTCATTAACCTTTTATTCACCTGAAAACAAATATTGACCAATCAAAACGTCTGTTATAAAGAGTTTTGTAGAGCACCCAGTTGCCAATCAGAGAGAATTTACACGAACACAATGACAACAAAATAGCTTGTGACGTCACGGATCGCATCTTGCCTAATCAAAATGGCTGCCATTTTGATAATTGAATGTAAAATTCTAAAGTTCTTACCATTGCATTGGCGTTAACCTAACCTAAGTTGTGTATTTTCTTTCCAACTCCAAAATTCCTTTTTAGAACTATATTCTCACTCGATCTACACCGGATATTCTTTTGAAGAGGCACTTCATGCTTGAAGGAAACGTGACGCTGAGTCACTGCAATTGAACGTCTTACATGTGGACCAGGTGGATATACATCTTTTGAAATGACCGTCCAGGCCAACGATTACAAAAACGTGGTGTACAACCTCGTCCCCGGGGCTTTCAAGCAGTTTCTGTATACCTCACTGCTCTCATCCTAGTTTTGGTTCAAGACTATGTCTCTATGTTTTTCATACACAATCCATCAATGTAAGATAATTTCCTTTTATAAACATATCTTGCCCAATGATTTACCGCACATTAACACCCTCCTATAGGTTTAACAATCAAAGACACTCAAAATTTGTATGTCACTCCCAACCCATTGACTTTGTGCAGTGCACTCAAATAAATGCAAGGACATGTGGCTCTGGTAGGAGGTCAAACCAAAACCACTCGACTGTAACTTATGCAGTACATACACAGCTCTGTGTGACACTGCATATAACTTGTAAGACATACACAAGTGTGTTTGACTTTGCCACTATCTCCAGCACTCTTATACACCACCGCTGCACGCAGAGCGACAAGCGGTTTGCGCACATGCGCCTTTTTTCTGCTCTGTATAGCGCCCTCTATTGGTGTTGTTTCACCAACTTTAAACAAGGTCGCGTCTTTTGAAATTTGGCAAGTCGACTGGAGGTGTACGATCAAAGTGAGTGCAAATGCCAAATGACCTCAATGAACAAAGATCACACATCAATCTACAGTCATGGGTTTACAAGATGACACGTTTGTGGGTGAATTCATCGAAACCCGAAGTGTAAAAAGCGTCTTCAATGTGCAGCAAATATTGAGCATCCGTTAAATTTTACAGATCGAGAGAAGCTAATTATTGGTCCATTTTTGATGTCTTTCATGAATTTTTTTCTTGAAAAATCAAGCATAGGAGGGTAGTTAAACTCACGAAGAACAGTTTCATGGTGATTATATCTGAGCAAACCCAAGTAATAGCCTCTGGGCAGCAATTAAAAAAAGGTGAAATATTGCTATTGATTACATCTTCGCTGTTTAAATAATGGATTTTGAGTGCATAGAAAGGAAAAAAAATCCTTAAATTAATTTAAAATGGAAGAGTGAACAGAATAATGTATTAAATATTGGTTCATATTGGCTTATAAACTCAAATCATTCCCCGTTTTTGTTATATATTCTAACGTTATTAAAAAATTATTTAACCCCCCTTACAATGAAAACGCCCACAATCTAATCCGTGTGTGTATATGCACGCGCATACACAATGATGTCATCCCAAAAACCGTAACGGGTTCCCCAGAAATCTTTTGTTTAACAACGCTAAAGCCGCAGGGAAATCCCACAGTTTAAAAGTTAGCTACTGGGTTTGCTCAAATAACAAAGTAATAATTAGTTAAAATAAGAGTTCTTTCACCTATCATACTTTTTATGTCTCAGGGAAAATTCATCTTCAGGAAGAAAATCCGCTTTGAAATATTACCTTTTTCAGCGTGCGCGCTCTTGTCAAGGGCCAGAGTTGTGCACAAAAAAACTTCAAGGAAATTCGCACGTTTGCCCATATTGCTGTAATGTTAGTTCAATATTTGCAGACGACATATTCTTTCTAATCCTATTGGTTAAAAATTCTCTTTGAAATTAATTTTCAGTATGTAACAGTCGTTTTTATCAATGAACTCCGCGACGGAAAAAAAAGTAAAGGTCACGTTATGAATATGCATTTTTGTATGACCCTTCAAAATTCTCGCACATGCGCCCAAACCACATGTCGCCTGCAGAGCATTTTGAACAGCGGTGACACATGTGTGAACAATTGGCAATGCAACCAAAAATACTCAAGTGACTGTCTGGTGGTGCGGTGCTTACTGGGCCAAATTTCAGCCTGGGCATAGGAAGGTTAATGGTTTTATATGTACCCGCCACATTATTGTCCTAATACATACATAATTATGCAAAGCGTCATGACCCGACCCGTAACGACAATGTTTTATTCATACGATCCCCATTCATACAAATGTTGTGCGTGATAGATGACCTTGTTTTCCACTATACCCGGCCCTAGGGTGCACCGGCACACCCCACTTAATAACTCATAGCAACCGATCCTAAATACAAAATATTCAAAAATCATGACAAAATACTTAGAAATCTTAAAAATGTTAAAACTAAAAAAACTAAAATATAGATTGATGTCTAACCTTTTAGTTTATTCTCAATTTAATGTGGATAGTCCATAGTTATATATAACTATGTGGTAGGTGGTAGGAGATGTTTTGGTGATGTTTTGGTCCCACTTTGGTCCCACCCTGGCCCACTCTGCACTGTGAGCAGCTCACCATTACCATAAGGCCTTTTCACACTGTCCATAATCTCGGGGTCGGAACCGGTTCCAACCCAGAGATTTTTTTTTTCCAACCCTTTTCCAACTTCTAAAATTTCAACGCTGTTCCGATCCGGGTAGCATGCTATAGCCGGATCGAAATTAACCCTGGCAGGGACCAGGGTTGAAAATCTCAATCCGGATTGAAATTGCATTTTTCGGCGTGAACCGTGTCGAAAATGATAGTGTGAACCGCCCCGAGTTGAGCTCACTTACCGCCGATCCGTGTTGAGTTGTGTGGCGCGAAATTCTACGAAAATCTGACACGGGTACAAAGGTCAATAAACAATCAGCTGTGAGGCGGCGCCGGCACACTACAATGTACATGTTAGGCTTGGGCGGTTCCACAATTTCTGGAACCGGTTCGGTTCCAAAAAAAAAGACTCGGTTCCGAGTCGGAACCGGTTTCAAGAGATTCAAAGAAAAACATAAGGATTACAGAAAATAATAAAACATAGGCCCTACGGTCTATTCAAACTTCATTGTGTCCCTAATACGAAACGAAGAAGTTTCAATTTTCAACCACAAATGCAGTGATGATAATGTTGTTTAATTTAAAATATGTTTCAGAAACTTTAAAGAAACTTTTTGGAAACGTTAAGCTAAGTTAGAGATTTGTTTCCATTATCCTACGTTAGCAAACAACGTTACAAGCCGTGCGAGTACATGCCATGGCTTTGCATGCACATGCTTCAGGGGTTGGAGCAATTAAGCAATTATACCACCCCCTATGCACAAGGTACCGTACTAATAATAATGCCTATCGAAATTACATTAAGAACACTAGCAACATGACTAACTTCGTCACAAGATTATCCATATTACGGGGCCACCTTGATCATTCCACTTCAGTTCACAAGACACGTGCTGTCAACATTTTTAACAACAGTTCCATAACCAAAGTATCCATGTTATGGGGCCAATTTATAAACAGAGGTTGGAGCTATTAAGCTATTGCACCACCCCCTACAAGGTACCGTACTACCGTCCATGTTGTTTTGCCGTATTGAAAGTACACAAAGAACACAAGCAACATGACTGTAAACTTCGTCACAAGTTTATCCACATTATGGGGCCCCCTGTCAACATTTGTAACAACATCTCCAATATAACCAAAGTATCCATGTTATGGGGCCACTTTATAAACAACTCTGTGACGCACAATGATACTAGTAACGCACAGACATTGCGGTTTGCTTCAGTTGTTTGTGTGGCGACTTCACAAGTTTGCCGTAGTCTAGAGTTACATTTTGTCGGTCACTCATCAAAGAGAATCAGGTACTTTGACTGGAGCCAGTTCTCGGCTCTAGAGTTGGAGCTCAGAAAACTGCGTATTTCAATCGGAGCCCGGTTGGTCCTCAGAGTCGGGTATTTTGCTGGAGCCGGCTCTGACTGGGACTCGGCTCCCAGCCGGCTCTGGGCATGCTGGGACTCGGCTCTGGGAACCGGGTATTTGAAGGACTCGGTTCCGGAACCGACTCTTGCGACTACTCGGTTCTTTAAAAGAGTGGAACCGCGGTTCCGATTCTTAATTTGGAATCGGGTAGAACCGGGTACCAGCCAAGCCTAGAGTTGTCACAAGGTTCGAGCTGTCGGTGTCAAGTTGTCACAAGGGTGGAAATGTCTAGCCCCATTTGTTTGCTTAATTAATAGAAAAAAATTATCTTATGAAATTTGTTAAGCCAGGCATCTAAATCTTAAATGAGCCGGTGTACCAAAGGTCAGTTTGGTAGTTATTATGTCCAAAGTCACAATTCACAAAAAGCTTAACCAATTAACAATTCCAAAACATTGGTTGTGACTCCCAAAATATCCAATGAGTCGGCCGCCATTTTGTTTGGACTGAATAAAAATGGCTGCCATTTTTATGTTAAAACTGAAAGTAAAGTTCTTACCTTTTGGCGTTAGCTTAACTTATGGTGTATTTTCTTGCAAATTCTTTTTTTAAAACTCACTCGATCTACGCCAGATATTCTTTTGAAGGGGCACTTCATGCTTGAGTTGAAGGAAACGCGATGGTTCAATACGCCGAGTCACCGTAAACGAACGTCTAACACAACAGACACGGGCCGGGTGGATATGTCTTTTGAATTGACCGTCTAATGATTTCAAACACGTGTGTGCAACCTCGTTTCCAGGGCTTTCTGTACACCTCGTACCCACTGTTCTCTCGCCCTATGTTTCTATGTTTATTTAAGATAAAAATATAACGTTTCATTTCATTCTCAATTTCATGTAGATAGTCCCGGATCCCATCGTGTTATTTTCAGGTAGGCGGTTCCACAATTTTAGGAACCGGTTCGGTTCGGGTTCCGAGTCGGATCCGGTTCCAAGAGATTCAAAGAAAAATATAAGGATTAAAGAAAATAATAAAACATACGGTTTAAAAGTTATTAAAACTTCATTGCGCCCTGATACGAATGCGTTTCAATTTTCAACCACAAATGCAGTGATGATAATGTTGTTTAATTTAAAATATGTTTCAGAAACTTTAAGGAAACTTTATGGAAACGTTAAGCTATAGTTAGACTTCCTTTATCCTACCGTTAGCAAGCAACTTTACATACAAGCCGTGTAAGTTGTATGGCTTTGCACATGCCTGAGGGGTTAGAGCAATTAAGCAATTGTACCACCCCCTATACACAAGGTATCGTACTACCGTCCATACCTGTACCTATTGAAAGTACATTAAAAACACTAGCAACATGACTAACTTCGTCACAAGATTATCCATAAATAATACGGGGCCAACTTGATCGCCCCTCTTCTCAAGACACGTGCTGTCAACATTTTTAACAACATCTCCATAGTCAAAGTATCCATGTTATGGGGCCAATTTATAAACAGACATCGCGGTTTGCAAAATTTGCATCAGTTGTCTGCATGTGTGTGATGTGGCACCTTCACAAGTTTGATGCAGTTTTTAAATTAGAGTTACATTTTGTCGGTCGCTCATCAAAGAGAATCGGGTATTTTAACTGGAGCCGGTTCTCGGCTCTAGAGTTGGAGCTCAGAAAACTGCGTATTTCAATCGGAGCCGGGTTGGTCCTCAGAGTCGGGTATTTTGCTGGAGCCGGCTCTGACTGGGACTCGGCTCCCAGCCGGCTCTGGGACTCGGCTCTGGGAACCGGGTATTTGAAGGACTCGGTTCCGGAACTGACTCTTGCGAGTACTCGTTTCTTTAAAAGAGTGGAACCGCGGTTCCGATTCTTAATTTGGAATCGGGTAGAACCGGGTACCGGCCAAGCCTAGAGTTGTCACAAGGTTCGAGCTGTCGGTGTCAAGTTGTCACAAGGGTTGCCCCACCAGTGTGGCACGGACACGCCCCTTGGCCTATCCTTAGCCACACGTTGGTCGTACTTCGGCTAACGGCGGTTTTCTTCTAAATTCCAGGCGCTGAAATTGACGATATTTGCAACCATTTTGATAGACTAGATACGTTCCTTACATGTTTAACTCTCTAGGTGCCCCAAAAAATGGTGATTTCACTTACATTAAAATTTCGTGACATATAGGCCCGAAAAATTACAAGACGATCGTCATTGTGCAGGTTTCAACGAGGACGGCCATCTTGAATGTATGAAGAGTGCAGTGTTGAACGGAAAACAACTGCGCGCAACAATTTTACGACGGCTGTTTTATGTGTGCACATACTTGCTGTATTTTAGCGCGCAGAGATGACCACGCGATGTCGCCGATATAAACTTTCAAGACACTAACAAGTAACATCGAGCAGTTTTATCAAATTAACCGTACTGCATGGTAAGTTCATCCCCTTTTAACTATTATATACCAGGTTATTTAACTGTACTTGCATTGTACATAAAACAAGAGAGAATGTTCATTAAAATAAAATGATAATGTAATAAATAGTCTATTAAGTATTATTAATTCATTGTGAATTACAACATCATTCCGTGTCAAATCACCTAAATTTTCAACATCTCCCCTGGTGACCCCCTCAGATTTGGCTGAAAAAAATTGAAAACATAGCTTCATCCTTCAAACTCAGACAAACTAAATTTCAGAGCCAAATTCCAAGCGGATTGGGATTTACGGCCCTCCAAAAGGGGCGTTTCACCTCCCTTTTTGACAAATGCAATTAATTTGTTGCCTACACTTTTACACCAATTTCATTTACTCATAAATACTTATTTGAAAAAGATATGAATCTCAAAGTTGATTTATTGGGTAAACTCTGCCTGTTCTCTTCATAAAAGGCATCAGAAATACTGTACCTGCATCACATCTTGAGATATTCTCACTCGAAAACCCTGCTTTAATTCTTTGACAAGTACTTAATTGGAATTTGGACCCCCCTATTCTTCACAAATAATTTCAGAAATGCTATACAACACTACATTTGTATAATATAACAACTGGTGTATCGTATACAGCAAGCACATCAATTTTAAAGGGGCATACAGTGTTTAATGGTGGGTCAAATATGTGCATGTATATTAGTGAAGTAGTCTTTATACTTTTATAGGGACAGTCATGACAGTAGCGTCACGATCAGAGGGGACTTTCAACATGACATGGCTTTGGTATTCTAGAACACAGTGACTGAAAATTACTGGGTTATTTATGCAGTAGCAACTGTAATAATGATCATATCATGTGGGGTATTATTTTCAATCTATGAGTTAACCTCAACTCCCTAGGCCCATTTGCTTAGACCTCCAAAATCCTTCAGTAGTAAAGCAAGCACATGACATGTATGCACACATGTGTTTCTAATCTGTGATACATGTACATGGCCAGGGACCCTCCCTGTATGCATGGAGCAATAAACAGTGTCCACTGACCCCAAGCACTGACCTTGCAATCACTCCAACATACATGGATGTCCATGTACCATGGAAAGGCAAGTATGCCTAATAACCTCAATCCTTCAAAATCCTTCACTTTAGCAAAGACTAAGAGCATGTAGCATGTAACCTCAATCCTTCAAAATCCTTCACTTTAGCAAAGAGGATTTTGGAGGATTTGGGAAGATTAGGGTTTAATCTCAATCTAGCACTCTGATTCCATGCCCTGTTGATCGGGATGATATTGCCCCTTAAGTGCATATATCCATGTTTAAACATTGCCATGAAATTATGAACACACTACAGATTTGTCATGGAATAAATTCTTGGGTTTTTATTATCTTAAAGGTGACTGCATTTTCAATGCCGACACGGGTAAAGTGTTTAGAGTGAGTATTAATAAGGATGCCATACCACAGCTACTGGTCCAAGCTGTCAGCCACTCAGTCAAACTGGCTCTCATCCACCTGGTAACTGTACACCTCAGGGACTCTATGCTCATCCAAAAGGTAAAGCAACTTCAGATCAAACTTAGAAGCTTATTTTCAGACTTGTATTCGAGTCCTCAAATCTGAGTCCGAGTCTTGAGTCTTGAGTCACAAATGCCAAGTTGGAGTCACAAGTCCTTTAAATATGGAGATTTAGCAATAATTTATTCAAATATTGGATCCAGACCACCAACATTAGATTTCGACAATTCTGCCTCCATTTGCGATTCTATGATGCGTAAAAACTATTTTTATTAAAATTATATTTCAAGGGAATTTCTTCACGTTGAGCAATCTTCCCTGGGTTGAAGATGGTTTATATTGAACAGGTCATTTTGCTTTTGAGTCCGAGTCACAAACGCTTGAGTCGAAGTTTGAGTCCCAAGCGTGGAGTCATTGTCACTTGACACCAAAATGCTCTATCATCAAGACACTGGGTGTATTTTCAACACCAGATGGCCATGATGTGCATAGAGCAGATAGGATGTTGTTACCCTGACGACAAGATGAATACTAACATTCTGTTTGATTCAGGTGATGAAGGAACTCTCGAAGGATGTGACAAACCTCGATCTGTCCGAGTTAATGGCGGAGCATCTCATGGGGGCGACATTCAACGCCATCAGACGACAGTTTGAGAGGGACATGCTGCGTCTGCTCCAGTTCACTAATACAGACATTACTAGAGGTCAACTGGTTGAGGTATGAATGAAAATACATGGTATTGATATTAAGGGAGCTAGTCATAACTTGGTGCATTCCTGTATGCGCCATGTGGGAATGAACCAATCAGAGTATAGAAGTGTGTATCATGTGACACAAACTCACGGGCCAAGTTGGAATATCATCCGTTCTCAAATGTTGGATTTGTCAGATTCTTTCTGGGTTTTTTTTTTTTTCATTACAAATGGCACTAAATATTGAAATTTTGAAAACAAAATTTTGATGAGTATTTTAAATGGGAATAAAAGTTTGATGCTTGATCTTGGGTTCCGCTGGATAAATTTGGAGTCATGGCCACGGGTGATAAAGAACCGAGCCAAAGGCAACGTCTTTTATTACCTGTGGTCATGACCCTCGGTCTTGATCCTGCGGTTAAGACTGCATGACAAACTTTTATTCCCATTCATAATTGCCTAAGACAGTTGAGACAATCACATTGGACAAAACCTAATCACATGGGGGTGTATTAACGGATGGTAAAGACAAAACTGATCAAAATCAGAGCAGCGTCTTTGTGCCAGCTGTTCGTAAGCTGTTTTGTGCGATGTGGATTTGAACCAATCAGAGTGATGAAGATTGGCATCATGAGCCTGACTCATGTACTTTGTGGATTTGAACCAATCAGAGTGATGAAGATTGGCATCATGCGCCTGACTCATGTACTTTGTGGATTTGAACCAATCAGAGTGATGAAGATTGGCATCATGAGCCTGACTCATGTACTTTGTGGATTTGAACCAATCAGAGTGATGAAGATTGGCATCATGCGCCTGACTCATGTACTTTGTGGATTTCAACCAATCAGAGTGATGAAGATTGGCATCATGAGCCTGACTCATGTACTTTGTGGATTTGAACCAATCAGAGTGATGAAGATTGGTATCACGTGCCTGACTTATGTACTTTGGAAGTGTTTCGTGTGTCCCCAAAATGTGAATTTGCCCATTTCTATTTGGCTTTGTTCAACAAAAATGACATTTTCATTTTATAAACGAAATCAATACAGGCATTTAAGAATGGGAATAACAGTTCAATGGTTGGTCTTGACTGCAGGTTAACCCTAACTCCCCAGGCCCATTTGCTTACACATAACCTGAATCCTTCCTAACTCCCTAGGCCCATTTGCTTACACATAACCTGAATCCTTCCTAACTCCCTAGGCCCATTTGCTTACACATAACCTGAATCCTTCCTAACTCCCTAGGCCCATTTGCTTACACATAACCTGAATCCTTCCTAACTCCCTAGGCCCATTTGCCAGTGCTTACACATAACCTGAATCCTTCCTAACTCCCTAGGCCCATTTGCTTACACATAACCTGAATCCTTCCTACAAATACTGTAACTCCCTAGGCCCATTTGCCTTACACATAACCTGAATCCTCCAAAATCCTTCAGTAGTAAAGCAAGCACATGACATGTATGCACACATGTGTTTCTAATCTGTGATACATGTACATGGCCAGGGACCCTCCCTGCATGCATGGAGCAATAAACAGTGTCCACTGACCTTGCAATCACTTCAACAAACATGGATGTACATGTACCATGGAAAGGCAAGTCTGCCTAATAAACTCAATCCTCCAAAATCCTTCACTTCAGCAAAGAGCATGTAGCATGTGTAACCCCGACCAAAATATGGTCTCAGGTTAAAAGTGTATTTTTATCAACAATATGTTTCATATTGTTGTGATTTTCTTTTGCTTATTTATTTCCATGTATTTCTTACTCTCCCTGTGCTTTCTATTAAGCCCATGGAGACCCTTTGTAATCTGTGGTCAGGGTACTCTGCTAGTCTCTAAATCCTTGCTCTTTGATCTTCACCTACTGTCTATTCAAGCATGCCCTTAATCTTCTAGCTTCCTGGAAGGTGTTGAGCTACACCTCTTGTAGGCTCTGTTTAACTTAGGGTGTGTATTACTTGTGTAGACCCACAAAAGCTTTCCAGGTTGTAAATGCTACTATTACTTCCTTACCCTTGATCACATTTTCACAGCTTCCCCAAGCTGTGAAGCCATAAAAACTTATCTACCCATCACCCCCTTCGTTACTAAACTGACCAATCAACTTGAGAGCCATGAGTAATGTTTTTCAAACTATCCAATGAGGACTTTGGCTGATCTCCGCTCAGGCATGGTCAGGGTGCTGGTTCGGCCCCAAATTTTGGGTAGGCCAGACATTCCACCATTTGCCTCGGATCGAGCTGGTCGTACTTTCCTGCACTTCAACTTTTTCTAAAGTGCTTGCCAGCATTTTCTGGTCTTCAATTTTCTTCGAGTGCTTGTCAGCACATCATCTTTCAAGCACTCCCTGCAAGCAGCTTTCAATTTCATATGAGTATTGGCTCTCTATTTAGGTGAGTTTTAATTTAAGTATGTATTTGTAACTTATAATTTGGAAGTCTTTAGTAAGGTCTCTTTTAAAGTTAAAATTTGATTTCTGATCATTAAGTTCAGAGACAGTGTTTAAACTTGTTCATTTTATAACATGCATTTCCTTAAGTTCTCTGGAGAACTTTTGTTGTAAACTTTGATTTCTTGATGAGAGATCTATTTGCTATTTTCTGTATTTGAGAAGAGACCTTTATGCTTTTAAGCACTGTATATTTCTTAAGAACCTTTTAGATTTAATCATGACATTCACCACCAGCTTTTCAGCTATGCATTTGTGGTATGTCATGCCAAATGTGCAGTCCTTACCTTTGGGCTGGTTTTAAACACTATTAAGAATTCAATATATATTTTAGGTCTACTGTATTTATTATGTTTTTACAATGTATATACTTATTGAATTGCAATCCTGCATAAGACAGAAAGGCAGATTTTGCTTTTGTACCTGAGGGTACTTCATACTTTATTTTATGTATTTTGCACGTGCTACGATTTCAGACACAATGTGCTGTTTTGATATAAACTCTTAGCTTACTTTAGCTTGGTTGATTTTAAGTTTGCTAAGCTTGTCTTGATGAGACGAACTATAATTTCGATGCTACATGAGGGAGTAGTTTTCCCTGTAGCCAGATAGCTAAAAGTATTTGCTTATCTTGAATTTAACTTTAGCTTGTGGAGTTTTCAACAAGTATTTGATATATTTCCCAAGCGTTTCATCAGCCTTTGCTGAATGAATATTTTGTATTCCTAAAGAGGATTTTATTGTAATTATGGCATGGACCATATTGCTCTCTATTTAGGCTCGGATGACTGTACCAAACAACATTTGCAAAGAGACCTAGACTGGCCCTCTAGACGTCGCTTTCCGAGGTCACAACCCAGAAGACCTCATCCAGTCAACCGAGATCATCATCCTGCAAGTATAACATTTTATTATGTCTTGCAACCCTCTTTGACAAGAGATCACGCTAGTATCGTCGCTGGAGCAAGTATCGCCGCTGGAGCTCCGACTGACTTTGCGGACTTCGCCCGTGGATCGCGAATCATGATTTTATTTTATACTCTGTATTGGCGCCTATTTGAGCTCACTATTGTTTTGACTTAACTTTTCAGGATCCTGATATTAATTGTGTGATTTATATTTTTTGAGATTTGACAAAGAGATTTATTTTAACAATAAATCAAGAGTTTCTTTTAGTGCATATAAATCTTGAGTTTTCCACCTTTGTGGTTATTTCAAAAAGGGAATTGTTTAATGTTTTCGGTTCCCGCTACATTTTGAAGGCGAACTTAGGGTTACATTTTGGGGGCTTGTCCGGGAAAGTTATTTTTTAAATTTGAAGTATATTGACTTCTGGATTACGAAAGATTTTATGCATTTGAAACTCTGTCCGTTCATTTAAAGATTTCTCATTCACTATTTATATTGATTGATGCTAACTGCTTTCTTTCAATAATCATACAAGTACATGCATATATTTATATATTATTTATCCTGAATATAATTTGATACTTGCCTAGAGAGCCAATATTCTTAAACTTCTATCCTAAATCCTTCTATTGCTATATATATATTATACTGTTCTATTTTTTTCCACTATAATCACCATGGCTAATGTATCACTCATATCACTCAAGACAATGGGTCGAGAATGGTGTAAGAAGGACGATGTAAGGCCTAGCCATTCAATTCTGTTAGTAACTAAACTAAGAGAGACCCCTCTTCCTGCTTTTGCCCTTGCCCTCACTGACCATTTTCATGAGATTGTTGGTGTGGCAAGTAGAGATGATGAGGAACACGATGTCACCCTTTTCCTTTGTGACTTTGACAAACCAGTGTTTTCTTTGCATTTAATGTCTGAAGTAATGGTTAGGGTAAATCAGATTCCTGTTTCTTGTCAAGTTGTCAGGCTAGACGATTCTCCACCTGTCTCTAGAGTTCAACGTGTGCGGATCAGTGACCTCAAACGGAGTGAGAATCACAACGATTTGCACACGAAGCTAAATCCTCTTTCTTCCGGATTGACCACACCCACTCCGTCCGCTCCAACTGTTCCGTCTGATTTTTCTCATGTATTTGCCCGCTGCTCTCTTGCAGCCAACTATCGCAAATTACGGTGTTTTTCGGGTCTATCCTCTCCTGCTCGCGATGAAGACCCCTACGACCTATGGATCGACCACGTCGAGGGACAGATGGATGAGTGGCAGAATCTTGATGATGCTGAAAAGAGAAAACGGATCCGTGAAGCTCTTCGGCCGCCTTCTCTTAACATCATCAACGATCTTCGTCGTGACAACCCTGCCGCTACAGCACTTGACTATCTCAAGGCCCTTGATGTGGCGTTTGGTGACACGGCATCGGACGATGAACTGTTCATCCGGTTCCACAGCATGACACAGCGGGAAGGTGACTCTCCATCCAAGTTTCTGACCACCCTACAAGATTGTCTGAGGAGAGCCATCCGTAGAGGAGTGGTTCCCCAGGAGAAGGCGGACAAGGTTCGTCTATCTCAGTTCATAAAGGGAATCCTCTTCGATGAGATGCTCCTCGTCAATCTCCACCTGAGGGATCAACTTAATAGACCCCCTTCTTTTCTGACTCTCCTATCACAAGTTAGGAAACAGGAGGAGGAGAACAAGGCCAAACAGAAGAGCCGTGGTCAGCCATCTACACCATCTGCACAATTTCTTCAGCATTCCACATCTTCTTCACCAAACCCGAGATATCAACAACAGCCAAAACAAAGGCAAAGCAACCAGAAATATGATGACCAGGGCACGCTGTTGGATTTCTGTTTCGGATGTGGTGAAGAGGGCCACATTCGCCGAAGATGTCCAAATCCGTCAAATCCTGAGGCCGTCAACCAGAAGTTAATTAAGTTCATTCTGGCTGGGCATTTGGAAACGGACAAGGACGCCAGCCAAGGGAAGCCAAGCGTCCTAAAGTCAACAGACCCCACTTTACGGTTTGAACGGGGTACAGATATTCCATGTGGTTTGGTAGGAGAGCATCACTCCTCGATGCTGGGTTGATGGCTTTGAAACAAATTGTCTGCTTGATAGTGGCTCACAGGTCACTCTTATCTGTCAAAGTTTCTTTAACAATCTGAACCGTACTCTTCATCCTTTGAATGACCTAGTCCTTTTCCATGGAGGAGATGGGAAGATGCCATATTTGGGATGGACTTATGTTTCCATGGGGTTTGACAGTGCGTTTAGTGGCACAAGTAGCCGCTTTGATACTTTCGCACTTGTCATCCGCGATGGTCGTAATTCCAGTATCCAACCAGTAATTGTCGGTACAAATTCTGGCCTTGTCCGTAACTGTTTTGAGTCGTGTCAGAAGCAAGGAGGTAAAAGGTACGGGCAAACTCTCAACATCAGTGCCGCTTGCCTCAGAATCTATAAGTCATTTGCTAATGAGAGCAGAGTCCCCAGTGATGGCAAGCTTGGGACGGTCAGAACTCGTTCCAAGCACTCCACAACGATTCGTCCTGGAGAACACAAATCCGTATGGCTCCATCCGAAACACCCTTCAGTAAACCAGTGACGGTACTGGTGGAACCTCAGGAGAAGTGCAAACTGCCATCGGGACTAGATGTGACACCTCTTGTGGCTAGACTCCCAGGTAGCTCAACATGCTCGGTCAATGTAGTGGTTGTCAACAAAACGAGTCGGGAAATTACAATCCCAGGTAATTGTCCCTTGGCCGACATCTTTGTGCCAGAGTGGTTTCATGAGGCTTCAAACATGACAAGACCTTCAAAGATGTCCCGCACAGCCTTTTGTGCCACCACATCTACTTCAACTGCTAAGTCTTTAACTGATGACTTTGACAATCTTCCTTTCAAGTGGGGCCCGATTTCTTCAAAGCACAAGAGAGACATTCTTGATAAGATGAGGTGAAGGTCACAGGTTTTCTCGTCATGAGTGGGATCTTGGTCTCACAAAACAAACGGAACACCAAATCAACATTTCTGATGGCACTCCATTTAGAGAAAGATCACGTAGAGTTGCTCCTGCCGACCTCAAGGATTTGAGGCAACATCTGCAGCAGCTTTTGGATAACGACATCATCAGGGAGTCACGTAGTCCATATGCTTCACCGATCGTGCTCGTTCGGAAGAAGAACGGCAGTCTACGAATGTGCATAGATTATCGTACACTCAACACTCGCACAATCCCTGACCAGTATGCCGTTCCACTTATACAGGAAGCCATCGATTGTTTGGACGGCAGTAGTTGGTTTTCAGTGATCGACTTGAAGTCTGGTTTCTATCAAATTCCCATGCGTCAAGAAGACAAAGAGAAGACAGCGTTCATCTGTCCTCTCGGCTTTTATCAATTCGAACGAATGCCTCAAGGAGTCAAAGGTGCCCCCGCAACATTCCAAAGATTAATGGAAACTTGTATGTCAGGAATGAATATGGCTGAAGTCCTTGTATATATGGATGACCTCATTGTTTTTGGCCGTACATTAGATCAAATGGAAGAACGACTAATGAAAGTACTTGATCGACTTGCTGAGTTTGGACTCATGGTATCTCCAGAGAAATGTCAACTTTGTTGTAAATCTGTTAAGTATCTCGGGCATGTCGTCTCAGAGGAGGGAGTACAAACAGATCCGGAGAAGATGTCTGCTCTGGAGACATGGCCCCGACCCCTCAATGTCAAGCAAGTCCGCTCTTTCCTTGGGTTTGCCGGCTACTATCGGCGATTCATTGAGAACTACTCCAAGATAGCTCGACCTTTGAATGAGCTCACCGTTGGTGTAGTTTATCCAAAGAAGCGAGGTCGCCCATCCCCAAAGAAGAAAACGCCCGACTCCTCAGCTCGTAAAGCCAGTGATCCACTTGGTGAATTATGGACACCAGAATGTGAGAATGCTTTCCTCACTCTGAAGGAACGTCTCATTACTGCCCCTGTGCTTGCATTTGCTGATCTTTCTAAGCCTTTTGTATTGCACATTGATGCCAGTCGGGATGGCCTTGGTGGTGTGTTATATCAGAACCATGATGGTAAACTTCGTCCAGTAGCTTACGGCAGTCGTGGCCTGTCCAACACTGAAAAGAACTACCCTGCCCATAAGCTGGAGTTTCTCGCCCTTAAATGGGCAATCACTGACAAATTTAGGGATTATCTGTACATGGCAAAGGGCACCAGAGTGATGACGGATAATAATCCCTTACATATGTCCTTACGTCAGCAAAGTTAGACGCCACAGGTCACCGCTGGCTAGCTGCTCTGTATAGCTTTGATTTCTCTATTCACTACAAGCCAGGGCATACAAACATCGATGCAGATGCACTGTCTCGCAGACCCCATAATTCTGAACATGACCAACAGTTTGAAGATGAGCAACTGGAGAAAATCAATGACCTTGAATCTCGATTGAATGGCACAGCAGCGAAGCAAGATGTTGTTTGCCACCAAGATGCTGTTAATGCCCTCTATCTTCAACACAGTATTACTGTCCCAACACAGGCCAAAGAGGAAAATCCAACTCAGTGTAAACAACCTAGTCATGTGCCACTGATCCACTCTCTGTCAGTCAGTGCAAATGCTGTCCCTGACTGCTACGGGTCATATTCCAGCTTCAACACGCTTGATTGGAAGAAAATCCAACAGGAGGACCCAATCATACAGGAGGTACTGAAGCATGTCAAAGTTGGTAGAAACCGATTTCTCTCACTGATATTCCAGAGGAGGCAAACTCATCCTCCGTGAATTCGACAAACTCCGGCTAAGGGATGACACCTTGTTTAGATGTGTGACTAACTCACTGGGTGAAAAATCTTTCCAACTTGTGCTGCCGTTTGAATTCCGCAAACAAGCAATTAGGGGACTTCACAATGAACTTGGCCATTTAGGAGTTGAGAGGACAGTTGCACTTGCACGAGATCGTTTCTACTGGCCCCGAATGGCCACACAGATCGATGACTGGATCAAACACTGTGCTCGATGCGTTGCGAGGAAGACTCCACAGAAACTAGCTGCTCCTATGGTTAACATCAAGACTAGTGGTCCATTGGAATTGGTCTGCATGGATTTTCTTTCCTTGGAGCCAGACCGTTCCAATAAAAAGTCTGTCCTCGTGGTCACCGACCACTATACTCGATATGCTCAGGCATTCCCAACCAAAGACCAAACAGCCCGCACTGTGGCAAAAGTCTTATGGGAAAATTTCTTTGTACATTATGGTCTACCCCAGCGTCTCCACTCTGACCAGGGGCGTGATTTCGAAAGCAAAGTTGTGAAGGAGTTGACCAATCTGCTGGGCATAAAGAAGTCCAGGACTACCCCGTATCATCCTCAAGGAGATCCCCAGCCAGAGAGGTTCAATCGAACATTATTGAACATGCTGGGAACCCTTGAAGGAGAGAAGAAGGAGAGTTGGAGCCGATACATCAGTGCTCTAGTGCATGCTTACAACTGCACTAGACATGACAGCACTGGTTTCTCGCCTTACTTCCTCATGTTTGGCAGAGAGGCAAGGCTCCCTGTTGATCTACGGTTTGGTGTAAGCCCTGATGGCTACGCAAACACTGACCATGTTAAGTATGTAAAAGGCTTAAGAGAACAGCTGACACGGGCCTACCAACTGGCAACAGAATCATCAGCTAAGTCAGCACACGCCAACAAGGCACGTCATGATGGTCGTGTACGAGGAAGTGATCTTCGGCTTGGTGACCGAGTCTTGGTGAAAAATCTGGGTTTGAAGGGAAAGCATAAACTCGCAGACCAATGGGATTCAACAGTTCACATTGTAACCGAGCGTATCAGTCCAGACATGCCTGTATATCGTGTCAAACCAGAGACTGATGGAGGGCGGATACGCACACTGCACAGGAACAACCTTCTTCCCATTGACTACCTCAATGAGGAGGAGCCACGACTCGACACCACAAAGCCCAAGACCCACCGTCCAGTCACGAGAGCAAAAGCTAAAGTGACCAAGCTTTCAAATCCAGCTGATGCGGAAAACGATGACATCAGTGGTAGTGATGAGTCAATTGATGAGGAAATCACTGTTCTCCTTCCTTTGGAGACATTCACCACACCCAGCAGTGGGGACACACCCACAGAGGTCAACAGGGTGGAGCCGACAAATCTGCATCATCTCTTAAATGCAGAGGCACCAGAATTCATCCCTGAGAGACAATCCCCTGCTATGTCTGTAGATGTTCATCCTGGGGAGCTGACTGAACAAAGTCCCATCCATGAATTGCCTTCACCACTTTGTGAGGAGTTCACTGGTGATGCGGACAGTTCTGATGTTTCAATGGTATCTGTCATACCATCAAGTTCCACTCAATCCATTGTAGACATGGGCGAACCACCTGTTGAAGTTAGTTCTCCCACATCATCCATTACTTCTCAGCCAATTTCAACAGACAAAGGAGATGACATCATAGGGAACCCCCTCACTTGTTCACTCAACTCCTGCAAGTGAGCAGCCTTCTAATCCTGTTGTGGTCACTACTGATGAGCCTCATTGTTCCTCAATTGGTGATCACCAATCTAGTTTAGCTGTTGACCACAAAACCACTCAACCGAAACCAACAGTTATTTCTCCTTGTATCCCTTCTCCTATATCTTCTACTCCTGCCCCTGTGATTTCTAGTCCTGAGAAGAATTTTGTCAGACGCTCAACTAGAATATCCCACCCACCTATGCGACTAAAGTTTGACTCCCAGGGAAAGACTGTTTTCAGCCGTCAATTCCAATCTCCTGGTATGTTCTCTGAGTTAAAGAGAAAAGTTTTTGGAGTTTGAATTTAATTTCCTTGTGTATATTTTAATTTCTCCTGTTATTTTAATATTGCTCCCGGAGGTAGCAAGTTAAGAAAGGGGAAGATGTAACCCCGACCAAAATATGGTCTCAGGTTAAAAGTGTATTTTATCAACAATATGTTTCATATTGTTGTGATTTTCTTTTGCTTATTTATTTCCATGTATTTCTTACTCTCCCTGTGCTTTCTATTAAGCCCATGGAGACCCTTTGTAATCTGTGGTCAGGGTACTCTGCTAGTCTCTAAATCCTTGCTCTTTGATCTTCACCTACTGTCTATTCAAGCATGCCCTTAATCTTCTAGCTTCCTGGAAGGTGTTGAGCTACACCTCTTGTAGGCTCTGTTTAACTTAGGGTGTGTATTACTTGTGTAGACCCACAAAAGCTTTCCAGGTTGTAAATGCTACTATTACTTCCTTACCCTTGATCACATTTTCACAGCTTCCCAAGCTGTGAAGCCATAAAAACTTATCTACCCATCACCCCCTTCGTTACTAAACTGACCAATCAACTTGAGAGCCATGAGTAATGTTTTTCAAACTATCCAATGAGGACTTTGGCTGATCTCCGCTCAGGCATGGTCAGGGTGCTGGTTCGGCCCCAAATTTTGGGTAGGCCAGACATTCCACCATTTGCCTCGGATCGAGCTGGTCGTACTTTCCTGCACTTCAACTTTTTCTAAAGTGCTTGCCAGCATTTTCTGGTCTTCAATTTTCTTCGAGTGCTTGTCAGCACATCATCTTTCAAGCACTCCCTGCAAGCAGCTTTCAATTTCATATGAGTATTGGCTCTCTATTTAGGTGAGTTTTAATTTAAGTATGTATTTGTAACTTATAATTTGGAAGTCTTTAGTAAGGTCTCTTTTAAAGTTAAAATTTGATTTCTGATCATTAAGTTCAGAGACAGTGTTTAAACTTGTTCATTTTATAACATGCATTTCCTTAAGTTCTCTGGAGAACTTTTGTTGTAAACTTTGATTTCTTGATGAGAGATCTATTTGCTATTTTCTGTATTTGAGAAGAGACCTTTATGCTTTTAAGCACTGTATATTTCTTAAGAACCTTTTAGATTTAATCATGACATTCACCACCAGCTTTTCAGCTATGCATTTGTGGTATGTCATGCCAAATGTGTGCAGTCCTTACCTTTGGGCTGGTTTTAAACACTATTAAGAATTCAATATATATTTTAGGTCTACTGTATTTATTATGTTTTTACAATGTATATACTTATTGAATTGCAATCCTGCATAAGACAGAAAGGCAGATTTTGCTTTTGTACCTGAGGGTACTTCATACTTTATTTTATGTATTTTGCACGTGCTACGATTTCAGACACAATGTGCTGTTTTGATATAAACTCTTAGCTTACTTTAAGCTTGGTTGATTTTAAGTTTGCTAAGCTTGTCTTGATGAGACGAACTATAATTTCGATGCTACATGAGGGAGTAGTTTTCCCTGTAGCCAGATAGCGAAAAGTATTTGCTTATCTTGAATTTAACTTTTAGCTTGTGGAGTTTTCAACAAGTATTTGATATATTTCCCAAGCGTTTCATCAGCCTTTGCTGAATGAATATTTTGTATTCCTAAAGAGGATTTTATTGTAATTATGGCATGGACCATATTACTCTCTATTTAGGCTCGGATGACTGTACCAAACAACATTTGCAAAGAGACCTAGACTGGCCCTCTAGACGTCGCTTTCCGAGGTCACAACCCAGAAGACCTCATCCAGTCAACCGAGATCATCATCCTGCAAGTATAACATTTTATTATGTCTTGCAACCCTCTTTGACAAGAGATCACGCGAAGTATCGTCGCTGGAGCAAGTATCGTCGCTGGAGCTCCGACTGACTTTTGCGGACTTCGCCCGTGGGGACGCGAATCGCGGTTTTTATTTTATACTCTGTATTGGCGCCTATTTGAGCTCACTATTGTTTTGACTTAACTTTTCAGGATCCTGATATTAATTGTGTGATTTATATTTTTTGAGATTTGACAAAGAGATTTATTTTAACAATAAATCAAGAGTTTCTTTTAGTGCATATAAATCTTGAGTTTTCCACCTTTGTGGTTATTTCAAAAAGGGAATTGTTTAATGTTTTCGGTTCCCGCTACATTTTGAAGGCGAACTTAGGGTTACACATGTAACCTCAATCCTTCAAAATCTTTCACTTTAGCTTGGAGGATTTGGGAAGGTTAGGGTTAATCAATAATTGTTGGGGCCCTAAAGTTATTTCAATTTGTGTTTTCTTGTTAATCAGGTACTTTTGATCAACCAAGCGTTGCATCCACATTCCCTCTGTCAGCACTGCTAAGACTCCTTGAAAGCAAAGGTATGTACTTATGCATCTCTAGCATCTCCATGTCTGGAACTTCACTGAGACCATGGAGGGACTCTGTAGCCCTGGTCTTGGCCTTGGTGTCCCATAAAAATGTTCCCATAGACATTCTGATATTCTAATGGAAGTGTCCTTGACTCAGTAATAGTGTCCTTAATTGCCCCTATAAGAATGGAATTCCAGACCTGTCTATCTACTGTTATCCTACCCCTACTCACCCACGCTGCACCATACCCGCCCTGGAGATTGTTACACATGAGTTGACCATATACCCACATATGGGGACATTCAGTTGAGTGTCGTTCAGTGGAGTGTCGTTCAGTGGAGTGTCGTGGCCAAGCGGTCTAGCTTACCGGACTCAAGTTCTGGTGTTAGCAGCAGAATGTGGGTTCGAATCCCGGCCGTGACACTTGTGTCCTTGAGCAAGACACTTAACCATAATTGCTTCTCTCCACCCAGGGGTTAAATGGGTACCTGTGAGGGCAGAGTTGGTTGATTAGCTCTATATGCGCTGTAATGGCAGCAATTGAGCTGTATACTCCCCAGGGAGCTGAGATGGTTTCAGGAATGATTTATGAGCCTTATGAGAGCCTTATGAGCAGGGGTAATAATATAATGCGCCTTGAGCACCACTCAGTTGGTGGATACGTGCGCTATATAAGTCCACACATTATTATTATTCACAATGTGACAATGTCCATGGTGGAAAACAACACAAATATATAGTTCACACTTAGCATTGATTTTGTTTAACCGCAGTGATTTTGAACTTATATAATAACTGTTACAATGATAAATCATTCAGACATTTTCCAAATGTCTACAAATGAACTCCTTCAAATGAAGTAACCTTTGCAGGGTTTATAAAATGGTTAATATTGGACAGATTATTTTGCCCTCAAGTCTGAGTCACAAACCTTGAGTCCCGAGTCCCAAGGGTCATTGTACACTCATGTCTGGTATCCATTCTGTGCACGCCCTGTTGAGGGCCTACTGCAGCAGTCACTTATCACCGGTTAGCGTATGCTATATATTGACTCCATTTACAGTAAAATGTTACCAAGGAAGAATTCTCACCGAATCAAATATATCAATAATGGGGTTTGGTACCCATAAAATGCCCTATTCACAAAGACTGGATTCATTGTCACCATTAGAGGGCTACAGTGCTCACAGAATTGATTGTCTCATGCAAGTCTCAAACTGAAACACCAAACTGCTAATTTCATTTGTAAGTTACCGTCCAGTTGATCATTTAGGGTAAATTGAGGATACAAACTGCAGTGTAGCCTACATGTTGCACGGTCACTCCACCACCACAAGTCAAAGTCAAACAGCACTTCAACACAGATTTAAAGAAAACTACTAAAACTACAATGGAAAAGCATGCCAAGACCTTCCACTCTGCCTTTATTCTTCAAAAATGAAGATCCTGGCTTAAACTTGTTATGGCACCGTTCAAGATTTTCACCCACGCTATTTTTCCCATATAAAATACATGGTACAATATGTTTGGATGTTATTAATTAAAAAGTTAAAAAGAAATGTAACAATGTGAGTGCTGCACAGCTAACATTGCAGTATGCGTTCATGGAGTGATAAACTCTGATTAAACTTAAAGGGATATGATATTATCAAGATCAACAGGGCATGGAATCAGAGAGCTAGTTTTAGATGCCTGTTGAAAGTCTGCTCTGTGACATATTGTCCCTTTCAAGGCTTATAGTATACAACTTAAAAGTTGTATAACTACATGTAGCCTTTATGTTTCATCAGAGTTTGAGTTTTCAACCACCCTCACCACCGACCTTTTTAGTTGGTGACCCCCACATATAATGAATAAGCATATATAAAGAATGTCGTATCTGACCGCCACTTTTAAAGGTTTTTGGGAAAATTATTTTGCAGCCACTAGTTAAAAAATTATTCTGTCGATTTTTCGGGGTACAGAAAGCGAGAACTACCTTTAAAATCCACTTTTATGATGGTTTTCGGACTTTATTTCCCTTCTAAAAACATCCTTCCCCTCACAAAATATAAGGATCCTATTATAGTTGCCACTGAGCATGTACATTGACTGTGTTGGTCACTAACACTGGAGTTGATAGCTACTACCGTCTGTTAATGACAGAAGTTGTAAAAGTCAGGTAGTAGGGCTGCGGTCTCCACAGCTAGGGAGTTGAAAAGATAAGACTGACATGACTGAGGAAGTCATCGTATACCAAAAATACTTGATTTTTCATCAAATAAATATCCTGGAATAATTTGAAGTATATGTCAATCATATGTTCTCCACCTTACTGGGTAGGTAAGATTAGCTTATTGGTTGTATTGAATGAGACAAAGTGGTAGTCGGATATGACATTCTACCCTAAGCACCAGTGGCATAACTAGGGTGCAATTTTCAGGGGGCACTTGGAGCTGCACCATTTTTTCTAGGGGGGCATGTCAATACTTGAATATTTTGTATCCTGCAGCCTCAATGGGGACCTATTTTTTTTCAATATTCCAGGGGAAAATGGGGGCACCTGGGCGAACAGACCTCGGCTGGGGGGGGCATGTGTCCCCCAGTGCCCCCCATAGTTACGCCTTAATGCCGCTATGTTTGTATTTGTTTACATATTATTTCTAAAATCCAACTCCAATAAATCACCAATTTAAAAGTGAGATTAGAACATTAACCCTCCTACAATCAGTGCAATTTTTGAAACAACCCATTCAGCCCACTCCAAGCCATTAGCTGTTGCCAGTGGCCTCCTATGGTTACCCTTCTGTGCACTGTCACACCACTGAGATTGCAGGGTGGTCTCCCATCGATACATTGCAGGCCATACGATACATTGCAGGCCATACATTTATAGTGGCCTTGCTGTTGATGCCATCTCAATAAGTCGATTGAGGTAAATGAAAGACAACTCGCTCTAGTATAATAAATCCTTGTTACATTTATTGTTAACCTCAGAACGTACACTACCAACGATGGGCGTGCGACAAAAACATGTGTCTTACAAAAGATGGCGTCTCAGCCGGAACAGCATACATATCAATACGCGGAACTACATATTCCAATCATGAGGGTAAACTAGTTAAATCGTAACACCCCCACTTACTCTCATGATGTTAAACCACTAAATTATTTATTAACTTATTACATATGGTGTTTACATAATACTATAGTGTATAGTCTCTTATGATGTTAACATACTACTTTAACTACATATATGTAGTACAATTAGTTTCCAAAAAGGTATTTTTTGAATCTTTGGATTTTGAACTTGGTCATTGGTTTTGTTAGAATATCTGCGACCATATCCTCTGTGGGACAGTATTGGATATCAATTTTGCCTTCTTCAAGTGCATTGCGAACAAAATGATATCTGATGTCTATGTGTTTTGATCTCTGTCTGTTAACGGGGTTTTTACTTAGTGCAATAGCACCTTGGTTATCTTCATACATTGTTACACATTTATACATATTCTTATCATCCATACCCTTTAGCAGTTGAGTTAGGTATAAACTCTCCTGAGTAGTGGTTCCCAGACCCATATACTCGGCTTCACAAGTGGATAATGCAACAGTTGGTTGTTTCTTTGACTTCCACGATATAACAGCCCCACCTTTTGTCAAAGCAAAACAGTAGCCGGTGGTACTTTTCCTATCCTCTATGGATGATGCCCAGTCCGAGTCGCTAAAGGCAATCAACCCTAGAGGGTGGTTAGTTTTCCTGTACACTAATTCGTGTTCTATGGTGCCTTTTAGGAACCGCAGAACATGTTTGGCCATAGTCATATGTTTATTCCTTGGATTTGAGAGATGTTGGGACAATTGACTAACTACCCAAGCAATATCTGGTCTAGTGCTTGTCGCGGCGTAAATCAGGCTACCCACTATTTCCCTGTATTTCTTAGGGTCGACGTATTCGTTGTTATATGGGTTGTCATCTAATTTTGCTTCACAGGGCGTGGCTCTTGGTTTACAGTCCGACATGTCAAATCTTTCTAACATTTTTGTGATGTATCTTCTCTGGCTCATTCTGATCTCGTCATCTTTTTCTGTGAAATCAATTCCTAAGAAGTAGGAAATTTTGCCCAAATCTTTCATTTTGAATTGCTCTTGCATGATGGTTTCTTTAAAGCGATTCAATAATGTCATATTACTCGCAGCAATAATAAGGTCGTCCACCCATACAATAACTAGTATTACGCCCATGTCTGTGTCTTTCTTGTACACGCAATGATCTGCTACATTTTGTATGAAATCGTCTTTACACAAATGATCATGTAGTATCCTGTTCCAATTTCGACCAGATTGTTTTAGACCATATATTGATTTCTTAAGTTTGTAAACTAGACGATTACCATCGTCTGATTTTACTTCAAAACCTTCCAGTTGGTCCAGATATATTTCTGTATCAATTGGGGCATGGAGGTAAGCAGTTTTAACATCCATCTGATGGACGATGAGATCATTTTGGGCAGCAATTTGCATCAGTGCTCTGACTGATGTAATGTTAGCTGTTGGAGAAAATGTTTCCTGGTAATCTATCCCTTTGACCTGATTGTAACCTTTTGCTACATATCTTGCTTTGAGTGATTTTGTACCCTCTGCATTTTCCTTGGTGGCATATACCCATCTACCCCCTACTGAGTTCCTACCCTCTGGTAAATTCACCAGTTCAAAAGTATCATTCTCCTGGAGAGAGTTAAATTCTTCTGTCATGGCTTGTTTCCAACCCGAGGCATGAGTTGAATTTAAGGCTTCTTTGTAACTTTGTGGTACCCCGCAAATTTTGTAGCAATAATCTACTGATGATGACGTACATGTATGTACCTCATCTTCATTTTCGAACTCTGTTAAATACTGTTCTAGGTATCTGGGATGGTTTCTTTCTCTGTTTGGGTATCTCCTATTTTGAGGGTTGTCTTCCTCTTCGGTCCCCTCTAAAGTTTCATTTGCATCATTTTGTTCCGTGTCATCGTCAATGGTAAGGTCGTTGTTTTCAATTGTGTTTTTGTCCTCTAAATTCAGAGTGTCTGTGTCATGGTTCGAAGTGTCTGTGACAATTACGTCGTAATTAGTCTGAGTGTGTTGGTCAATATTCTTACTTAGAAATTTCACGAGTCTGTGCTTTAAGACTTTCCCACTCTCTGGGTAGTAGACCAGATACGCTGGACTATTGGTGTCATGGCCAACAAATATTCCCTTTT
The DNA here is from genome assembly GCA_029582265.1 of Zoroaster sp. YZ-2022. NCBI lineage: Eukaryota > Metazoa > Echinodermata > Asteroidea > Forcipulatida > Zoroasteridae > Zoroaster > Zoroaster sp. YZ-2022. Next base: position 8,073,923 of record CM055818.1, read on the forward strand.
CACCCTTTGGGTCTAACTTAGTACGGTCATGTTTATACACATAGCATTCTGCACCAAAGACCCACATCTTTGATAAGTCTGGTTTAAGTCCTGTGAGAGTGTGGTATGGAGTCTGATTTGTACGATTATTATAGCACCTATTTCTTATGTATGCTGCAATTTTCACAGCATATGCCCACATTGTCTTGGGTAGTCCTGATTCGATGAGCAAACATCTACCCATTTCAAAAAGAGTGCGCCAATGTCTCTCCGCAGTTCCATTTTGGTGAGGAGAGTATGGCGATGATGTGTCATGCCTGATGCCTCTATCCCTCAGTAAGCCTTTGAAATCGTTACTCATGAATTCTCCCCCATTGTCTGATCTTATACACTTCACTGTACCGTATGGGGCGCAGTCTGCTAGAAATTGTTCGGTTGCCTGGACAGTGTCACTTTTGTTTCTGAGGAAATAGACAAAGATAGCACCCGAGTAATCATCAGTAAATGAAATGGCATATTTGAAGTTATCTTTTGCATTTACATTTATGGGGCCTGCTAAATCAGTGTGTACCAACGCTAGGGGTTGTGTACTGTGGCTCTTGCATCAGGCCCTCTGTTTCTATTGTTTACAAATTTACCTTCTATGCAGGTGTTACACGTCAATTTTGTCTTGCCTACTTTGCCCTTGATTTCCATGCCTTTCACAACACTTTCCAGTTTAACAATATCATCAAAATTACAGTGGCCTAATATCTCATGCCATTCTTTGATATCGAGTGATAAGTTTACCTGGTCTGTGTTCTCTAAGTCTAACTCATCTACAGTGTTTAGGTAGTATAGTCTATTGTGTTCTTCAATCTTGAAGGTTGTTCCATCTTTCACCATCTCATTGTGTCCTGCTTTCAGCGTGATCTGTGCTCCAGTCCTTGTTGCTGCTTTCACGGAGAATATGTCATGCGGGTAAGATGGAATGTAGAGTGCCCCTTTAAGTGTTGCTTTTACCAATGTTCCTGTCGTATCGCGTAGCATGATTTCTGCGTCTCCCCTTTTTTTCACGAGGTTGTTCATTCGGGAACCATCAGCTAACTCCATGTAGTGCTTGTTAGGGTTGTGACGATATGGGATGTAGCCCCAGTGTCCACCATCAAACCATTGTGGTTGACTATATAGTCCGTTGTATCTCTTGCTTTGAAAGCAAATGAATGTTCATGTCCTTCTAGGAAAGACGCCTGGTTGACGCTGTCCCGATTTTGGGTGCCTCGTTGTTGGGCGCGACAATGTTCGTTGGAATGTGTGGCACTATTGTGGTACTTGCACCACATCCTCGATGAAGATGATGTATTTGTCTTCTGCCGTGTCTGTTGTTGTTGGGATGGTGATGGTTTGTGCGGGCAATTACGTGCAAAATGCCCAGAACGTCCACATGCATAGCAGTTTGATGTTGTGTCTTTGATAAACATAATGTTATCAGTGGTACTCTGTCCAGGTTTACGATTGAGATTTTCAGTTTCCTCAAAACTGCGTAGTTTAGCTTTAAATTGAGGAAACTTGACTTCTTCACTACTCTGGGAAATGTTAATTGTGAAGGGTTTGAATGTTTCTGGTAGTCCTTTAATTACCATCGCCACCATAAGTCCATCACTCACAGTCTCACCGGCATTCCGTAGTGCGGTCATGGATTTCTCCGCCCGTATCACGTAGTCAGTGATCGTCTCAGTCTCACCTTTAACTAAGGATGTTAGTTCTGTGTAAAGTGTGATGATCCTAGGCTTACTTATGCCCGCATAGTGTTCACGTAGTATTGCCAAAGCTTTCTTCCCGTCATCAGGGGCATCCCGCATTATCAACGACAGGCTTTTGTCGTCAATAAGATTGACCAGTTCGGAGTAGCATTGTTCATTTTTAACAGCGTCAGGTTCTACGGCCAATATTGTAACACGTAATTTCAGGCCGTGTAGATGTGCTAAAAAACGTGTCTCCCAAATCTCGTAATTCTCACCGTCACCGTTGAACTGTAGTTTCTTCCATTTATCCGTGCTGGGTCCATAACCTGTTGATGCCATCTCAATAAGTCGATTGAGGTAAATGAAAGACAACTCGCTCTAGTATAATAAATCCTTGTTACATTTATTGTTAACCTCAGAACGTACACTACCAACGATGGGCGTGCGACAAAAACATGTGTCTTACAAAAGATGGCGTCTCAGCCGGAACTATAATTTACGGTGAACAGCATACATATCAATACGCGGAACTACATATTCCAATCATGAGGGTAAACTAGTTAAATCGTAACACTTGCATGGGTGGAACACAGTTGATTTTGTAAGATTACTTGGAAAGGACAGCAGACTTGTACATGTATGTACTGAAGGTTGCTCAAGAGAATTTAGAATTTAGAATTTAGTGGATCAGAGTGGCTTCAATGTGTAGGAGGGTTAATGGGCTGAAAATCAAGATCAAGCTATAAGCAGCGGATTCAACCATGGATTCAACCGGATTCAAATACAGCAGGTTAAAAACTGGATAGATGTTGGCCCAATGTGTGTGTGTTTGAATGCTGCACTCAATACCAGTGTTTCCACAGCCGCAGAAATGAGTGCATCTGTACCAAGCCTCATAAGTGTAAATGTGTGCCATTATATATATAAAAAAAAAGAAGACTTTTGAGGTGAATGCAGTTGCGTAATCCTAGAAATAATACTTGGATATCATGACTTCATGGCTTGGGATTATGAAATGATAATTGGAAATATCAATTGTATCATACCTCAACCATGATGTATGCCATAAGTTGAGTGAATTCATTAATTGCAACATCTAGAGGTTACAGAATGCAGTTTAGTTCATCTTTAGCAAGACAATATGAAATACAAGTCAAATCTGTCAATTATTAACATCTTGTAACAGGCCATTTACATACAGCCCTTGTCTGACCACCTAGCGCCCTCATTTGTCCCATTTGTTGCAAGTAAGATAAACAAGGCCACCCCTGTAACCACACTCCTTAGGACCCCACATCATTCTTATCACAGAGTGCACCCAGACAGGATCTCTGTGGCACATACAAGTTTCTTTGTTTATAGTTATTCACTTATGATCCATGGATATACATGTACCTCTATGAAACTGCTCAAGATCTAGGCTAGGGTAAGTTTTACTTCTTTTGTATTCTTTTAGATTTCCATAAAGTTGTATTTATAGGTTTACTTGTTACTCTGATATTTTACTTGTTCATTGGTATACTTCTCCAGTGGTTGAATTAGTTTTACTCATTCATCACATTTTCTTGTATGGAATTACTTTTACTCTTGCTTTGTTTATTGGTTGATAGTTTTTCTGAGACAGCATAGATGCATTAAGTTTATTTAGTTTTGTTTAGTTCTTTTGTATTTACTTAATTTAGTTTGGAAACATTCACAAATTTAATACTGTGATCGATCAAACTGCTTTTCTTTAACCTTATACCACCACTTAAAATATTCTACACATATCAGCTATAGGAGTGACCTAGCCATAATAATGTGTGGTTTTCCTCAGCTGCAAGTGAAAGGTTGAAGGTTATTGGTACTTGGTTGTGGCACAAGGAACCTTGATTTATTATGGCATGCTCATTTCGTTTCTGGAGTATCAAGCCCAGTAGTATGTCAGATGGGGGTTCCAGCTCACTTGTATAAAACTGCGACAAAAAATCGGGAGATGTGTAAAGACGCCAAATATGCAAAAGTGTTAAAACGCAGGTATGACGTCATAGATTGTTTTTATGACGTCATAAACAAAATCTGCGACATGATATAACTAAAAAAAGTGAGCATATAATTTAATTGAAAAATGAAAATAAGATTATCTATGAGAATAACAAAGATGGCGACGAAATATGAAATACTAGCGGCAAAGAAATATGAAATTTTAACGCTAGACGATTCAATTGAATCGTTGAATAAATACATCGAAGATGATAATATACAATGTAGAGCCTACATTATTTGATGAATCAAAGTTTGAAAATTATGATTCTATAGGTAGCGCGGTTGAGGCGGTGAAGAAATCTAGTGAATATGATTTTTATTAAAAAAACAAAACAGGATATACATTTAAAAGTTTAATAGATATTTTAACGGCTATTCAGTCAAGGGTTACTTTTAAAGTTGATTATAATGGTTTTTATTGTAGAGCGATAGATAACTCAGAAAGAGTATTCGTTGATATAGTATTAAACCGCGAAAATTTTTTTGAATTTAAATGCGAAAATCCAATTGAATTTATGGTTAATTTAAAACATTTTCAACGAATGACTCGTGCTATAAAAAAAAGTATCTATATTTGTTTACGTTAAAAACGAACGAATTTATATCGAAACATGCATCGTTGGATCATGCGGTGAAAATAAACGACAAACTAACAGCGTAAGTATAAATATTTTAGTAGCGACAAATTCAATTTGTTTACCCAGTGATGATGATGATACATCTCATACAGTTTATAAATATCCTCGTGTTGTAGAAAGTAAAGACTTTTTAACACTAAAACAAATGTTGCATGTTAATACAGAAATTAATATTGATATGTATGATGTAGATTTTATTAGATTTTATATCGATAACTCTTCACTTTTTAGCACCGTTTTAGAATTAGGTGATCTTGATAAACAAAAACAACCAACTTATACAGCTACTTTTGCTACAGCTTTATTTAGCATTTTATTAAAAATTTCATCTTTAGACAAACAAATACAATTTTACGCTCCTTACGGGAAAAATGGGTTGTTAAAGCTTGTTGTATCGGTAGGAAATTTAGGTATGCTTTCTGTTTACATTAAAGACGAAAGATTTTTAGAAAAAGAAAAAGAAGAAGAGGTTGAAAGCTAAACATTTTTATAATTATACGGCGGTGGTCTATCTGTTACTCGCGAAGCGAGTTTTTTATCGTAAAACTGTTTACTTATGCTTACTTTAAACTCAAAAGTTTTTCTATAAGAACTTTTTTTTTCGCGTTTGTATCAACGGGTTTAATCACCGTTTCTTTTGCCAAGGTCGTTGGTTTAACAGAGTTGTTACGGATTTTTTCTTTCATTTTATAATATTTATCTCGTTCTTCACATATTAAATGAAATTCTTCTTGAGAAATAACGTTGTCTTCGATGGCTTTACTAACGTGATTTTCGATCGTATTGAGTTTACTCAACGCTAAAACTCGTATCTCATCATGTTTTTTAGCTTTCTTATATAATTTTGATTTTGCGTATCTAAGAGCACCCGCCCCTGCACCCAACCCTAAAGCTAATCCTTCTAAACCGTGATGATACGATGGTTGCGATGCTGGCAATTCCGATAGCTCCCGCCCCCATACAACCCAATTAAGCTAGAGTTTCTACGATACTACAAGCGTTGATAATTTTATTATACTTGCTATAAACATCTTCGCGCTGAATTATTTCAGCTCGTAATTCTTTTTGAATATCGTCTATTTTTTGCAAACGAAACGTTTTAGCAACATCCAAAGTTGGATAAAGTACATTGGTTGATTCTATAGGCGCGCTCATTATTGTTTACTACAATAGTAAAAGATTTTAATTAAACGGTTTAATAATACATTTGAAATCGTAATAGACTCCAATTTCTAAAGAGCCTAAAAAAACAAAATGTAAATAAAAAGATTTTTTCAAACCGTCGTGAGATGTTTGAAAGCAAATGTTACTTTCAAAATACATGGTTATATTAGCCCAAAATGCATTATCATATCCAGGAAAATCAAATTCTATAAGTTCAGCGCCTGATCTAACTAATGACATTGACATACTATGTGTATAGTCGTCATATTTCATAATTTTTACCATAGATACGCAATTTTTTACCGGTAAAATTGTGCTTAAATGTACGCCAGTAATACTTTGCCAAATAAACCAAATTTTATTATCAAAATTATATAACGTTTCGCTTTTATAAACATTTTTGATATATCCACTTTTTTCAATAGTGTAAGCGTTGTTTTGAGAGGTTGGCGGGTTTTGCTCGAGCTCGTTTTTTCGACTCGGTCCGTAAATACTTGCCATATTTATTATATAAAAAACATTATCTCGACCGTAAACTACTAATTTTTATATCGTAACATATTTTAGAGTTTAGCGCGCCGAAAAAGGTTGCCGTTACAAAAACTTTTCTACTATTTTGCATTCTAAAACACATTTCGTACTTTAAATGCGACATTTCATCATCTATAAAATAAAATTTATTATTTTTTCCTCCCGGAGAAGGAATATAATAAACGCTAGTCGTAAAATCATCGCGCGTCGACGAAAACGAAATAAAATTATTCGCTTTTGTAAAATGTACAAAAATACTACAGTACGACGGCGCTACGTTAAACATGAAAAATGGTAGTTTAGTCATAGCCCACCACCCGAGTACGACGTTATATTTTTCAATTAGAGGTACCGTTTGTAACATTTCATCTCTGTTTAAATATCCGAAATGTTTATAAGTTTCTACTCGCGTTGTTTCATCGCTGGCGTTTGGCAAAACTCGCTCGCTCGTTCGACTCGGTCCGTAAATACTCGCCATATTTATATAATTTCTATATTTAAAATAATGGGAAAACCGTGATTATGTACGTCTCTACCCTTTGGATCTTTAAGTTGAAAACTCAACTCACTAAAAGTATCAGCTTTTAATTTTTTAACTAATGGAACTTTATATTCTATATCCATACTTTCTCCATACGATTTGTTTTGTAATGGAAAAGCGTTTAAAATAGTACTCGGATTACCGTTGAAATAATTACCGGTCGTAGAAATTTGATCGCAATGAATGTATAAAACTTTAAAAAGTTGCAAGTAAATTTTTCTTTTGTATTCCCCGTAGTTAAAAATTCACTCTGAAAATTGAGTAAATTACCAATTCCAGAATTAAACTTGATAGATTTGTTTTCTTTAGTAATAGTTGATAAAAACTCACCCGTTTTTTTATCGATAGTGAACGTAATCCAAGGCGTATCTTTTACTATAATATCAATAATTTCGTTAATGTTGTAAAGTCCCGCCTCGACAAACTTTATAACGTCCGGCTCACCCGATGTGCGAAAAAATATTTTTTCTTTTTTACGCACGTTGTAATATCCCACCCAAATGTTTACGCTATGCAATATAAGCGAGAGCTTATTTTGTCGATTATCGATAACGTCATATAATTTAACCGATCCACCTTCTTTGCCGATTTCGATTTCGAATATATGATACATTTTATTATTTAAAAGTTATAATAATAAACAATAATAAAATGGCGTTTCCATTAGCATTCAAGAGTAATTTATCAAAACGGTATTCAACATCTGGAAATTTTACAACACCAAAAAATTTTAACGCTAGCGATTTAACGAGTCTAAATATTTACGTCAACGAAACAGAGTTTTTTAACGTACAACTGAGTAATCCTTTTCAAAATTACAGGTTACCACGTGTTTATAGTAGTGTTGATGTACGTCGATATAGAGATGTTCCTAAACCGTTTTATCAAAACCAAATAAATTTTGCAACATGGTGTAGCACTACGGGTTGCGGGGTAGGTTATCTACATTTAAATCATTCGAGTCGGATGATTCGTAGTTTTTTTCGGTTTCACGTTTATTATCAAATTAGACGACTACTCAAAGAAATGAGTATTCCTGAACCTTTAAATCCAATTTGGAGCGCGTTTGAAAATAATATAGACATTAACGCGTATAATAATATATGTACTCAATTTCACGCATCGCCAGATACAACATGGAAACAACAACTAGATTTAAACTCTGAAGGTTTAGGTACGGCTTATGAACATATAAAAAGCGGTGTATATAAAGCCGTACCGGGTAAAAATTATGTAAGTACTCGTTTTATTAAAGGTGGGTATAACGAGAAAATAAACATCATGAGATTTAGACAAGATATAGAACAAGACCCGCCTCAAAGGTTTAAGCCTTACATATATTACATTACAATCGATTATATAGAACAATCTTTAGAAGCTGAACGAGGTTGGGTTAAATACGTTATCGAGCCTAAATTAACTCATGGTTTTACGGATATATCGGTACGGAAAGAATTAATGATTCTATAAGAACGTACGTTTACGCGATTTTAGGAGCTCAAGTACAAGCAAAAAGCTCATTTTTAACGGGTGGTACCGGTTTAGACGCGCAACGTGAATTTATAAATATAATTAATGCCGAGATTGACTCTCCGGTTGATTTACAATCTAGTATTCAACGATATCAAGATGTTTTACAACACGCTCGCAGTCAATTAAATTTTGCTATTGGAGAAAATCTATACATGATGCCGAGCGATATGAATTTACGAATAGGCACGTATACGAATTACAATAATAATCTATTAATCGCGACGAGTGATGAATCGTTGGGTTCAAATTTAGATTTAAATTCAACTCCCGTCGCTGTTGTTATTATTTTACCGTTAGACGATGACGACGCGAAGCGTAAAAGCGTTAGTACGCACGTACAAGAAACTAACGATTTCGCCGTAATAGAGCACGCTGGCGAAGATGTAAAAGAATCTTTTAATGATACGATCTCGATAAAAGAAAACTCGCTCAACTCGTTAAATTTAAAAGAAGATGACAACCACGAAGAAGAAAAAAATTCTTTAATTATTGGTTTTGCATTTTTAACTGGTGTAACCATTATGATTTACGAATTGTTATTTTAACATTTTTTGTGTATAAGTTAAAACTAGTACTCCAACCCCACTTATCGCTAACCACAAGTGCTCCGCCGCAAACGCGACTACTTTGCTAGCTGTTTTAAATAACCAATTTACTATCGATCCTATGATTGACGGTAAAGCGGCTAAAGCTTTCGCTCCTAGTTTAGCCAATACATTCGCTAGATTTTTTAACGTTTTTCGTATCCACTCGCTTATACCACCTGGTGCAGGTTGTGGAGTAGGTGGTGCTGGTTGTGGTGGTGCTGGTGCGGGTTGTGGTGGTGCTGGTTGTGGTGGTGGAGTGGGCGGTATAACTGAACTTACAACATTACCGAGCGATGCGATAATAAAAGTAATAGCCATAGTAAAAGCCGTTAATATACTAGCGATCGTTATACCTTGTTCTCTAAATAAAGTTCTAACTCTTTCACCCAACGTAACGTCTCCCGTTAACATTTTTTGAAACGTTTCTCTAACTCTATTAATTTGACTACGAAGAATGTTTTCGTTCACACTAGCAGCTTCTAATCTAGCTCGTCTTTCGTCTTGTTTTTCTAGTAGTTGTTTACGTAGTCTCGCGGTTTCATCTTCATCGTCTTTATCTCGAGCGTTCACGTACATTCTTTTTCGAGATTAGATATTTCTTCGTCGAGTTTGCTCAATTTAGCTAAATTTAATTCAAGTTGACCTCGTGTCGTTTGTAAAGCTCTATCGAGTCCCAAGATTTCACGATGTGGAAAGTTCGATTCTGTTTGAGATTCTTGATCTCTCGTACTTTCTATCACCACCATTTTGATAGCTTCTTCTACTTTTTTAGATTTTTCTGCAAGTAGTTTCGGTGGAGTTGGTAATTTTCTACCACTACCCGTTTGCGCTTCTATCGGTTTTTCCGCTTCTTCTATAACATTTACTATAGCTTTTTCAGTTTCTCCAAATACTAATAAATCTTTTAAAACTGCAGCGGATGGCTTATAAAAGGGTATCTTTTTTCCCGTGAGTCGCGTTAATTTATTACCCCTTTTAAAATAGAGTATACTTTTTCTTTCTTTTTCATCATATACTTCTTCAAATCTATTATAGTCTTTTATAGCGTTTTCATGACCTATACTTTTATAAAAATCATCGACTATATCTCTAGTAAATCTAGTTTTTTGAGATAAAGCCGGCGTACTAAAAGACGTTTCAACCTCTTTTGTTTTCGCCACTTCTTCATCTAAATGTACATCATCATCATCATCATTAAACATGTAATCGACATCTACATCATCATCAAGATTTTGTAATAACGGATCTGTCTCTATAAAATCGTACTTTCCTCCTTCTGCCATTTTACAATTACTTTTTATCTTTTTTCAATAATTTATAACTCGCGTAACCTATCATACTCATACCAATTACTATAAATAAAATTTCACGCGTTTTCTGATCTTCGCTAGGAACGTAAAAATCTTCTAGTCTCGGCGCAGCCGAGTCGTTTAAATCAACGGGCAAATTAATTTTTTGTTCGTAATGCGTGAATATTCATTCATCGCATCGTCGATATTATTAAACGTTCTTACGGCGCTCGATTCTTTTTGAATTTTCTCGTTTAAATAATCTATATATTTTAAACGTTTTTTACTAAATTCGTCTCTAGCTTTCGAAAGTTGCTCTAGCGCTAAATCGTGTCTTTTACGTTTTTGTTCAGCGTCATTACCGCGTAGATTACTAAATAAAAAATTCGATCCGGTAAAAGCTAACGCGTTAATTACTGCGCCTCCAACCATCATCGCTATAGATACCATTTTATTTAAAAAAAGATAAAATATAATAATTTTATATTAACAAATATGGCTAATAATACGTACGGAGATGCGTTAAACCCATACAGAAGAATAAGAGAACCGCGAGGTATAAAAGGATTGCGTCAAAAAGTTGTCATTACAAACAACCCCAGTACCATCACTGAAAATCAAATGTTAAATGTTCGTTTTCCCAATCTAGGAACGAATGACGTTATCGTCCCGAATACATCGCGATTAGCTTTCAATATAGAACTCGTTAGCGATGATGATGATACGAGAACGTTGGTAATGAATATAGGTAGAGCGATCGTAAAAAAGATAATCATTAAAATGGAAGGAAATGAAATATTTAGTTTAGACGATGCGAATGTATTCAATTGTTTTAAAGACGAATGGTTGACTAAAGATCAACGCGAAAATTTAGCGTATCAAGGAATCGAAGATGCTAGCGTAACTAAAATAAGAATGAACGCTAGTGATAAAAATCTTACGGCCAACGGAGGAAAAGATAAAGCTATCGCGGATACTTATAAAAATAGATATCACATTCCGCTCGATTTTGAATTGTTAACCGATCATCAACCTTACTATCAGTCGGGAATCGGAGATCGATTGACTTACGAACTCACGTTTAATAGTTTCAGTAACGTAATTAAAAGCACCGACGATAACGCTAAATATATTATAAACGGGATTTCTTTAGAATTTGAAGTCGTTCATTTGCCAGAACTTGCTCGAACGATTAAAAATCAATACAGTAACCGAACGAGTATATTGTTTGATCGTGTACTTAGGCACGGCGAGACTCCACTCAACAAAAGCGATACAATGTGGAATATAAATTTAAATACTCCAGCAAAAAGTATGAAAGGAATATTGTTTTTATTCAGAGAACCCAACGAGCGTGAATCAAACGAGTTTTATAATCCAAAAATCAATAAAGTCAGTATCACGATCGAAGGCGTTCCCAATCAACTCTACGCGGCCGAAATGAAAAGGTATCAACATTGGGAAGAGATTTCAAAATATTTTGGCGATTCGAGCAAGCAACACGCCATTCAAGTCGTACAAGCGTTAAATTTATCGCACATGAAACTAGCTAATTATTTACTAAATCGATGCGGTTTATTTTTAGATTTAAGAACGAGTACCGACAATAAATTACACGGAAGCGGAAGACGAGTACCAAACTTGAGCGAAGGAATTACCATTCAAATTGAAAAAGAAGCTGAAGGTGCGGGTGCACTAAAAATGTACACTTATATTATTATGGACGCGCAACTAAACATAAGAAACTCGCGTTTTGAATCCGTCGATTTTTAATACTAATAGTAAAAGAAAATGTTGCCTAAATATTCACGCGTAGCGTTGCCTAAATATTCACACGTAGCGTTAATTTGTGGTCAAACCGGATGCGGAAAAACTGAATACATTTTAAACTTGTTACAAAAAGAATATTTAAAACATTTCGAAAATATCGTTATATTATGTCCTACGATCGCTAACAATAACGCGTATAAAAATAGAAAATGGATTCTAAACGATGATAACGTGTACGTTAACGATTTATTAAAACGATATCTCGCTGAATAGGGCTATACAAATTTATAGCGATGCGTTCAAAGGAGAAGAAACGTTGTTTATCATCGACGATTGTAGCGCTAATAAACAGTTGCGTTATAAAAAATACGATGATAACAATAAATGTATGATTACTCAATTAGCTTTTAGCGGCAGGCACGTTAAACATAGCTGCTGGATTCTTTCTCAAAAATATAATAGCGTATTGAAAGATTTTAGAGAACAACTCAAATGGGTGTGTTTATTTTATTGTAAAGATAGAGATTCGTTTGAAAATTGTCTTCGTGAAAACGATGTCATACCTACGAAAGAGTTGAGAGATCAAATTCATGAAAAATTAAAACAAGTTAAACACCGTAAATTAATTTTAAAAACAGATCAACCTACCGATTATGGTATATGTGACTAAGTCGTTAGTAATTGCTCAATTGCTTACTAGGTTACTCAAGTAATTGTTTAAACAATATTTAAAAAAAAAGAAGGATTAAACTAGAAAAAATATTATCTAACTATATAATAAAACATGATGAACACAATAACATTAGAACATTTATTTAGTATTATTAAAATTGAGCGAGTAAATAAAGTAGTAAATGATCTTAATTTACTAATTAATACTGAAGAAAAAAGAAATGAACTAGCGCAATTTTATAATAATAATAGATATATTCGAGTACCGGTAAATAGTTATATATATCGTCTTAATTTACTAATTAATACTGAAGAAAAAAGAAATGAATTTACACAACTTTTAAATACTAAAATAAAAAGTAGTTTTTCAAATATAATCTATACTCGACTAAAAGATTTAATAGTCTTAATATACTAGTTAATACTGAAGAAAAAGTAAATGAACTAGCGCAATTTTTAAAATATGAAAAAAACAAAGATTTAATAAATAGTCTTAATATACTAGCTAATACTGAAGAAGAAGTAAATGAACTTGTACAATTTTTAAACTCGTACGCTGAAAAAGATTTAATAAATATAGATCTTAATCAAATAGAAGATTTAATACGTTTTCTTTATCATGATTGTAGTCACATTAAATTTTTTAACTATAAAGCAATGAAAGATTTAATAAATCATCTTAATTTACTTGTAATTACCTAAGTAATTGCTCAATTGCTCATAGGTGACTTGGGTAATTGCTTACTAGGTGACTTGGGTAATTGCTCTTAAGTACTTGAGGTAAGTTAGGTAATTGCTCATAGGTCGTTACTAATTGCTCATAGGTTACTTAGTAATTGCTCACAGAACATTTAGTAATTGCTCTTAATTGCTCTTAATTGCTCTTAAGTACTTGAAGGTCACTTAGGTAATTGCTCTTAATTGCTCATAGGTTACTCAGGTCGTTAGTGTTTTTAATAAAATAATTATAGAACATAATTATTAATATGAGCACTGAGCGAGTAAAAGACTTGATTACGAGTTTAGATGCTGATCAAGTAAATAATTTTATAAATGATCTTAACGAGTTAGTTAATAGTAAAAACAATAGAAAAAACTTAGTACAAATTTTAAATACAAACACTGAACGAGTTAAAAGACTTGATTACGAGTATAGACACTAATCTCGCAAAAAATTTAATATACAATCTTAATCAACTCGCTGATGCTGATGAGTTATCTAGAATTAATTATTGGTTTTTATATTTTTTTATAAATTTAACAGATTATTCTATAAATACTTATAATAAATGGAAGAGGTTCATAAGATATTAAACGAAAATTCGCTCAACGCGCCTCCCATCAATGTTAATATAAACGACGATACGCTATTAAATCAACAACTACGGGATAAACGTCTTTTATCTGTCGTAGCGGGTGGAGATTCTAAAAAGTTTTTCGGCAAAGAGTATAGCGTTAGCGATATTGAAGCGTTGAGTGTACAAGAGCGTGATGTATTACTCACTCAATACGAAACTAAACTAGGTCGCGATATAACGCAGTCTTTAGGTAGTGCCATTTTAACGCTATACGCTAAACTATTAGGATTTAGTTTAAATCGTATTGATTTATACGGTCATCGATTTCAAATTGACGACGAAGGTAAATTAATTTCTGATTTAGAAAAAGATCCATTCATTAGTAGCATGCTCAGTACCGTAGCGTGCGAAATATACTACAAGTACGGTATGTTAATCGCACCGCTCAGTGCGTCGCTAATTACGGCGAAACATTTAAAAAGAAAAGAAGAATCTTGTATACATAATAAAAGCGATGGAGAATGCACAACCACAACCAACAACTACATGTACATCGAGCCAACCCAATCAGCAGTCACTGAGCCCACCTAAACCTATACCATCGGTGGTAACGAAAACACCGGCTAAAAAAAAAGATAAAAACCCAAACAGAGTCGCGGCGGGTAAAAAACTTGCTAAACTAAATAAAGAAAAAAAACTTGCTTTTGTTAAAGGCAATAAAACTGTAGCTAGCCGCATTAAACCAACAACAACAACAACAACAACAACGAGTGAAACAAACAATAACTATGCAAACTACTTCTACTACTTCTATATCGCTATCGGTTTAGGTTTTGCTTATGTTTTTTTAACTAGTAAAAAACCTGTAGCTTCAACAGAGACCCTAACAGGTTTAGATAAGTTGCAGTCACCGCCACCGCAAGCACCGCAAGCTTCTCAAGCACCGCAAGAAGCTTCTCAAGCGCCGCAAGCTAAAGAATACGCAGTAGTTGAAATGGAATAATTTAAAAAAAAATATTATAACAAATAATAATAAAATGGATACAAAAACAATCGCCGATTCAGCTTATCACAGCAGTGTTTTAACACTTTTTACTATTTTATACATTAAGCGTAGAACCAGCTAACTTGTCCAAGTTGGATATAAAAGATGGATTAAAATTAACCGTAACGCTTGGATTATCTTCAATGACGCAAATGTGGCTAGTTAAACAAGGCATTTTACCATCTTCTCTTATGCCTAAAAATTTTACTGAATAAATAAATAAATAAAAAATAATAGTTGTTGTTAAATGTTAGCGAAAACAAAAACTAAGTTACAAAACGCGTATTATAGTCCACGAGGATATTATAAAGGTAGATGCAATTAATAAATTAGCTCAAGAAACTAAAGTAAATAAAAAAGTAGTTAAACAATGGATTAAAAAACAAGCGCTATGGCAAATTTATTTACCCTACCCCACCTACATTCCAAAACCTACTAGTTCAAATAGTACGTTACAAGCACCGAATCAAGTTCATCAAGCAGATTTATTATTTCTTCCGCACGATACAATAGCTAAAAAGACGTACAAGTATGCGTTAACTGTTGTAGATGAAGCTAGTAGATATAAAGAAGCGGAACCGTTAACCGATAAAACAGCTATTCAAGTCGGTAATGCATTTCAGAAAATTTATAAACGTAGCTCATTAAATTGGCCTAAAATTATCAAAGTCGATCCTGGAAAAGAATTTATGTCTAGCGTTAATGTATTAATGAGTAAACATAATGTAAAAATCCAAAGAAGTGAAGCTGGTAATCATAGAGCGCAGGGTATTGTAGAGCGGTTTAATAGAACGTTAGCTGAAAGATTATTTTCTCATCAATACGCGCAAGAAATAGCAACAGAAAAGAGATCTCGAGTATGGGTTAAAAGATTACCAGCGGTTATAAAAGCATTAAATAATACAACAACGAGACTTATAAATTTAAAACCAAAAGACGCGATTAAAATAAAAGTTGTAGAGCAAAATCCAGCCTCACCGGCTCATTCCAAGACAGAAAAAAGAATTGCGAGCAACAGTTTAGTTAGATATTTATATGCACCCGGTGAAGCTGAAAAAGATACGAGACGTCGCGCGACTGACCCTATATGGAGTATAAAAATTTATAGAATATCTAAAACGATGAAAGCTGCTAATCAACCCATCTTGTATTATTTAGACGTTTGGTTACTGTATTGATTTTTTAACAACTCTTTCATCGCTAAATTATATATAATAAAATTAATTTTATAATCACCATGTAAGCTAAAGTATCTATTCCATTTTCTAAAATATATTTTTTTGTGCCTAAAGCAGATAGTGATATTTTATTTACTCGAGTTGTAAATAACCTATGTTTTTCGTGTCTAATAAAATTCATAGAATGATAAAGCGTATTTTTCAACGATAAAACTTGTTTATATCGACCGTGTTTAATTTGTTGTTCTAAAACTTGTTTTTTAACTCCTTTAGCTTTTCTTATTTGTTTTTCGTCCGATAAAAGTATCGAATACATTTTAGGTCTTAAACATACAATTTCAGATATTAAAGTCCCCGCAGTCTCGTCTTTCATTTTACCGATCACTTTTTTATTTTCTTCAGAAAATAGAAAATGACCTCGTTTATAATTACTAAAATCGTATAAATGCTTGTCTTTTTTCATATCTTTAAATACATCTTGAGTTTGAATTTCCAACAACAAGCTGTCCGTATCCGTATACAACAACTCACATTTATTGCCATATTTCTTCTTTAAACGATTGTAATAAAATTCGTACATTAAATGTTTTGATAATTCTAAAACAGCCATTCCTACGTAAACTGGACGGTTAAGTACAAGTTTTGTCTTGTGCATGTGAATCGCTACTAAATCATTATCAAAAATTCTCGCCTCCGCAAAATTTGGTTTTGCAACAAGTTTATGAATTTGATTTTCAGCATTTTTTTCGTTTAACCGTTTCAAATTAACATTAACGCGTTTTCGTACATTTTCCATCGTTTTTCCAAAAACCGAATTGTTCATCAGTTTGTATAAATCTTTTTCAAAATCACTCGTTGCGTCTTTTCTGAGCTGGGTGTTTTTATCAATGTATGATTTCATCCAACATGATTCATCAAATTCTAAAACTTTATGAATTTTAGTTAGTTTCATACCGAGTTTTAAATATAATTCTAAATTACGATAATGAATTACATAATTACGTTTATCGTTTAAATTTGGTACTAGTTTTACGGCGTTTGGCGCAGGTTTGTCTTTTAATAACTTGCGCTGATACTCTGACATCCATTCTTTCGGTACTACTAACGACTCTGGTGCGAGCGGAAATGCGCCGTGAGAATCATATAAACTAATTGGATATTCTAGATCAACTTCTAAAATGTAGCCTTTGTTTGGTAGAAATTCATAAAGTTTTAGAATTTGTTTTTCACTTAACCATTTAAAATTACTCGTTGGTAAAGGTTCACTCATCGCGTATCCATATAAATTATTTGCATCTAAATACAAAATGTAACTCGATTCAATCGTTTCATCGTAATCCGCTAAATATTTATTGTTTGCTTTCGCGTATCGTTTACTTACCATGCACGTTCCTCCTCGTGTACCTTTTTCTATAAATAAATGCATATCAATATCCGTTAATAATTCTAAATTAACTTTTGAATGTTTTAATAAAGCGTCCCAACTTAATCCAGGACTAGTATAATAATTAGCTGGATCTAAACCATACTCTCGAATACAAGTAGCTCGAAAATTTTCAAATACATCCGCTAATAACAACGTATCTGTACGCACGTATAAATCGTGATAATCACCTAAATTTTTACAATCAAACTTGTTATAAACGTTTTTTGCATGTGCATATTCTTCCTTAGTAATGTGCTGGTCGTTTAAACTACTATAAAAAGATTCTATCGGAGGAAGACTAGTTTCTTTAAATTTTTCAAAACTATCCATGTATTCGTAAGGATAAATACCCTTGCTTTTGACAAGATTAAATTTTTCTAAATCAGGTTCAAACTTGCTAGTAATAGGAAAAGAATTATTTGATTTTACGAGTTTATCTAATGAAGCTATTAAAAATTGAGCGCTGTCTATAAAGCGTAGTTGACCTATACTAAAACTAATATACTTTTCTATATTATTTGGAATACACGATATTTTTTTTAGAGTTTTATCTGCAGCCTGCATAATGAGATGAGAATCGTAACCTCGTAAATTATGAAACACAACCGGTATAAAAGTTTTGTTTGGTTTTAAACTTAGTTTTAAATTACAACAATTGTGTGCCGCGCCTCTAAATTTACCGGTAATGTGGCAATGATCACGTACTTTACTCAATTTGTTATCGCCACCTTCGTAAAAAATTCTTTCACATACCCAACACTGTTTAGCCTTTTTAAAATTTAATTCATCTTCTTTAGTCATTATTATTTTAACGGGGTTTTTAAATATCTCATTAATGTTATCTTCTTCTTCTTCTAATTCATTTAAAAAATGTTCTGCAGCATCTTTTCCTCTGTAAACAATAGGAAAACTACTTTTGCCGTTGCAACAAACGACTACGTACGAATAACCGCAAACGATGTGTTCTTGTAGTTTTTTAGTATTAGTATTGTTTACATCGTAGACCTTTTTAATAATACATTCAAAATCGGCGTATATAACGAAAGGAACTTTCATCATTTTATGATAATTTATAAACTTTAACTTGTCGTTTTTACCCTTTTCGGGCATAACAACCGTTGTTGGCCTGTCGTTTATCCCTTTACACATTTTTACGTGATTTTTGAGATATGTTTCTGTTAAAAACCCCTGTAAACATCTTACGCAAAAATGTTTACGTTCTTTGTGGCTCGTTTGATCAAAAAGTAATCTATTAAAATCTTTTATCCACACATAGTGTGATCTAGTTCCTTCTTCTTCTTCTTTGTGTATTAATAATAAATTTATGCGATCTAGTTCCTCAGGCTGATCGCTGACTTTGTAAACTAGTATTTGTTTTGATTCACAACCAAAAACGTTTATCGCTAAATCATTTTGTTTCTCTACTAGCTTTATTTGATTAAGCGGAGTTGGAGCGACAATATTATTAAAATTTAATCCATCTTCTTTCGAATAGCGAGAGCACCTATCTGAATTAATTATTTTTACTTTTTCAATTGAAACATTTAATTCTATTGATTTTTCTTTATGTTTATTGTAACAACGCAACACCCATCGTAAACAATTATCGTCTTTGTTTTTTACGTTAATGCATGCTGTTTTATTTTTTATATAGTTACATAACTCGATATAAGAACCGCCTCTTAAAGGTTGATATCTCGCATAAGTAATAGTCATATCCACGATACGATCTACCACCCATCCAGAACCATTTTGGGTCCATTTTTCTAAAGCTACAACAATTTGTGAAAAAACTGTATTTAATATATTTTCAATATCATCTAAATTCATTAAAACAATTTGCCTATTATTATGAAAAATTGGTTCTGCAGAATCTATATCGCCATCTAGGTTTTCTTTATATAATTTAATACGTATATATATCATAAACTTGTATGACCCTAATTCTTGCAAATCGTAACTTAACTTTTCAATTATCTTTGGTTTTACCGCTTCCCAAACAACGTTTAAATCTTTTTCTTTACTATGATTTAGCGGAACTAGCATTCTCCGTTCGCGTAAATATCTTCCACCGTTAATTAACGTTTTAAATTTCAACTCTTCTTCTCGGCCGTGAAACCTTTTATAAGCACCCACTAAATCTTTTTTTAACAAGTTGTTCCTTCTACCCACACCGCGTTCTGGTAGTGGTATATTTTCAGCAGCTATACGCTCTCTAAGTTGAGCTAAGTTTAATTGAGACAACGGCGTTGGTTTATGCCTTATTATATATTTTTTTACCGCGTCGTAATAACTACGTTTATCAAGTTTGCCTTTGTTGTTAAATACTAAATGAATCGGCCTATGCATGCGCGCAAACTCTTTCAATTCTGGCAATGTCCATTTTGATAAATATCTTCTTCTTCTTATTCTTTCTTCATTCATCTTTTATTATTATTAATCAAGATAATAAATTTTTTTAATTATTTCAATTTTATAAGTAAGATTTATTAGTTTTCAAACTTAGTTTTTAAATTGAGAATCTCATTTTTTTAAGTAAGTTTTTTACAAGCAATTTAATAGCACGTTGTTATCTTTTTCAACTCTTTCATCACAAATTTATAATTTTTTCTAGCAATACTCTCAGCTAAAGATGAAGTCAATTTTTTACCACAAAGAAGCCTGCAATTTGTACATATTTGTGCTTTTGATTTTGTGCCAACTTTACACTTTTTACATGCAACAGGAATACTTTTTCCTTGCCTAATACACCACTCATGCTGAGCGCAATATGCACCTACACCCGTGTTTGGTCTATTACATTTTTCCAATGAACCAACTAAAAGCCATTCACATGAATTGTTTTTTAGTCGCGGTAATACATCTTTATACTTTGTTACCACTCTTAAATAATCTTGCTTTGTTAGTTTTCCAAATTTACCAGACCCCCCCTCAATTTTTATACTGTTTTTTAATACAATCTCTTTTAACTCAGCTTTGTTCATTAGGTTAAAGTATGTCATCTTTATTATTATTAAACAAGATAATATGTTTTAATTATTTCAGTTTTATAAGTAAGATTTTAGTAAAAACAAAATGTATTACATCTTTAAAACTATTTGAGCCAACAACTCTTTCATCACTAAATTATATTTTCGTATTGATTTTCCTTTAGCTTGCGCAAAACTTACTACATGTAATTTATTTTTACATTTTGTACATAAACCATACTTTGCTTTTGTGCCAACTTTACATCTACGGCACGCAACAGGAATACTTTTTCCACATTTAAGTGTATATTTATGCAGGCTGCAATATATCAAATCAGGTGAGCTAAGTATACAACACTTGTCTGTTTTACCAACTAAAAGCCACACGCAAGGCATAGTTACTCTATTCTGTATTTCATATTTCGTCACCATCTTTGTTATTCTCATAGATAATCTTGTTTTCATTTTTCAATTTTATATGCTCACTTTTTTTATTTATATCATGTCGCAGATTTTGTTTATGACGTCATAAAAACAATCTATGACGTCATACCTGCGTTTTAACACTTTTGCATATTTGGCGTCTTTACACGTCTCCCGATTTTTTTGTCGCAGTTTTATACAAGTGAGCTGGAACCCCCATCTGACCTTTCTCTATGATCTGACATACTACTAGCCCCTAGACTATTAGCTGAGTGTTTCTAGAGCATATGAAATCTAATTATCAATTGCCTATAGGTTTGCACACAATTCTGTCCATTGATATTGCTTTATTGATGGTTGTTCCTATTCAAGTTTTCTCCAGCAATTGATATGTGATCATTTCTATTTCTCATTCCCTTAAAGGGGGACTGACATCCTTCATTGTGTGTGTACTTAAGGCGTTTTGTAATAAAATATTGTTTTTGAGACCCACCTGTGTCTATTTAATCATTGATTTATGAGTACAAGTATTTTAAAACAATGTTTGAAGTGTTTGGTGGAAGCTTCATTTGCATAAGATATGTGACGTAAGGTCGGGAAGATCCGATGTGTACATGATGTACATATACATACAAACGTTTCACACACGTAGCGTCGATTTCATTTCTTCCGTGATTTTTGTTTCCGGAACTAATAAAATGCCGGGAAGATGTGTTTCTGCAGGATGCAGCAACACCACCAAAGACGGTGTTAGCCTTCATCTGTTCCCAAGTGACCCAAAAATCGCCGTATTTGGACGAGCAAAGTTCGACTGACAAGAGTAAAGTGGTCAGGTCCATCGGCTCACATAGTTTTGTGCAGCGATCATTTTGAGCCGAGTTTTGAGCCGAGTTTTGAGCCGAATTTCTCTTCCCGACATGACGTCACAAACAGCTCCTCCGTGCAGGGCGTAAAAGTGGGGGGCATTTTTACAATGGAAAATAACACTCTCAAAAACAATAAAAACACAAAACAAACATTTTATTGATCTTTTACTGATATAAAAGAATAAAACGATCACATATTTAACTGTTTGATTTAAATCCATGTCAGTCCCCCTTTAAGCAACCACTAGGAATAACCACCAGTTTTATTGTCCTCTTGGGTATTTAACTTTCTAGAGCATAGGGTCAATAACAACTTAGCCTAAAATACTTGTATTTTATATTATTTACTTATTAGTTTTATCCATTGCTGTTTACATAATTTCTTATGTAACACAGAGCACTGTATTTGTTTATTACACCATTACTGGGGAATGTGTGTGGTCTCTCTAGCCCAGGCAGAGATTCCCTGGAGCTATATGCTGAGTATAGTGTCTGTGGTTTAGGAAAGTGACATATGGATAATCCCCATGCTGCATAGCATTGTTTATCGATATGGTGTACAGTGATGGTTGAGTTGATTTAAGTAATTGATATGCCATCACTGCTACATCACCCTTTTTACAGGTTGGGCAATTGTTTATTGTAGTGTGCTAGAGAAGGGTTTATATAGTTGGGTTTTCTTATGTTTTAATGATTATGTATTCACCTGTGTTTTACTGCACAAATGCTGGCTATTTGTGTGCTTCTTTATCTAAGGACCTTGACTAGTTAGCTTGCATTGCCACTGTTTTATTCTACTGATATTCTGGAAGTGTATAATTAGACTTTCTTATATTCTTTATTTACTCCTTTATCGCGTTGCTCATTTATTTATCCAAACTTTCTTAACTTTAATATAGAAATGGTCGATGCATTTTGACCAAGGTTTTGTTGTTTTCCTTAAGTTCAAGTTAGAGCAATCACTTGCCTTGCAAATTTTGGAACAACATTAACTTAACTACTTGTTAATGGTTAATTGCATTATTATTTGTATTTGATTTTCCTTTACTTGAGATTTATTTC
Source organism: Zoroaster sp. YZ-2022 (assembly GCA_029582265.1). NCBI lineage: Eukaryota > Metazoa > Echinodermata > Asteroidea > Forcipulatida > Zoroasteridae > Zoroaster > Zoroaster sp. YZ-2022. The sequence goes on from CM055818.1 coordinate 8,096,643, forward strand.
TGAGATCATTACAACTTCTTATCATAAATTTCTTTGCTCGATTGGTACATTCCAAGGCATAGTATTTATATGGAATTTGCATTTTTATATCTTTTCAGGGTTTATGTTGCACCATTAAAAGAACACGACACTGTACACCATCCTTGTCATGGGCATTATTTTCTAAGTGTCACAATCTCATAGCAAAATAGACAACAATCTAAACCGTTGGACTTTTATTTGATGAAACCCGCTGTATTTACACTGGACCTAAATCTGTGGCAACTCTTTATGAGGAAGCAGGGCTGGGAACATGAATAATATGAATTAAGGCCAAAGATTATCACAAAACGAGGGAATTGCATAAAAGTATGTGCATACTTCATTTTATCATCTCCATGATAAAATGCTTTATACACTGCAATACATGTCCTGGGTGGGGCCCTCTTTGTCTCAACTGCATTGGGGTAGTTTGCCGTGGGGTTGGTTTTCCCAGGGGCGTTTTTCCAAGGTACTTCACTGTGCAGTATGTTTCCCGGGTTCATTGGTGGGCGGCAATTTTGTTCGCGGGCCTTTTTCTGGTTGGTCAATTTTTGTTTAGGTTTTCAAGGGGTTGCCAGTTTGGACCAATCAGGACCGCTCTTTCCAATCAGGACCGCTCTTTCCAATAGGAACTTTGGAAGCGGGCGGCATTATTAAATTTGGCTCACTTTTGTTACAGCTTTTATTTGAACTGGACCATTCAATTGTGTACTCCCTCATTTGCTGGTCTTTACATTTATTTTCCCGCGGTTTTCACATTGACTGAGATCGCAGGGTTCTTCTTATACTAGTTATACTGAGGAGATTAAGTTCGCTGCATTATATCTGGGAGTTAATTTAACGTTAGTCACAGATTTTCTGTTGGATAAAGCGCCTTTGGCTCTTCTTACGTGAGTTACATACACGGAGTTATTGTGCGACTAGTCGGCATCATTTTCATAATCATAGGCCTACCTTTTAATTACGTGCCAACTCTTCTTTAATCACATTTCTGTTGGATAAAGCACCGTCTTTGACTTTAGACGATTCTTCTTTATGTGCCAACTGTTTGTTACGTGAACATCTGATTCGGCACGACTACATCCACGGAGTTCTGGTGCGACTAACGTTAGTGGGCATAGTTTTCATTGTGAACGGCGACCAGCTTGCAATTGGGAGTCGGATCTGGAATTTTGTTTGCGGTGGCAGTGCGACGTTGGAATTAACTTACAAATTTTCATTTCACAATATCACCTTACAAGATTTGGCTGTGTGGTATGCCTCCACAACGGCGGACAAGTCGTCGACCCGCTCGACTGGATTCCCCTAGTGTGCTGGTGCCGGTCGTGGGAGCAGGTTGTCGGGGTCGTGGGAGCACCAGCAGAGGCCAGGGTCGTAGACCCCTAGCTCGGCGGCGACACACTTCAGCAGCTGCGTCATCAGCGCCAGGTTCTCAAGCAAGGCCCACAAATAGTGCCATCGACAGCGACAGCAACAATGGGACTGTTAATAGTGGGCCTACTCCTAACGTTGGGCCGATTGCTGCGTACACACCTCATCAGGCATGTCAAGAGGCTAACGTTAGGCCTATTACAAGCACAACTAGTAGTAGTAGTACAAGTACCATGACTACTTCGCCGATTAACGTTGCTGCGTCCGCTCTAGTGTCAGTACACGCAAGTGCGGGTAACCATAATAATAACGTTAGATCCGGTTTTAATCAAGGTCGTGCGGGCACTGGCTACCAGGTTGCTGCTACGCACGTTTGTTTTGCATTCAATAGTGTTAAAGGTTGCCACTGGCAGCGTTGCCGTTTTTCCCATAGATGTAAACGTTGTAATATGGTGGGTCATGGGATAACAACATGTAACGTAGTTAAGGTTAGCAACGTTAGGTTTAACACCAACAGTAACGTTAGGTCAGTGAAGGGTGGTCGGAATTTTTCTTCCCAACTTTCGGCCCGTAGTATGCAAAACGGGCCGGTCGCCCACCAGGCAGGTTCCCGCGTTACTAAGGGTCACAGCGGGCAAACAGGGGCTGCACACAACATGCAGGGGAATTTTCGTGCCCCCAACGCCAATTAGCTTAAGTGTTCTGCGTAGTTGGTTGTGCCACTACCCAAACAAGGAGGCCGCTGCTCTCCTTCTGGATGGGTTTACTCAAGGATTCAAAATTGGGTTTAACGGGCCACGGGTGGGACGTGATTCTGATTGCCTTTCCTCGGCGGCCCAGCGGCCACAGGTAGTTCTAGGAAAATTGCATAAAGAAATTAATCTAGGTAGGATTGCAGGCCCTTTTGTTTCCCCCCCTTTTCCGAATTTGCAGTGTTCACCCATTGGTTTAGTGCCCAAACATGAGCCGAATTCATTCAGATTGATCCATCACTTATCCTTTCCGTCAGGTGGATCGATTAATGATTTCATTGATAAGTGCCATTGCGCGGTGCATTACACATCATTTGATCAAGCAGTGAACATGGTAATGGGGGCAGGTCGCGGGGCTTGGATGGCCAAATCAGATATTAAGTCGGCCTTCCGGTTACTACCGGTCTCCCCCGCAGATTATGAGCTGATTGGGATTTCGGTTCAATGGTAAATATTTTTATGATAAATGCTTACCAATGGGGTGTTCTATTTCCTGTTCTCTTTTTGAGACATTTAGTACTTTCCTTGAATTCAAGGTGCGTCAAGTAACCCAATCAGAGTTTATTACTCATTATTTGGATGATTTTCTGTTTGTTGGTTCATCGGCGCCAAGTTGTGGTTCTTTATTGCAAGTGTTTAAAGGCGTATGTTCCTCATTGGGAGTGCCGATTGCGTTGGAAAAGACCACAAGTCCCAGCCAGTCTATAATTTTTTTGGGTTTGGTAATTGATTCAGTAGAACGGCAGGTTCGTGTACCGGCTGACAAAGTGCAGGCGCTGTGTAATATGGTTCGGACGATATTGCGCAAAACAAAGGTAACGCTGCGGCAAATCCAATCATTAATTGGATCTCTCAATTTTGTTTGCCGGGCAATTGCACCGGGGCGAGCATTCACTAGGCGTTTGGTTGGCCTTACCAAAGGGGTTCAGAGACCACATCATAAGGTTCGGATTTCTGCCGGGGCCAAGCTTGATTTGTTAACATGGCTGGAATTTCTCAACCATTTCAATGGTGTTTCGCCTTTTCGCCAGCGGAATTGGGATCACAATGACACAATCTCGCTTTTTACCGATGCAGCTGCGAGTATTGGTTTTGGTGGTTACTTTGATTGCTTTTTTGGAATTTTACCCAATAGTGGTGGCTGTTCATTGCTGGGGTCATTGGCTTTCGAACCAGAAGGTGCTTTTTCGCACGGACAATAGTGCAGTTGTGCATATTATCAATAACCAATCTTCTCGTTGTGATCAGATTATGCCATTGGTTCGTACTTTTGTATGTCGCTGCCTTATGCACAATATTTTGTTCAGGGCTGTTAACGTTCCAGGGGTACATAACGACATTGCGGATTCACTGTCTCGTTTTCAGATAGAGCGTTTTCGGAAGTTGGCCCTGGGGGCGGATCCTATCATGGCACAAATCCCGGAGAATCTCCGCATGTGTTAGCAGGTGAGGTTCGAAGGCTATTATCAGTAGCTGTTGCTGCCAATACTCAAAAAACCTATAAGACCGGGTGGAGAGCATTTTGTCAATTTCAAAATTTGCGGTTAGATTGCAATTTTGTGGCAACAGTGCAAGATGTGCGTGAATTTGTTGCTTGGTTGTCATTAAAGCGGTTGGCTCCTGGTTCCATCGCAACATATGTATCCGGGGTGGGGTTTCATCATAAGATCAACGGTTTACCTGACCCAACTCGTGATTTTTTGGTGGCTAAATTGATGGAGGGATGCCGAAGGGACCATCCATCCAGAGATAACAGGTTGCCTATTTCAGTTGCAGTTTTGTCCAATCTTTTGATTGCTCTCCCACATGTTTGTGTGAGCCGGTTTGAAGTTGGGTTGTTTCGGGCAGCCTTTTTTGGGTTCATGCGCATTGGCGAATTTGCCGCCGACTCAAGGACTCGTTTGCAGGAGTCACTGTTACAGTTTTCTGATGTTCAATTTTGTAATATTGGAACGCCAGAGGCTTCTGTTCTTATTAATTTTCGTTTCACAAAAACGGACAAGTCCGGGTCCCCTCAGGTCATTCGCTTGGTGCAATCATGTGATCAGTTTCTTTGCCCTGTTAAGGCATTTTCGGTTTTTGCTGCAGGGAGGCCCTCCAGGCCGTTTTATTCGTTTTTCTGTCATTTCGATGGGAGCCCTCTCACTCGTTTTCAATTTAATGCTGTCTTGAAGAAAGCCTTAGAGTTTTCTGGGGTTGGTGTTTCACATTTTACTGCGCACTCTTTTCGCATTGGGGCGGCTTCGACAGCATTTGGTTTGGGTGTCCCTTACAGTGATATTAAGGATATGGGCCGTTGGCGTTCTGATGCCGTTGCAACATACATTCGTACAGAAGCACGTTGTTTCTTACCGGGGTTGGGTAAGGTGTGACATTGTAATTTTGTGTTTTTATGTCTTGAACAGGTGATGTGTGGATTGTGGGGGACTCCATCATTCGCCGTGCACAGCGTAGTCTCCAATGTACTCCGCGGGTGCGTTGGAATGGCCGTGGTGGGGCTTGTATTAATGATTTAACAGGGTTGTTGGCTGACCTTGCATGTTCGGGGCCTCCTCCGGGGCTGATCATTGTACATCTTGGCACCAATGATCTGGTCCCATTAGATTCATTTTGTATCCGTCAAAGCATACGCATTTTTATGGAAGAATGCTGCGCTTATTTCCCAGGAGCTCGGCTTGTTTGGTCGGACATCCTCCCTCGGGCTTGTTATTTCGGGGCGTTTTCCCAATCTAAATTAGAAATGAAACGGCGGTCCATCAACAAATGGGCTAGGTCAGTCAGCCGGCGAATGGGGGTAGCAGTTCTGCATCACCCACAATTTAAGTGGTGAATTTTTCATTTATTTCGCTTTGACGGGGTTCATCTTTCCCCTGAAGGGTCGGACTTGTTCAGGATGAATATTAGGGCATGTATTAATGAGTACTGTTGTTGATATTCGTTCAGATTGTGAGGGGCATGTTCGTCCTTTCTCCCATGGGTCGCGTTTTGTGGCCTGTTTTGTATGGAATAAGGTCTCACATTGCCTCATTTTGTAAGATTACTAATTATTATTACTGAGTACAGCCGAAATTGTAAGCATGGTTTAAGCTCCCGTCGGTTCAGTCGGGGCTAATATTTCAACCGGTGGTTCAACCGGTGGAATTTTCAAGTGCATGGACGGCTGTAAGCTAATTTGTAAAAGTTGCTATTGTCTAATTGAATTGTTGGGGTTTGATCAGCCCCGTGAGTTAATGTGGGCCGCCCGTTGCCCGTGATTTTATGATGTACATGTATGGTGGAATCTGCTCGTGGTTCCGTTTGTGAGGTTATTTTGGGACAGTTGTCTGTTTTTGTGATGGGCAAGCCTGCCCTTGTTTGTTTGTAATAACCTATGGGCAAACATTGCCCGGCTTTCTTGTAATTACCTTGGTTTGGGCAAATTGCCCGTTTATGGCTAATTAATTGATATGGGCAAAAGCATGCCCGAGTTCATACAATAAAGCCAGTTTTGAGCTGTGACAAAACGTCAGTCAAGTCTCTCGTGTTTTTATTGTGTATGTATCAGTGTATAAATGTACAGTACTTCAGATTGATCATGGGGGGCAATGTTCACATAAACGCCTTTTATTAAATACATACATGTATGTGTGCTTGGTATGGTGATGTAATGGAAACCCCCTAATTTGCATACAATGCAATTCATATTAATTTTATCAGTTAAAAAAATAACAGATGACATTTATATCGGATGATATATGTAATGACGCCATGTAATGGGCTCCGCAGACAATGCTATTCTCATTACAGCTTCCAATGAGGATACTGATGGTCCCTGAATCCATGCATATACATGTACATGAAGTAATTAAGAAGCTTCAAGGAATTTCCACTATGTATAATGTAGCCCTGTCCTGATCCAGCAATCCCTGACAGCTGCTGGCTTGTTTGTATCTGAAACTGACCATATCAAATACATACATGTACATTGAGGTAAGTTTCATTATGTTTGAGTTGTATTGGATTAATCTCGGTTTCAAATAGAAACGGGAAACAACTTCAGACAAGATTTCGGTGGAAAAAAAATGAAGTAGAGTATTGCTCACATGGTTAATGTTTACTAAAACTATACTAACCCAATAGGGATTGAAACTCCAGTTGAAATTCTAATTTTCTCAATGAGCCTGGGTTAGGCCCATATCGGGAAACCATTGGTTGACATACAGGTAGACACCTTCTGCATTAAGTTTGCTATATTCCTTGGTCTTGTTTCACCTGTGTTTCTAACTAATCCAACTGTGATTCTCAGCGGTGGCATAGCCAGGATTTTTAGAGTGGGGGAAGCAAAAACATTTTGGGAGAAAACTCAAATGAACCGACAAGATATGTCAATCTGAAATACCAACAAGTTTGTAAATTAACCAACATGGACTATTTTGCGTGGGTGAAGGTACAACATCGGTAATGTTGGCATAACTGCTTCTATGAGTATGCTTACTCTCTTTGAATCAAGATATACATTGCATATCAAATCCTTTCTGGTCAAAAGAACCCCATGCAAACGGGCCAAAAATGCACAGGAAGGCATGCAGCTGATTGCTAACACTATTGAAGAGTGCTTATAGAAAAATAATACTGAATGATTTTCAATGAACATGAGCACACAGCACACAATGATAAAATATTCTGTAAAAAAAGTATAATTTATTTTAATAAAATACCATCAAGACATAAGTACAGTAAAAAACTAAGTAAATAATACTGTTGTACACTGTAACAATAATGTATGAAAATTACACACACTTGAGTTATGAGCACACACTTGAAAAGAACTGAAAAGTACACTATGGTTCTTACATTAAATACAACTTGAATAGAACAAAAGTTCATACCCAAAGTAATTTCATTCAACATGTCTTTTAAATAAGATGCTAGAGCTACATTTCTAAATTCTAATAATAATTATGACTTATACTAAAGGCAATATTTTGCATCTGCTTGTGCACCAAAATCATCTTAGGTCTATCGAAATGATTAGGATTTAACATAATTTCAAAATCACTGAATTAAGTAAACCATATGAATCATATGCTTTTAAATTGTAAACATTGTAGCAATTTAGCCTCAGGGCTACAAATGCACTGTTTTAATAAACCAGAATAATAAAAAAACAACTTTAAGAATTTTATATCTCAAAAAGTTAGTGACATCCCCCCCCCCCCCCCACCATGCTCTGAAACCAAAAGTAAAAATTATAACAATTATAGTAATAATGAAAAAGATTAAATCCTGCAGGGGTTATTATCAGACATAAAATAATCTGACGGGCTTGACACCCCCCCCCCTGGCAAAAATGCCTGGGAGTAGGCCTAAGTAATTAGTATAAACCCACACAATTTTACAATTTACAACAGTTTGATTTAAATCAATACAAAAACAATTATCCTGATTTGCAAGTGATGCATGTGTCATGACTTAAGTCTGAGGATCATCATGGTCTTCACCTACTTTATTCAGAGGATGGTACTTTAAGTGGCATGTGCGTCTGTTATGACCTAACTGGCCACATCTCTTGCAATGCACATGAAATGCAAGGCTATCTTGGCAAGAATTGTACAAATATGAAATTCGGTTTTGTTTTTGCATAACCTGGACAAATGCTTCACTATTTCGGTGGTTAGTTGATCGGAAAAAAAGTGAAGTAATTGTGTCATTTAACTTCTCCATTGCCTGTTGACTGAAGTTATTTATTGGACCGTGTAATCTTAGTGATCCCGAAACATGGTTCATGAACACATGCATATAGGGTGTAACATCTTTTGCATGGAACACTTGAGCATATTTAGATACCCACGCTCTGGCACGAGTCTCTACTTCATCTGGATCTACTGTTTCACTTTTGATTAGGGTCATTACATCACTGAATTCTTTCCATAACCATTTTATGCCCTCTAATTTGGGATGCCATGGAATGAAATCATCCAACTTAATATATTTTTGTACTTTAGTGTGTTCCGGACCCGTAAAATCACGGTATTGAATTTGTGCAGACTCTTTTGTTGTATAAAACGACCATGGTATGGAAAGGTCACTGACAAAGTCCTCAAATGATGATATATTTTGACAGTTTTTGATATCTACAATCCGTGAATTCTTTCCTATGTTATCCTTATGTCTCAAGATTTGAATAAGCTGTAAAACTAACTGATCTGATATTCTCAGGAAAAGATGTAATGGATCCGGAACAATAGCATGAATAGGTATGAATGGCAAAATTGGTGTTGCAACACACAGCTCATGTTTTTTGCTTTCGACTTATTACTAAGACTGGTGATCTCATCTACAGTACGGGCACCAAATTCTGAATTGATCATGGACCACTTCTTTGTATGGATATATCGCTCATTGCTAGGGCATTTGCACCAAACACAGCTGTATTTACTACTACATGCACCCAACCCTGTCATTTCATTAAGAAACTTCATATCGGCACCTAAAAGGAACTGCAAAGGAACAGCCAGATTACCAATGCGAACAATGTCTGACAATGTCTGGCAACTTGGCGACAATAGGTTCAAATATTTTAGCGAGGAATTTGTACTTCTCTGGTTTTCTAACCATGGCCAAAATGTTTTCACTGCTTAGGTGTTTGCCATATATCACTCTGAATGTGATATTCACACAATGAATCCGTTTTCCAATACGTGTTCCATCTCCACTAATCTTTACACCAATCTTATTTGGTATGGGTTCATCAGAGTATGTGGAGGCCATTTGATTTACAACATACTTTATTTTGTCATTCAATGGTTCCCAAGCCCCAATCATGTCATTGTAGGTGTGTATATGAAACATGGAATCGATTTCTTTGGCTCGTTTTTTCACTTTCTTGAGGCTTGGAAGTTGTTTCAGGTTTTTGGCAAGGCGTTTGTAACTTTGATCGGAAATACACAGTGAGTCTTTTAAATACAGCACCATGTCTACGGAAAGTTTCCGTGACTTGTTACTTTCTGTCCCATATTTTAAATTGACTGTATTCCCAAATTTGTCGGACACACTCAATGTTGTTACTTTTACACCGAGTGACTTTAAAAGTTCAACTGTGGCTGTTGCAGTTTCAAGTAGGTGCCTTTTCATTTTTTTCACATACCTTTTTGAGTACACTTCGTTTGACTCTTGCTTTCTTGATATTTTTTTAGTTTTCTTTACAAGCTTTCTTACAATTTCTTTACGTTCCTTTTCCATAGCTTTGATGTTTCCTCTGTTCAGAAATCTCATTCTCGCAAATTTTTCTTCGTTTCTTCTCTCTTTAATTCATCCTCTAGTTTTCGTTTAACTCCCCCCAGCCTTAAATTAAATACACAATTCTTCCAATTGTTTACCAGTTTTGTTGCATAGTACCCACCCCGTCTTGTTTCTATTTTCAATTTGCTGATCATAGTACGAACATATTTTAATACTTGAGCTGAGAGGTCGGGTAATTTAACATCAGCTTCTGAAATGTCATTTGAAGACAGAATCTTTGACAGAACAGAATCAGCAACGGAATTGTCCAAATTTGCTGTTTTTTCATCATGGCAGTCAGTCACTAGTAATTTGTGCAAGATATATTTGTTAACAGGTAACAACCACTCATCATTGGTCGGTAATGAAAATACAAGAGTTATCACAAGGTAAAATGACATGAGGACTAACAGAAATGATGAAAAACTTGCCATGGTTGAGCATGTGATTGTACATGTACCCGTTTATAAGCCTATACATGTATGTAGTTAAGCAAGTACAATACTAGATGGTCCGATCAGCTCTAGATCAGGTCATCTCTACTGTGAAGTGGAACATTTCAAATAGTCAGATATTTTGCCTATGAAAAAAAAAAAGCCAATTTAAAAACCAGCATAACAATTTAAAATCTGTAAATCACAAAATATTTTCCCCACAAACTCTGGAACAATTCCATATAACAGTATAGGCCTATTAACCCTCCTACACATGGAGGCCACTGTAAACCACTAAATGTCCAATGTGTTGTACACACATTGTTTGTGCATATAAGCCACACTGCCCCTTTGAAGTAATCTCCAATGTACATACATGCATACAAAGACACATGTATACCACAATTGACCTTATTTTCAGCAGGTTATACTGTAAACAAACTCCCAATAATAAATCACCATCAGCCACTGAGACCAATAAACCCTTCCAAGCCTCCATCATCCATTGGGATTTTCAGCAGTTATTTTGTAAACACAGACTCTCCATAGTAACCTACCACCAGCCACTGAGTCTGGAACAAAGTAATATGCCCTGCAATGTGTCAATCACAAACCACTAAAACCAACAGACATATGAGGCATTATGTTACTATGCAGTATAGCTATGAGGAGCCACTGCCTACCATAGCAATGGCTTTGAGTGGCCTGAATGGGTTGTTTAAAAAATTTCACTGATTGTAGGAGGGTTAAAGGACTAAATCCAAGTCAAATCTATTACCATAGTCCTTAACGAAACGGACGACAAGCTGATATCCACGGTGTGAGTCTTTTGACCAATTTCTTGTTGTAAAAGTGGATTGTCGTGCGGTCTAGCGCACTGAACTCAAGTTCTGGTGTTGCCAGCAGCAGAGTGTGGGTTCGAGCCCCGGCCGTGACACCTGTGTCCTTGAGCAAGACACTTAACCATAATTGCTTCTCTCCACCCAGGGGTTAAATGGGTACCTGTGAAGGCAGAGATGGTTTGCTCTATATGCGCTAGAAATGGCAGCAATTGAGCTGTATACTCCCCAGGGAGCTGAGATGGTTTCAGGAATGATTTATGAGCCTTATGAGCCTTATGAGCAGGGATAATAATATAATGCGCCTTGAGCGCCACTTAGTTGGTGGATACGTGCGCTATATAAATCTATACATTATTATTATTATTATTAACCGAGTAAGTCTGAAGTGGTCGACGTTCCGTGATGGAAAATGACAAAGTGTCAAAATTTACACTGGCATGGTCACCCGCCTCATTGGTAATGCGTAACCACCAATTTGTATCTCCAAATAACTCATCTAAACGTTCTCGGTCATTAACACGAAAATGTTTATCATTTTCTTCAAAGCCGGCTTCCTCGATGAAGCGGTCAAACGTGTCTTGTTGAACTGCAATTTTGATCGTTACTTCAGAATCAGACCGTCGTGCAATATTAAGCTGCTCCTGAATCTGTAAGGGGAAAACACAAAAAATACAAATAATGCCTAGACGTTGTTGGAAAATATTCTCACAGATGTCCTACGGGATGTGAAATATTGCCAAGTTGTTTGTTTAGATTGACACAGATATTAACCATAAACCCAGCTGCTTACATTTTTCGAACAAAGGTTACAAGGTTTTTTCCTACTATTTTTGTAACTAGAATTATGGTGCTTGCGGGATTTTGAAAGTCATTACACAACACTAAATATATTCCTGAAATTTTCATTTGCTGCTTCAATTTGATTTTTGTAACTATTGTTTTCATTATTCTGCACATTGATTTTTCAAAACCAATTTTAAAAGCTACATGTAACTCACCTGAATATATAATTGTCTGAGCAAATGGCTGTATGCATCCGACAAGTCTACACCATCTGGCACGTCAACAGTATCACTTTTCGGGATCCACTGGTCAAATGATGTTGGCCAACCCTCCCAGTGTATCTTTACTTTATCTTCGTTTTCTTCTAAAACCTGACAACGCCAAAGTTTTGACGTTGGCCACCTCTCCCGTCTTTCTCTGCCAGTTGACAGCCTTGGCCCCTCGTGGAGCTGGCGATAATCAACCGCTTCCTTGCGTCTCAATTTCATTTCTGTAATAAAAAACAAGACAAAAGTTAGGCCTACTTTGTAAGAACTTTAATGATATCAAACAGTTGTTAATGTTATATCAGTCAAATAAATCATGGGTTATCTTACTCCCTTTGGATATCAATTTTTTCCAGCCCGACATCATTACATGTATGATGATGTAGCATGTGTTCCTTCCTCCATGCCTTGGCCTAGTTGGCAAAATTAATATTAAATACCCCTCGTTTCAATATGGAAAGTTCCACACTGGTCGACCTGGTTAAACATGGTGCAACACATTATTTTTTAGAAATTTTCCATTTTGAGCCTGTAAAGTTATGTCGTAATAAACAGTATTACGGCGTGTATTAGTAAACAAAAATTTGTTACATTTCTTCCCTATGGCTCCTACAATATAAATGTAAGAAACCTACTCACAATTTGGCAACAAATACAGAAGAATCGACAATGTTGATCACACTAAGAGCAAGACGAAACCCACGCTGCATGCACACAGTGCAGTACGTCGAATACATGTGTGTGTGCGCCCCACGCGCCGAGCCATGAGCAACGCTAAATTTCATTGGATTCCAGATGCACAATTCTTTTTAAAGTGAACATACGCGAGCCGAAACCTCAACCAATCACAACAGAGGTTATATTGTTAGAAAGCTGACATTCCAGAGAGAAATGACTCAAGAGATCTAAGCTCCCAGGTGGCGCTATTTAATGTTATGATAATGTTATTGGACCAGTTTTTTGCTAAACGCGCATTTTACACACGAAACCGGTAAATATTTGACTAAAAATGCAAGATTTAACATAAATTACACGAGGGAAAATCAATTTTTTGTTCAGTTTTTTTTTCATTTTCTGAAAGAATGCAATGTTTGGGTCACAATGTAGCAAGATCTAAGGTATACTCTGTTGAATAATGTCGTGGTGGCGATAGATGCAAAAAAGAACCCGTTTTTCAATGTTTTTCGATACCGTTCCTCATAGGAATGGCACATGAAAGCCTGCCCAATGGCTTAGTTCCCCAAAGGAATCCATATGAAGGGAATGTACAGCATTGGTAATGTTGGCATAACTGCTTCTATGAGTATGCTTACTCTCTTTGAATCAAGATATACATTGAAGGGAAGGTACAACATTGGTAATGTTGGCATAACTGCTTCTATGAGTATGCTTACTCTCTTTGAATCAAGATATACATTGAAGGGAAGGTACAACATTGGTAATGTTGGCATAACTGCTTCTATATGAGTATGCTTACTCTCTTTGAATCAAGATATACATTGAAGGGAACGTACAGCATTGGTAATGTTGGCATAACTGCTTCTATATGAGTATGCTTACTCTCTTTGAATCAAGATATACATTGAAGGGAACGTACAGCATTGGTAATGTTGGCATAACTGCTTCTATGAGTATGCTACTCTCTTTGAATCAAGATATACATTGAAGGGAAGGTACAACATTGGTAATGTTGGCAAAACTGCTTCTATGAGTATGCTTACTCTCTTTGAATCAAGATATACATTGAAGGGAAGGTACAACATTGGTAATGTTGGCATAACTGCTTCTATGAGTATGCTTACTCTCTTTGAATCAAGATATACATTGAAGGGAAGGTACAGCATTGGTAATGCTGGCCAAACTGCTTCTATGAGTATGCTTACTCTCTTTGAATCAATATATACATTAAAGGGAAAGTACAGCATTGGTAATGTTGGCAAAACTGCTTCTATGAGTATGCTTACTCTCTTTGAATCAAGATATACATTGAAGGGAAGGTACAGCATTGATAATGTTGGCATAACTGCTTCTATGAGTATGCTTACTCTCTTTAAATCAAGATATACATTGAAGGGAAGGTACAATATTGGTAATGTTGGCATAACTGCTTCTATGAGTATGCTTACTCTCTTTGAATCAAGATATACATTGAAGGGAAGGTACAACATTGGTAATGTTGGCAAAACTGCTTCTATGAGTATGCTTACTCTCTTTGAATCAAGATATACATTGAAGGGAAGGTACAGCATTGGTAATGTTAGCCAAACTGCTTCTATGAGTATGCTTACTCTCTTTGAATCAAGATACACATTAAACAACCAAACTGTGAAATGCTCAGCTTAGTAGGTCGTGTCCAGAAAATTGTGCAAATGCATTCAGATTGTTAGTATTCATACGTTGACTTTAAGAAAGAGTACTTCGATAAACGTATTGACAGTAACTGCTGCTTTTTCTTAATTTTCAATTTTGATGCAGTAATTAAAATACATACACCAAACATGTGTCAGTTAACATTATATGTACATATATTTGGAACTGGATACCCGAAATCTAGAAACTTCAGATACCCGGATACCCGTTGTAATGTTCAATTTCAACAACACTTTTTATTAATAGTACAACAATTAATGTGGACGTTCCCTATAATAATATCCCTCCTAGTAACAGCTCATGGCACACACTCCCAGTGAAGACATAAAGCATGCACTAATCCATTAACTGCAAACAATAGGCAAACAGTGTATCACACTGAATCAGTTGGAGGAAAGTGTGTGGAAACTGTCTGTAAAATACTACAAATGTGTTATCTGAGTGTAATCTCTTGACAAATAAAATTATCTATACTCGGATACCCGGATACCCGGATACCCAGCACAGCCTAAATTATATTAAGATATTACGATGAATAAAGATATGAAAGTTTAAGGTCCAGCAAAACAACATTTAGGTTTGGGTGAATGAGGCTTTTGTTCCCTAACCTATTGACAAACATAGATGGAAACAAGACAAAGTACTATAATGACAAACAAACAGAAAGCACCTCATGCAAAATTATTTACAGTGAAGATTAAAAACATTAGCTTTACACTGAGTAAGTTTTAAAATAAATGTTATTATTCAATACCTTATCCTGCTTATTTTGAATACTTATCCTCTCTGCACTACTCACCATAACGGAATATTGTTGGCCTCCAGCTCTCCATCATAATTTTTTTGTTCTTCAAACAAAAAACAATAACAAATACAAATATTACAAACATTTATCATGATGATTGTATTGGAAAATTAAATAGGCCCTTTTCATATGGATAATAATGAGGCTTGGTGCAAAACTGACTTTTATAATACAGAGGATACCATACTTAAATCAATCTTTTCTTTACTGTGTCGTTTTTATTAAAGTAAAACAATTAGGCAAACATTCCCTCCTGTGTTTGAAGCAGCCACTGCCAGGCCCTTTGCAGTCTTAACGATTCGATACAATGTATCACAAACAGTTGATGAAAAACTGTATGGAAAACTTAAAGATAATTGTCTGTAAAAGTGTAAGCATACTCCTACTGATACACCATTTGAAACCATTCAAAATTTCCACTTTCAAAAATGCCCATTGGTTTTGTACAAACATAGTGATACCATTTGAAAAATGTTGGTAGCAAGCTTTACTACCATTCAAATCCATTCAAATGGTTTTTGAAAGGTTGATACACTACCGGTACACCTTGGTGTGTTTCACATAGCCGAATGGTTTCAAATGGTGAATGTACTACACAGTGGCTTATTCAAATAGTTGTTAGTAAATATTGAGTCTTTATGGATGGTTGATTCTGATAAAAATGTTGTGTTTTCCGGTTTTGTTTTGTGTTTTCTTTCTGGCTCAGTAGATTTACAGAAGCTTAGTACATAAGTACAAGTCTTTGAAGCAGGCCTTATATACCCTTGCATTTCTTTGTTAAATCTTGTAACTTTGTTTTCTTGCTAATGAGTTATATAATAACTATGAATAATATAAAAACAATTAAAAACATACAATAACAGAGAAATTTCAACCCCTCCAAAAATGGAACATGCTCAGATCAAAAGATGCTATCATTTTTTTGTTTACACTTTTGTTTTTAGTATAGTCTAGCCTTATCTTTGGTTTTTACCCTCAAGTACCACACACACAGTCTTGGAAAAACAAAACCTGCAGTGTTTACAAAAACATTATGTAGATAAAGTGGACTATCCATCATCTCAGCAACCCTATGGAGTTTTAACACATGGTGGCCAGTGTACAAGTAATTGCCACTTATGGCACTCGGGTCTTTAGGGTATAGCAGACCTGTCATTCAAAACCATTCACTCAAGTCACCAGCATAGAGGATCCATTGATTCACCACTTAGAAGTATCCAAACAAGGTTTTGTATTAGCTGTACTACCATTTGGAAAGATCCAAACAAGGTTTTGCATTAGCTGACCTACCATTCAAAACCATTTGGGGAATCAATACTGTACACAGTTATTTTCACCATTCAAAACCACAAAAGCGAATGGTTTCAAATGGTGCATCAACTTGTATGAAAAAGGCACCAGAAGTAGGAGGGTTAATTGTTTTAATACTTTAAAGAGACAATATCGTCACGATCAAGAAGGCATGGAAATCAGAG
Organism: Zoroaster sp. YZ-2022; assembly: GCA_029582265.1. Classification (NCBI taxonomy): domain Eukaryota; kingdom Metazoa; phylum Echinodermata; class Asteroidea; order Forcipulatida; family Zoroasteridae; genus Zoroaster; species Zoroaster sp. YZ-2022. The sequence goes on from CM055818.1 coordinate 8,113,022, forward strand.
TGTTAAATTTAGATTAACTCAGTGACTGAAAATAATACCTCACATGATAAAGTCATAAACCGATGCTGTTGCTTAAATGAACTTGGTAACTTTCAATCACTGTGTTCATCTTAAACTGGAACATCAATTCCATGCCCTGTTGATCTATGAAAGTCTGCTCGGTTTGTGATGATATTGCCTCTGTAATACAATGCAAAGTCCCACTGATTTCATGATCAAATTTGTTAAAAATGTGTTTTTAAACATAGCATGTATGTATGTACATGCAGATGCATCTAAATTACTTACCAACCTACCCATCAAAAATTCTGTAAAAATGTGTATAAATTTTTAATCAAACAGCATCAATAAACTTCCCATTGTTTGAATATTGTTTTCGGTTAGCCAGTAAGCAAATTTCTTAACGATTCGTGCAGTTTCGATTGTTTAACCGGTTAACCGTCCAAGCACTGATTGTTACATGTACAGCATATTTTGTATATTAATAGAGGGTCCATGGTCTCGGCTAGATTTATTTGAGTATGAAAACAAAAATCATCATTTGTACGTGGTTTTACACTTTTGAAATTAATTTCTGCATCGTGGATGTACATCTAATAAAACTCAATTTTTGTTGTTTTCTCCTAGATTTTCTCTTGGAGGAATTAACTTTTTATCATTGAAGTACCGGTAAAAGTTAATGCCACGGCTACACCATGGCTACACCAAAACCACATGTGAAGTTATGCTTGAAGTTAAGCAAAACCTTAACATCGGAGAATTTTGACAATATAAAATATGCAGTCACAGCTGATGAATTTGGTGGTTTCAAGGATGGAGAGTTGAAGGGAATAAAAACAGTCGTAGAGTTGTGGAAGAGTTTGGAGGACAAGAGAATAATAAGCGTTGGTGATTACAGAAACCTGAAAGAAATAGTGGAAATGATTGGCAGGATAGATGTTATTGATGTCATTAATGAAACAGAACATGCATTACAAGAACAAGGTAAATCAAAGGGAACTCTTACATAATGATAGTTTTAGTTATTGTCTGGGATCCTCTTGATTTAATTTCATTCATGATGTCCATGCGCCTCGATCACTTTAATGTGGCTTCCAGGGAATGTACAATATCTCATTAACCACAACAGATAATTTCTTTATTATTTTCATGATCAGACAGTACTACTTGATATTTTTGCAAGCAAACACATACTTGACCCAAACTTAACCTTCAACCCAGACACAGTGCATTCATTTTGATTCTATCAGAACAGACGCTTTACATATCTCATTTGTTTTGAATATCTGTCGGCCATGAATTGCACAGACGGGAGTTTAAGAGATCCTACAGACAAACACATTTACAACTGAAGCAAGCAGTGCTCAGAGATCATGACCTTGAATTTGTTTCTTTCTAAACTAGGTTACAGCATTTCTACAGGTGCTGATGATGATCAGATGCCATCATGTTCAAGCTATGGAATGGAAAGCCATGCTTCACCAACTACTAGTGACACATCTTACTCTCAAACCAGCATGGGTAAGTAGACTCTGTGCATTAAAAACCTTTATACTCAGACAACAAACGGGGGCAATGACCAACTATTTGACTTCTCGCCACAGCTTGACACTGCAATTTATTTAAATGCAAACCTGCATCAAATATAATAACCCCAAATAGACAATACTTTTGAAAATGGCAAGGAGCCGGATACCAGAACACAGGGCAAACCGGCTTGGACAAACGCACAGGACATACATGTAACAGATGGACTACCACATCCATCCAACATAAATTTATGAACCATTTGTTCATATCGCATGTGGCCACCACAAGGACAACCATGTCCTTACCAACATAAAACACAATGGACTACCACGCCCATGTGTATTCACACAATGGACTACCACGCCCATGTGTATCCACGCCCATGTGTATCCACACACAACACCACATGAACACTTGGGGTCCAATGACCCCGATACAGGTCGAAAACCCGACCTCCACAAGTGAACACACCACAGTCAACACACCTTGCCTTAACCATCCAACTATGCACACAGTGCACCTATCAATGAAGTATTTTAAAATATACACAAATTGTTATTCCCCAAGTTGGAAAACGAGGGGGAAAGGATGGCCCTGAAGGAACCGCCGGGCACCCTAAATCTAACTTTACCGTTAATTAACAAAGATAAAGTGTAACCCAGTCCTACTAACACATCAGAAATTCCCCAAGTTGGAAAACGAGGGGGACAGTTAAGATAGCCCGACCGAAACCCGGAAGGCACTATCATAATAAAAATTACATAACCTTGGCCTTTACAAGTAGAAATTACTTGATACAATTTGACCTACGAAATTAAATTATAATACTTCCAAAATTTTTGTCATTTTCTGCAAAAAACTGCCAAATGCGCAACGTGCGCCCCAAGAAAATTGACAGAACCCCAAACAGCAAACCCCCAGGCAAAAATTAAAGAGTATAATACAAGCAGTGAAATTACCACAAAAACAGCATTGCCAGCTTCCGAAAGATGGACACCTATAGCGTGACAAATCTGACCAAATGAACTGGGGGTGCTGCAAAACCATGCACTGAAAACGTTACAAAGAATACATTAGAAACCCCTGGGACATGCACCGCTTTAAAGACGATATTGTACTTCAGGCAATGTAACCCAAACAATCTAACAAGATGCATAATCCTATCACAGTGTGATGTTTGACTATTAATAATATGAACTGCAGAATTACCAGATCGGAACTTAACCCACCAATTTGCCAACAGGGGACCCCAGCACAATACAGCCACCAGCAACGGGAAAAATCAAGAATTGCAATAGAAGGTGGGTGCTCGAGTATGCATGATGGCCAACAACCTTGGACCCACTTGCCTTGAAAAATTGCACCGTATACCCCAACGGAGGCTGCTGCGTCTGTAAATAACTCTACAGAATCATCCCATGCACTGCCCAAAATTGGGGACACCCCATTGAAGAACTCGAGCCACATAAGCAAGTCCAGCCTTCCCCCTTTATACACACGCACCTGGTGGTGAGGCTTAGATAGACCACGAGAGAGAGCAATAAGTCGCCTCAAAAAGGCCCGCCCTGCAAACAAAGTTCAAGGAACCAACAAGCGCAGTTCCACAAGGGAAAGTTTTTTCTTACAAAGTGCGGTATGAATTTTGTTGCAGAGTGCATTCACCTTCACCGCAGGCACCCTAACTTGCTGAGAAACAGTATCAATCTCTAAACCAAGATAAGTTATGACCTGCACTGGGCCTAAAGTGTTCTACACCGCTAAAGGCACGCCCAACTCCTGGCATAAACCTGTAAATGCCAAAAGTGCCTGCCCACAAGTCTGAGAAGAGGTCCCAATAAACAAACAAAAAAATCATCTAAATAATGAGTTACAAACTGTGAATGAGCAACCTGCTTAACCTGAAATTCTAAAAATGTACTGAACAATTCAAACAGTGAACATGAAATAGAACATCCCATAGGCAAACATTTATCATAATCATCAAAAGTAAAGCCTAACAATTCATAATCCACAGGGAGCACTGGGAGCAGTCTGAAGGCAGATTTAATGTCAGATTTTGCCAGCCAAGTGCCCACACCCGCCTGCATGACAAGGGCAATAGCCGTGTCAATTGAAGCATAATGCACAACAGATCCCGCACAATAAAAACGTTAATTGACCTACCCTACGGATGCTACAAATGGTGAATACGCCAAAATGCTTGGGCACAAGACCAATTGGGGAACACTGCAACAGAGGCAAAGGACGGGCAGCGAAGGGACCCACAATACGGCCTAAACTTAATTATTAAGAAAGCTTTCCACGAACAACATGTAGGCATTGTGCGGAGGTGTTGTGCGGCGGATGGTAACAATGGCGCAACCACGTGTTGAAAGTTGGGGGGGTCCCAAGCAGCCAATAGCAATGTCATGAATGACATTACTAGGATCATGTATACATAAAATACCAAAATGTTCCAGAAGTTGGGGAGGTCCACATAAAAGTAGGGGGGTCGTGACCCCCCCAGTGGTTGCGCCCTTGGATGGTAAACAAACTGAATCCCTGCACACCCGCGGACCTAAATAACCAATACGAAAACCATAAGTAAAACCATTCAGTAAAACAGAAACCGCATTTTTATCAGGGTAACATTCTAACCATTCCGCGACACAAACAGCTTAACTGGCATTGGTGGAACGAAAATACACAGGTTTAGTTACCCTGAGGCACAAACTTGGCCACTGGCAAATTTGATTGTGGCACAGCTGACGCTGACCGCCATATTGTGGCACTTGCGCCCCGCTTACCAAACCCCCGCTTACCAGCGTGTGACCGGTCACCCGTGAATCCGACCCCCACTAGATCTAGAGACTGTTTGTTGCTCTGGTTACCAGAACGGCACGTTAGTGCACTATGACCTGCACGGAAGCATACACCACACTATGTGTATATTTACAAGCTGTAAAACGGCACCCACCCCACCGGCTAAAAGCATAACAAACGCCACTTGCGCGATTTGCGTATGAACGGCCAGAATTAAAAACATTTTGGCTGGAGTAACCATGCACAGTAGGACCGAATGACGAAACAGCGGCAACCGTGACCCACAACTCCATATCCATCTAGCCCCAACTACTGCTAGGAACGGCTGCGCTGCGCAGCCTAAATTGTGCAACATACGCCCCCCAATACGGCCCGGGAAACTGAGCCGCAGCCAAGCGGATTGTCTCAGCATATTTAAGTAGCCCTGCTGCCCGAGACGAGTGTTTCACAATAAAAATGGCCAAAAACACATTGAATGCTGAAACCCACTTATCTAAAGTATTGACCTAACCTTTGGGCTGCACTGCCGGCTTAATCACCATACTACCCCTTTCATTAAACGCAAAAACCACCTCCGATTGTTGTTGCTTACGTGACAAAAGTTGCACAGAATTACAATGTAACAATTGGGCAAAATCAACAAATTCCCCATCCCAAATTTTCTGCTTCATATCAGAGGGTACTGCAAAGCCCAATGAACAACTCTTCTTAAAACTAGTGACAGCAGTTGGCAAACCAGCTTGGCGTTAAAACTACCCTGGATTAAACCCCTACACAAACATTAACTGAAGAGGTACCTACGCCTAAGGAAAATCTCACCACCCTGACCGTTAGCATGGTTAGCACTTCCCTGCACTGACGTGACTGGGGCCGAGTTGCTCCATCAACATTTAGTAGATACGTGAGAATCATGCACGGATCGCGCTGTCAGGAAGTTCCCCGATATGTGTCAGCACCGCGTAACAGTATGAGCGAAGGGGTGACTTGCATTCATTGTAGCTTGTCTTATTTCTTTGCGATGACGTAGCCCAGACCCTCCTTAAAAGCCAATGGCCGCCCGAAAAGAGAAAATATCTTGAAGACAAATTTAGGGTCACAAACGCATTCAAAATTCGACACAAAGGTAATTATTATTTTTAATAAAAATATAACTTACTGTTAAATCATATATTTATCCATAATAATTGTTTCATGAATTGGATGTTTATGGATATTTTCCGCCATTTTTTGGGCTCATCATATGGACTAAATTGCTGGTCAGGTCATGTGACCTGCTTAGTGTCATCTGATTGGCTGAGAGTTGTTTCCAACTATTACGGAAGTCATGAGGATTTTGTCTGGCAAACGGGCCATTGAAATTGCTAATTATATTGATGAATGATGTTAATTACTTGATTAATTAATACTTCATTTTGCTGTGCTTTTTATAGGCCCTCTGCTGGTACAATGCTTGCAAATAATTTCACAATTCACAAAAAGTATTTTACTGTGAAAAATAACAAAAGCGGTCACACTTCTTTCATTAATTTTTTTTTATTTAGGTCACATAGGCCTTAGTACATACCTACATTTTGGCCAATAGCAGGAACGGGAGCAAGGATGCCGGAGACTCTTGTCCAAGTCCTCTTGGGCGGGCGGCGCATATGGAGAAGTTTTGTCTCATATGCGAGCGCCCTCTATAGTTGAGATCTCCGCTGCAATGATTAAACAATAGCGGATTTTTTAAAAACCTCGTAAAAAACTAGTAAACATTTTCTGCAGGACCACCGTCAATATTTAAAAGAGAAAACATTACTTTTTCATTTGATACAACTTTTTATACGGTATTTGAAACTTTACCCACCGTACTTGAACCAAATTAGGTCGTCAATATTAACCGCACATAGAAAATGCACTGGTAAACCCTTCACGTTTGGAAATCTATATTTAGCCCATTCGTTGACATCGTCCCAAGAACAGTGACAGAAACAAAATTTAGTTATAGTAGAATCATTCCTATTGGTTAGATTGTCTGATTTCAGAAAATTACCCACAGTACCCATCCAATCGAAAATGCTGTCAAATCGGGAAAACAGGTCTTGAATAATGATAAGCTAGTGCGGACGAAACCATTATTCGGAGTAGGGTATAGGCCTACATAGTTTTATAAAAACCAAACACTCGTTAGAACATAAAGCCGGAGGATTATATACATTGTTACAAACTGAATTTGTGGTTATATTTAACTCAAGTGTAATTCTACATTAAAAGTTTTGATTGAAACTCACAAATAATTAATTTTATCAATTTTATGATCAAATGCTTTATACTCGGCAATCAGCATTCGGTACTCACATTTTCCCGTTTCTGTCCTGTCACATGTACATTGCGTTCCATGTTGCGAGCGGTGGTGCCTGCGGTTAAGTGTTTGTATGTATACATGCTTTTGCTTATGTACTGTCATGGTGTTGACAGTCGGGCGTGCTAGTTCATTCTGGCAGTTTTGGTGTGTGAAGCTATTTATACTGGTTTGGTGGATCCGCGGGCAACCAATCAGCATATGCGTTATTGCTAACTGGTTGATTGGTTCATAAGTTGGAACTTGCAGCCAATGGGAGCGCAGTATGTGCTGGGCTTTTCTGAATTTGGAGGGAATTTTTCTGACTTAGCGTCACTTTGTCACAGCTTGTGATTTAAGTCAAAATTTTTAACAATTTGCTCTGGCAAATTGACCGGATTTCCTTGCTTAGCGTATCTTTCGCTGAGCGACATACGAACGTTGGGCTGGACGGGCCGTAGTTTATACTCGTCGGCTTGGTGCTCCTACATTCGCGGCGGGTTGTTCGCCCGCAACGAACTGTAAGGTCGAGCTATCTTCTAGTTTCGGAGCTCTTCTAGCCCCATATCTTGTTTTTCCGGAGGATACGCTGATTTGTGCTATGAGATTGGAGGCTACGCCCCTAACTGTCATACTTCCTCTATTTCTTCGTGGTCGGCGTTTGCTTCGTGTTTAACGTTAACTGTTACTGAGTGATGGATTCAAGTATCTAACGTTAACTGTTACTGAGTGATGGATTCAAGTATCTAACGTTAACTGTTACTGAGTGATGGATTCATCTTCCTAACCGTCTCTGTGTTTTTCTTCGCTGGAGGCTACAAAAGTACCGTCGACGGAATTTTCGCCGGACTGACACGGTTTTCCAGCCTTTTAATAACTGATTTATTCATTGCAGCTACGGGTTTGGTGCTTTGACACATTCATTAACGATCTTCTCTTCGCGGCTGGAGGCAACGGAGTGTCGGATTCTCAGTCTTCTTCAACTTCAAGGACTGTTTGTTTTCGTCTTCGATTTCGCTGTCGGCGTTTGGTGCCTTATACTAGACTAGGCTTCTTCGTTTTCGTGTTCACTTGGACTAAAGGACCAGGAGGACGGATTTTTTCTTCACGGACTCTTTGATTACTGAGGCTACCGTCGCGTCGCCGTGCTTTTTTCTTCGCTGCCGTGTTCACTTGGAGGCTACGGAGTGACTTTTTCTTCGTCTGGAATTAAGGCCATGAGAATGAAAGTCATAGATTTGCGTCCTCCGCCCGCATGTCCCGAAAGCTCCCGCCTAAATTTTTCATTATTTGCCCAAAAAATGATTATTTGCACAAAAAAGGTATTTCCACCAAACAAATTTAGTTCCAAATCATCCACATCAGTAAAACGAAGTTTTTACCAAATTTCCACCAGTATGTGCGCTATAATCATTTATTTATAGCACATGTTCTCTTAATAGTAATACACATCTTCGTCCCGCGTACGTCGTTCACAAAAAAGGTCGCATTGCGCTAGTAAAACTGTTTGGTAAACTCCGTCCGATCTGCACCTGCAACTGTACCGCCCTTCACATGCACAACACGTTCGCAGTTGAGCCTTCGTATCTTATGCATATGCCTGTGTGTGCGGCCCGCACGTACAGTATAATGATGCACGCACGTGCACAGGAATGTTCAATCTCCTCGCCCAATAAAGATGTGCAAAACAATAAAAAGAGCCTTAATGACCAAAATTCTCCTTGTTACTCCTCTTTTACCCTTCACCCTTCCCTCTCTCTCTCTCGCAGGTAGAAAGCATGTACACAAAGTGATTAAGAATACGTCAAATTAGAAGAAACATCTTGTGATTGTGCTGTTATTAATGATCAATGGAAATAATGAATAATGAATAATGAAAAAAAGCCTCATGTGTTTTCGAAATTTCCCGGACGCAAATCTATGACTTTCATTCTTTTGGCCTAACAGGATTGTTTTTCTTCAGTGACTTTTTCATTTGTTAAATAACTTTGGTTTCGTACGGAATGCCGCGGGCAAAGCGGGCAGTTCGTGCGCCGGCACGTTTTGCGGAGGGCATGGAGCTGCCGCCCAAGAGGACTCGGACAAGAGTCTCCGGCAACCTTGTTCCCGTTCCTGCAGTACATGCTGAGGAAGCATCGCCATCGGTGCCAGTCATGCCAGTGGCAAGTGGAAGTGGCAACTCGGCCCCAGTCACGTCAGTGCAGGGATCGAGGTGCGAACCATGCTAACGGCCAGGGTGGTGAGTTTTTCTTAGACATAGCAGGGGGTTTAATCCAGGGCAATTGTAGCGACAAGCTGGGTAATCAGCCCGCGGGGTCGAGTGTGGGCTTGCCTTGCCAAGCTGGCTTGCCAACTGCGGTCCCTAGTTTTAGGGGGGGCATTTCATTGGGCTTTGCAGTACCCTCAGCTACAAAGCTGAAAATTTGGGAAGGGGAATTTGTGGACTTTGCCCAATTGTTACAGTGTAATTCTGTGCAGCTTTTGTCACGTAAGCAACAACAATCGGAGTTGGTTTTTGCAATTAATGATGCGGGTAGTATGGTGGTTAGGCCGGCAGTGCAGCCCAAAGTAAAGGTCGATACTTTAGATAAGTGGGTTTCAGCATTCCATGTGTTTATGGCCATTTTTATTGAGAAACACTCGTCTCGGCCGGCAGAGCTACTTAAATATGCTGAGACAATCCGATTGGCTGCGGCTCAGTTTCCCGGGCCGAATTGGCGGGCGTATGATGAGCAATTTAGGCTGCGCAGCGCAGCCGATCCTAGCAGTAGTTGGGGCGAAATAGATATGGAGTTGTGGGTCACGGTTGCCGCTGCTTCGTCAATCGGTCCTACTGTGCATGGTTACTCCAGCCAAAATGTTTCTAATTCTGGCCGTGCATACGCTAATCGCACAAGTGGTGTTTGCTATGCTTTTAACCGGTCGGGTGGGTGCCGTTTTACACCTTGTAAATATGCACATAAGTGTAGTGTATGCTTCCGTGCAGGTCATAGTGCACTAACGTGCCGCTCTGGTAACCAGAGCAACAAACAGTCTCTAGTGGGGGCCGGTTTCGCTGGTGACCGGTCACATGCTGGTAAACGGGGGTTTGGTAAGCGGGCGCCAGTGCCACAACATGGCGGTCAGCGTCAGCTGTCGCAGGTTGTGCCACAATCAAATTTCATAGCGGCCAAGTCTGTGCATCAAGGTAAGCCCGTGAATTTTCGTTCCTCCAACGCCAGTAAAGCTGTTTGTGTTGCGGGAATGGTTAGAACGTTACCCTGATAAAAATGCAGTTTCTGTTTTACTGGATGGTTTTACTTATGGTTTTCGGATTGGTTATTTAGGTCCGCGGGTGAGTAGGGATTCAGTTTGTTTACCATCCGCCGCACAACGCCCACATGTTGTGCGTGAAAAGCTTTCTAAAGAATTAAGTTTAGGCCGTATTGCGGGTCCCTTTGCAGCCCGTCCTTTGCCTCTGTTGCAGTGTTCCCCAATTGGTCTTGTGCCCAAGCATGAGCTGGGTGCATTTCGGCTTATTCACCATTTGTCGCATCCGTCGGGTGGGTCAATTAACTATTTTATTGCGCGGGATCGTTGTGTTGTGCATTATGCTTCATTTGACACGGCTGTTGACCTTGTCATGCGGGCGGGTGTGGGCGCTTGGCTGGCAAAATCTGACATTAAATCTGCCTTCAGACTGCTCCCTGTTCACCCTGCGGATTATGAATTGTTAGGCTTCACTTTTGATGGTTTGTATTATTATGATAAATGCTTGCCTATGGGATGTTCTATTTCATGTTCACTGTTTGAATTGTTCAGTACATTTTTGGAATTTCAGGTTAAGCAGGTTGCTCATTCACAGTTTGTAACTCATTATTTAGATGATTTTTTGTTTATTGGGACCTCTTCTCAGACTTGTGGGCAGGCACTTTTGGCCTTTACAGGTTTATGCGAGGAGTTGGGTGTGCCTTTAGCGGTAGAAAAAACTTTAGGCCCAGTGCAGGTCATAACTTATCTGGGTTTAGAGATTGATACTGTTTCTCAGCAAGTTAGGGTGCCTGCGGTAAAGGTGGATGCACTCTGCAACAAAATTAATGCCGCACTTTGTAAGAAAAAACTTTCCCTTGTTGATCTGCAATCGCTTGTTGGTTCCTTGAACTTTGTTTGCAGGGCAGTGTCACCAGGTCGGGCCTTTTTGAGACGACTTATTGCTCTATCTCGTGGTCTATCTAAGCCTCACCACCGGGTGCGTGTGTCCAAAGGGGCAAGGCTGGACTTGCTTATGTGGCTAGAGTTCTTGGAACACTTCAATGGGGTGTCCCCAATTTTGGGCAGTGCATGGGATGATTCTGTAGAGTTATTTACAGACGCAGCAGCCTCCGTAGGGTACGGTGCATTTTTTCAAGGCAAGTGGGTCCAAGGTCGTTGGCCATCATGCATACTCGAGCACCCACCTTCTATTGCATTTCTTGAATTTTTCCCGTTGCTGGTGGCTGTATTGTGCTGGGGTCCACTGTTGGCAAATCGGCGGGTTAAATTCCGATCGGATAATTCTGCGGTTGTTCATATTATTAATAGTCAAACATCACAGTGTGATAGGATTATGCATCTTGTTAGATTGTTTGTGTTACATTGCCTGGAGTGCAATATCATCTTTAAAGCGGTGCATGTCCCAGGGGTTTCTAATGTATTGGCTGATTCTTTGTCACGTTTTCAGATGGACCGCTTTCGGGCTGCAGCTCCCAATGCCGATTTGGTGATGACACAAATTCCAGCTCTTTCAGTCCTTTGGTAGTGGGTGAGATTTCTAGATTGCTATCCGTTGCTTTCTCCAAAAATTCTTACAAAACCTATTCCACTGGTTGGGGTGCTTTTTGTGAATTTGCAGGGCAGCGGTCGCCAGCTCCCACTCTGCCGGTAACTTCGGCAATGGTTAGGGCATTTATTGCTTGGCTCTCGCTCAAGGGTTGCGCATCGTCCACTATTGCCACCTATGTAGCTGGGGTGGGGTTTTATCATAAGTTTCATGGTTATCCTGATCCCACAAAAGACTTTTTGGTTTCTAAACTTTTGGAGGGTTGTCGTCGCGATCGTCAGATTGCTGATACTCGTGCCCCCATTACAGTGCCAATTCTCATTACCATTTTGGGGGCTTTACCTCATGTGTGTGAATCACGCTTTGAGGAGCTGTTATTCAAGGCAGCGATGTTGTGTGCATTTTTTGGGTTCATGAGAGTGGGTGAATTTACAGCTGATTCAACAAATCATATTCAGGACTCAGTTTTACTGCTATCGGATGTTACATTTAGTTCAGTTGGTACTGTATCTGTGCTTGTGTCTTTTCGAACATGTAAAACAAATCAGTCAGGTAGGCCTCTTGTAATCAGGCTAGTTCGTACAGATGATGTTTCTATTTGCCCTGTTGCTGCATTACGTGCTTTTATACAGGTTCGGCCATTGGTCTCAGGTCCTCTGTTTTGTCATTTTGGTGGCAAACCTTTAACACGATATCAATTTAATGCAGTACTTCAGAATGCACTAGGTTTTAGTGGCCTGGGTGGTCTACGGATTCGGGCTCATTCTTTTTGTATTGGTGCTGCGACAGTGGCATATGGCTTGGGGGTCCCTCTTGCTGATATTCAGCGCATGGGCCGTTGGCGTTCTGATGCGGCACTTGCTTATATTAGACCTGAAACATTATGTGCTTTGCCTGGCATTAGCATGGGGTAATTAATTCTTCATTTGGGTTGTCTTTTTGGATTTGTGCAGGTGACGTGTGGATTGTGGGGGATTCCCTGATTCGTTGGGCACAGCGTTCCTTGCCAGTTGGTGTTCCTGTGCTTTGGAGGGGTAGAGGCGGGGCCAGGTTAAGTGACCTGTGGGCACTACGTTCATCAATGCCCAAAAATACCCCCCCACCAGCAGTACTAATCATACACATGGGTACAAACGACCTCATTGCTATCGATGTTTATTCAATTCGCGAGTCAATTTCTATTTTCATGGAGTGGGTTCACGCTCAGTTTCCACATACTCTTGTTTTCTGGTCTGAAATTTTGCCGCGGGTTTTTTATTTTGGCGCTCATTCTCAGAAAAGCATGGAGCAGCAGCGTAAAAAGATCAATAGGTGGATGCGCACTTGCTGCCTGCGAAATGGGTGCATGTTTTTGCGGCACCCACAGTTCATTTGGTCAGATTTGTCACTCTATAGGTTTGATGGTGTCCATCTTTCGGAAGCTGGCAATGCTGTTTTTTGTGGTAATTTCACTGATTGTATTAATACTCTTTAATTTTTGCCTGTGGGTTTGCGGTTTGGGTTTCTGTCAATTTTCTTTGGGCGCACGTTGCGCGTTTGGCAATTTTTTGCAGAAAATGACAGGCAAATATTTGAAGTATTATAATTTAATTTTGTAGGTCAAATTGTATCAAGTAATTTCTACTTGTAAAGGCCAAGGTTATGTAATTTTATTACGATAGTGCCTTCCGGGTTTCGGTCGGGCTATCTTAACTGTCCCCCTCGTTTTCCAACTTGGGGAATTTCTGATGTGTTAGTAGGACTGGGTTACACTTTATCTTTGTTAATTAACGGTAAAGTTAGATTTAGGGTGCCCGGCGGTTCCTTCGGGGCCATCCTTTCCCCCTCGTTTTCCAACTTGGGGAATAACAATTTGTGTACTGTATGTTTTTAAATACTTCATTGATAGGTGCACTGTGTGCATAGTTGGATGGTTAAGGCAAGGTGCGTTGACAGGTTGTTCACTTGTGGAGGTCGGGTTTTCGACCTGTATCGGGGTCATTGGACCCCAAGTGTTCATGTGGTGTTGTGTGTGGATACACATGGGCGTGGTAGTCCATTGTGTTTTATGTTGGTAGGACGTGGTGGCCACATGCGATTATGAACGAATGGTTCATAAATTTATGTTGGATGGACGTGGTAGTCCATCTGTTACATGTATGTCCTGTGCGTTTGTCCAAGCCGGTTTGCCCTGTGTTCGGTATCCGGCTCCTTGCCATTTTCAAAATTATTGTCTATTTAGTGTTATTATATTTGATATTTAATTTGCAGGTTTGCATTCAAATAAATTGCAGTGTCAAGCTGTGGCGTGAAGTCAAATAGTTGGTTATTGCCCCTGTTTGTTTGAGTATAATTGGGGTACATGTATCGACCACATGCACAAACTCACCCACCACACACGTACACACAGCAGCAATAATGCAGGCAGCAATGTAATTTACATATTATAGCGCCCTCGCGCAGACAATACAAATGGAAAAATGAAACAACTTCTTCATATGCAGCGGCTCCATGCCCTCAGCAAAACGTGCCGGGGCACGAACTGCCCGCTTCGACCGCGGCATTCCGTACGAAATGAAAGTTATTGAAGAAAAATAGTGAAGACTAGGGCCTAAATTGTCAAATGAAAAAGTCACTGAAGAAAATAATTCTGTGAACTCCAGGCGAAGAAAAAGTCACTCCGTAGGCGCAACGTTTGCCCCCAAGCGTGAACTCCTGGAAATTCTGGAAAAAATTCCGTAGCCTCCAAGCGAACACGGCAGCGAAGAAAAAACAAGGCCGGCGACGGTAGCTTCAGCCATCAAAGAGTCCGTGAAGAAAAATCTGTCCTGGTCCTTTAGTAGCCTCCAAGCTAACATGAAAGTGAAGAATTATAAGGCATAAACGCCGACAGTCAGTGTCTTTAATAAAAAACAGTCACTGGATTGCTGCAATTCCGTAAGCTCCAAGCAAACACAGCAAAGAAAAGCACGAAGACGATAGCCTCAAGAGTCAAACAGTCCTTGAAGAAAAAGAATCGGACACTCCGTTGCCTCCAGTCAAAGCGAACACCGAGAAAATATTTAACGTTACTGTGTCAAAGCACCAAGGCTGATAGTGATAGCTTCAATTGAAAAATCAGAAAGACTGGAAAATCATGTCAGTCCAGCGAAAATTCCATAGATGTTACTTTGGTGGCCTCCAGCGAAGAAAAACACGGAGACGGTAGCCCCAGCAATCAAACAGGCCGTTAGGAAGATGAATACATCGCTCAGTAACAGTTAGACACGAAGTGAACGTCGATCACGAAGAAATAGAGGAAGTCACTATAGGGGCATAGCCTCCAACAAGCTCAGTAGCACAAACCAGCGTATCCTCCGGAAAAACAAGATATGGGCACAAAAATGATATAGCTAGAAGAGCTCCGGAACTAGAAGATAGCTCGACCTTGCAGTTTGTTGCGGGCGAACAAACCGCCGTGAATGTAGCGGCAAGCCGACGAGTATGAACTACGGCCCGTCTGGCCCAACGTGCGTAAGTCACTCAGCGCATAGCCTATTATAAAGATCCCAAGAAGCAACGAGATGAAGCAAAATAAACCATAGAAAATCGTTCCCTGATATATCAATGCTGCTGAATAACTCACACGACAACAAACAAAAAGGGGGCCTTTCACCCTCGTGTAAATAAATTCCGGAAAGATACGCTAAGCAAAGGAAAATCCGATCAATTTGCCAGAGCAAATTGTTATAAATTTTGACTTAATTCACAAGCTGTGACAAAGTGACGCTAAACCAGAAAATTTCCCTCCTAATTGAGACAAGCCCTGCAATTACTGAGTTTCATTGGCTGCAAGTTCCAACATATGAACCAATCAAACCACTTAGCAAATAACGCCATTGCTGATTGGTTGCCAGCAGATCCACCAAACCAGTATAAATAGCTTCACACACACCAAGACTGCCAGAATGTACTAGCACGTCCAACTGTCAACACTGACAGTACATAAGCAAAAGCCCAAAGCATGTATACATACAAACACTTAAACGCAGGCACCACCGCATGCAACATGGAACGTAATGTACATGTGTCAGGACAGAAAACGGGGGAAATGTGAGTATTGAATGCTGAGTATAAAGCATTTGATCATAAAATTGATAAAATGAAGTATTGTATCAAACTTTAATCCTCCTATGTCTGCAAGGGTCAAAATCAGTCAAAATGTTGATATATTTGCCATGGTATACATGTATCTAGTGCACTTAAAAGTCAAACACTGTGAAACCTTACATGTAGTAAACTTGTACATTAATTTTATAGGTAAAAAAGAGTCAACCATTTTTGACTGGCAAAAGCATTGTCTTGTATTGTTCAGGGTGGTCAAAATGACAGAAAAAAACAGTAAAAAATGCCCTATGCCTATAAAGCCCCTATGTGCATGTTTAGGCAACAGTCAAAATAGGCAATTGACTGATTTTGACCTCTAAAGCTATAGTAGGAGGGTTAAAGACTAGAAGGCTCTTATAACAATTGATGATTTAGGTAGTTTGGTTTTAAGCCAAAAATAATGTGTTTCTGGTATGACCCAATAATTATATTCACAAAAGGTCGGGAATTTAAGTTTTATTAACTTTTTTTGCATTTTTTTCCCTCATTAAGGGACTAAAAGTTTGATGGTAGGTCTTTACCACAGGTTAATAATAACCGGTTTTGGGCGTAGTCACAGGTGATTAACTCGGTTCACCAGATGAAAAACATTATGATCATGTCTGCATACATGTAGTACAGTGTAAGTCTGACCAAGCTCTGTAGGACTATTGATTAACTCAAACCTATTGATTGGGTTTATTTTGTGTAGCAAGATACATTAAATTGCAAATATTATTTAATGTGTACAAGGTTGATGGCATACATGTAGTCAATTAAGGGGAATTAATTCAACAATCTGGTGTCATTTCAGCAGAATAAGAAACATGTACTGGTACATGTAGGTTGACTTAATGAGATTATGCAGGGTCAGGGGTGGTGCTAGGTTTACTAGTGGGGACTGGTACATGTAGGTTGACTTAATGAGATTATGCAGGGTCAGTGGTGGTGCTAGGTTTACTAGTGGGGACTGGTAGGCCTACATGTAGGTTGACTTAATGAGATTAAATGCAGGGTCAGGGGTGGTTCTAGGTTTACTAGTGGGGACTGGTACATGTAGGTTGACTTAATGAGATTATGCAGGGTCAGGGGCGGTGCTAGGTTTACTAGTGGGGACTGGTATATGTAGGTTGACTTAATGAGATTATGCAGGGTCAGTGGTGGTGCTAGGTTTACTAGTGGGGACGGTACATGTAGGTTGACTTAATGAGATTATGCAGGGTCAGGGGTGGTTCTAGGTTTACTAGTGGGGACTGGTACATGTAGGTTGACTTAATGAGATTATGCAGGGTCAGGGGCGGTTCTAGGTTTACTAGTGGGGACTGGTACATGTAGGTTGACTTAATGAGATTATGCAGGGTCAGGGGCGGTGCTAGGTTTACTAGTGGGGACTGGTACATGTAGGTTGACTTAATGAGATTATGCAGGGTCAGGGGTGGTGCTAGGTTTTCTAGTGTGGACAGTAAGGGGCATTAAGGCACTTCAATTTCTCTAGAGTCATCCCTTTTTTTTCCTTAAATTCAACCTTCTAACTTCTGTTTTATTTTTTATTTTTACAGGAAATATTCAAGCGACTGCCAGCACAGAGGGCAATGCCTCACCTAAGACTAAGGGCTTCTTCTCAGGGAGGATCTGGAACTTTCGCATTAAAAAATTCAAAGGAAAGAAATTCTTCACACTGCCCCCAAAAAAGATGCGTCAGTGGTTCAGTCGGAAGAAGTCTAAAGACAATGAAAAGAGAATACCGGTACCGCAGGTGGCAGTAGATATTAACATCAGTGTTCGATTGGGCATCGAGTTGGCATCAACAGTCCTGGACCACCAACAACTAAGTAAGTAAAAACAAACATTTTGTTCACATCTTGATCCATTTTAACTGAGACCACTGATGTTTGCTTTATTTCCTACAGAAAAACTAATGATTGTATTCGCTTCATGCTTTATGGCATTGTGTTCAAAAACTACAAATGTATCCCATAGTCTGCATATGCTGGAAGTACATTGTACTTTATATCAGTGAATTTTTCCCTGGTAACTTCAAGCCAAAGGTGAACACTGAACCATCAACATGCTGAATGCCCTGAAAACAACAACAGCTGCTTACGTAAAGGGTGCCCTCAATGGGTTTTTACTCATGTAAATGATGTCATAATGCAATGAGTAAGTTCTTATTTGTATTTCAAAGCACAATAATGACCTCAATTTTGATATTCTCAATATGCAGGGAGGGAAACAACAACAGAGTTCCCATCTGAAAAGACATCTAAAACACAGAATGCCTCTTCTCGGGTTAATCTTAGACAAGAGGACACGCAAAACCCCTCTGTCAACAACTCCCACAACATCAACAACTCCATCATCAATAATCCACGTTATTGCCCCATCACCTCTGGAACTAGTAACGACAGCACTACTAGCTATGGTATGTACATTGTATTTCATCAAAACAATTGTTGATTTCTAAGCTTGAAACCTATAATATACCTGAGACAAAAGATTATTTCATGAACACCTTCACTTTCGATCTTTGGCATCTAGAGTTAAATGTAACCAACCAAAAAGGTCGGTGGTAAGAGTGGTTAAAAATACCCATAAAATAAGCCTTTAATCAGAGTCTACAAGTACGAGGTCTCATACTCCAATGTATAAACCAAGTTTCTTAAGGCAGTTGAAATCAAAATGTCAAAATATAACATAAAAAAAAGCTGTTGAGATGTAAACCTTTTAATATTCAAAGTGAAAACTGTTTCTTAAAGATGAGTTTGACCCTATAATTTCAGATTTCAGATTTCTATTCTTACTGTACTTCATTTGCCATTATACAAATTATTGGTATTCCTTCATTGAGGTGCATACTTACATATACTTGACACTTATTCACATACTTCCTGGTTAATTATTATTATCACAGGTAACTTTCACAGGTACATGTAGATGTATATACATGTATGTACATGTATCTCTTCATTCTTATAAAGTATGGATACATGTAGATGTATGTACATGTATGTACATGTATCTCTTCATTCTTATAAAGTATGGATGCATGTAGATGTATATACATGTATGTACATGTATCTCTTCATTCTTATAAAGTATGGATACATGTAGATGTATATACATGTATGTACATGTATCTCTTCATTCTTATAAAGTATGGATGCATGTAGATGTATATACATGTATGTACATGTATCTCTTCATTCTTATAAAGTATGGATACATGTAGATGTATATACATGTATGTACATGTATCTCTTCATTCTTATCAAGTATGGATGCATGTAGATGTATATACATGTATGTACATGTATCTCTTCATTCTTATAAAGTATGGATGCATGTAGATGTATATACATGTATGTACATGTATCTCTTCATTCTTATAAAGTATGGATGCATGTAGATGTATATACATGTATGTACATGTATCTCTTCATTCTTATAAAGTATGGATGCATGTAGATGTATATACATGTACATGTATGTACATGTATCTCTTCATTCTTATAAAGTATGGATGCATGTAGATGTATATACATGTATGTACATGTATCTCTTCATTCTTATAAAGTATGGATGCATGTAGATGTATATACATGTATGTACATGTATCTCTTCATTCTTATAAAGTATGGATGCATGTAGATGTATATACATGTATGTACATGTATCTCTTCATTCTTATAAAGTATGGATGCATGTAGATGTATATACATGTATCTCTTCATTCTTATAAAGTATGGATGCATGTAGATGTATATACATGTATGTACATGTATCTCTTCATTCTTATAAAGTATGGATGCATGTAGATGTATATACATGTATGTACATGTATCTCTTCATTCTTATAAAGTATGGATGCATGTAGATGTATATACATGTATGTACATGTATCTCTTCATTCTTATAAAGTATGGATGCATGTAGATGTATATACATGTATGTACATGTATCTCTTCATTCTTATAAAGTATGGATGCATGTAGATGTATATACATGTATGTACATGTATCTCTTCATTCTTATAAAGTATGGATGCATGTAGATGTATATACATGTATGTACATGTATCTCTTCATTCTTATAAAGTATGGATGCATGTAGATGTATATACATGTATGTACATGTATCTCTTCATTCTTATAAAGTATGGATGCATGTAGATGTATATACATGTATGTACATGTATCTCTTCATTCTTATCAAGTATGGATGCATGTAGATGTATATACATGTATGTACATGTATCTCTTCATTCTTATCAAGTATGGATGCATGTAGATGTATATACATGTATGTACATGTATCTCTTCATTCTTATCAAGTATGGATGCATGTAGATGTATATACATGTATGTACATGTATCTCTTCATTCTTATAAAGTATGGATGTATATACATGTATGTACATGTATCTCTTCATTCTTATCAAGTATGGATACATGTAGATGTATATACATGTATGTACATGTATCTCTTCATTCTTATCAAGTATGGATGCATGTAGATGTATATACATGTATGTACATGTATCTCTTCATTCTTATCAAGTATGGATGCATGTAGATGTATATACATGTATGTACATGTATCTCTTCATTCTTATAAAGTATGGATACATGTAGATGTATATACATGTATATACATGTATCTCTTCATTCTTATCAAGTATGGATACATGTAGATGTATATACATGTATGTACATGTATCTCTTCATTCTTATCAAGTATGGATACATGTAGATGTATATACATGTATGTACATGTATCTCTTCATTCTTATAAAGTATGGATGCATGTAGATGTATATATATACATGTATGTACATGTATCTCTTCATTCTTATAAAGTATGGATACATGTAGATGTATATACATGTATATACATGTATCTCTTCATTCTTATAAAGTATGGATGCATGTAGATGTATATACATGTATGTACATGTATCTCTTCATTCTTATCAAGTATGGATGCATGTAGATGTATATACATGTATGTACATGTATCTCTTCATTCTTATAAAGTATGGATACATGTAGATGTATATACATGTATATACATGTATCTCTTCATTCTTATCAAGTATGGATACATGTAGATGTATATACATGTATGTACATGTATCTCTTCATTCTTATCAAGTATGGATACATGTAGATGTATATACATGTATGTACATGTATCTCTTCATTCTTATAAAGTATGGATGCATGTAGATGTATATATATACATGTATGTACATGTATCTCTTCATTCTTATAAAGTATGGATACATGTAGATGTATATACATGTATATACATGTATCTCTTCATTCTTATAAAGTATGGATGCATGTAGATGTATATACATGTATGTACATGTATCTCTTCATTCTTATCAAGTATGGATACATGTAGATGTATATACATGTATGTACATGTATCTCTTCATTCTTATCAAGTATGGATACATGTAGATGTATATATACATGTATGTACATGTATCTCTTCATTCTTATCAAGTATGGATGCATGTAGATGTGGAGTGTCGTGGCCGAGCGGTCTAGCGCACCGAACTCAAGTTCTGGTGTTGCCAGCAGCAGAGTGTGGGTTCGAGCCCCGGTCGTGACACTTGTATCCTTGAGCAAGGTACTTAACCATAATTGCTTCGTCCTTCGGATGGGACGTAAAGCCGTAGGTCCCGTGTGTTGTATAATGCACGTAAAGTGGATTGTCGTGGCCGAGCGGTCTAGCGCACTGAACTCAAGTTCTGGTGTTGCCAGCAGCAGAGTGTGGGTTCGAGCGCCAGCCGTGACACCTGTGTCCTTGAGCAAGACACTTAACCATAATTGCTTCTCTCCACCCAGGGGTTAAATGGGTACCTGTGAAGGCAGAGATGGTTTGCTCTCTATGCGCTAGAAATGGCAGCAATTGAGCTGTATACTCCCCAGGGAGCTGAGATGGTTTCAGGAATGATTTATGAGCCTTATGAGCCTTATGAGCAGGGATAATAATATAATGCGCCTTGAGCGCCACTTAGTTGGTGGATACGTGCGCTATATAAATCTATACATTATTATTATTATTATATACATGTATGTACATGTATCTCTTCATTCTTATCAAGTATGGATGCATGTAGATGTATATACATGTATGTACATGTATCTCTTCATTCTTATCAAGTATGGATGCATGTAGATGGATATACATGTATGTACATGTATCTCTTCATTCTTATAAAGTATGGATACATGTAGATGTGTATGTACATGTATCTCTTCATTCTTATCAAGTATGGATACATGTAGATGTATATACATGTATGTACATGTATCTCTTCATTCTTATCAAGTATGGATGCATGTAGATGTATATACATGTATGTACATGTATCTCTTCATTCTTATCAAGTATGGATACATGTAGATGTATATACATGTATCTCTTCATTCTTATCAAGTATGGATACATGTACATGTAGATATACATGTACATGTACGTACATGTATCTCTTCATTCTTATCAAGTATGGATACATGTACATGTATATACATGTATGTACATGTATCTCTTCATTCTTATAAAGTATGGATGCATTTATAGACATTTCATAAATACCCAAGACAGTTTGGATGAAACGTGATCACATAGGGGTGCATTAACGTCTACTAATGAAATGGGTTTTAAAAATCACAGCAGTGTGTATGTGTGATACACACCAGCTGTTACGTTTAGGTGATGCAGATTTGAACCAATTAGAGTGACAAAGTTTTGTTTGTGCATTTTGTTAGTGTTTTGTGTCCCCAAAATATGAATTTTCCCATTTCAATTAAATTTTTTTCAACGAAAATGACGTGATTTGACAATGAAACTGATACAGGCATTCATGAATGGGAATAAAAGTTTGATGCTTGGTCTTTACTGTAAGATAAGCCGAAGGCGAGGGTTCTTATCACCCATGGCCATGCCCAAAGCCAGTCATTATCCTGCAGTAAAGACCTTGTGATAACCGTTTATTCCCTAATTTACCAATGGTGTTCAGTCAACTGTACGCTTGTGTTGTTTCAAAGGATTTTAGTGGTATTTCCATATTACTGGAGATAAACCACACAATGACATATCCAGATTGTCTGCACAGTCAGTTAGTGATATTCATGGCCACATTTTGATTTAATGTGCATACAATATTTGTTTTTGTTCAAACAGGAACACCGGGCAAGACGATTGGACAAGACAACCAGCATGAGGAACAAACCCGTAAAAAAAATTCACGGAGCTTGCCGAAAGCTTGCCGCCCTTGCAGAATTATCAAGAAGCTTGCTGGCAAGCTTGCCGACAAGTTTGCCAAGATCTAAATATTAAGCTTGAACATAATATGCAAGCTTGCAAAAGCTTAAATACAATTTTGTGCTGTATAATTTGCTGACATACATGTATGTCGATCTATACAAGCTTTCTGATGAAAACATCAGCTTTGCATAGGCTAACTTGTAGGTTAGTAAAATAAAACTACAGTAGCTATACATATCTGACATCTTTGGTGGATAATAATTCAGCTTGTATGTAGGCTAATCCTGAGGGATGTACATTTTGATTGTGACCATGAAGGGAATCATTTTATTGTAAATCAAATATGAATCATCGTTTGTTTTTTGGCTAAATATTATCTTTACATATGTGCAATAACATTTTTGAAATAATTACAATAACAGTATGGCCAAAAGATAATAATACAACCATTTAAGAATGAACAATCAAAATTTAAATGTTCATGTTATGTCAGTATATTTGTGCAACAGCATATGAAGTATATAATCTCTTTTTGGAAAATGTTGAAATGCTGTAGCTTCATCAGGGAGATAGAGGCTGGTTGTCATCCAATCTTTGATCACAGTAGCAGCATCAGTCATATGTAGTTTATTGTGGAATTGTCTGTGTATTCAAAGAAAGGATCAAGACAAATATTAGAAAAGCAAGATATTTCTCCTTCCACCAATTTAAATTTGAAATGTGGCTATTATATATTTGCACAGATACAATTACATGCAGGTACATGCTCTTTCTATGATGTAAATCACCCCCAAATTATTAGATTTTCGAAGAGGAATCTCCTGATGATGAGTTCTTAAATATAATGATAATGGATATGTACATGTAACTTCTATATCCATCATGTGGATGTGACTGCAATATTTTCTAGAGCCATGCAGTATATTTACAGTTCTTCTGATGAATATATATGTGCTTTTCAATCATCATTCAGTTAATTATTCCTGAATTACCATATGATTACACCATGTAGTTGTTAATGAAATCATTACAATACAACATGAATAGCAAAAATAATGAACACCATTTCAAAAGTAAAAACTTTTGCACTCATAAGGTTTTGCAAAATTCAATAGGTTGACAGATCAATTCAAGACTGCATTATCAGCATTTCTGTATTTGCAGCACTCAATATATAGCCCGGCCATATAGTGTACAATTCACATTCACATGAAGTAAAATCATTCATACAGTTCATAAGACTGAAAAAGTACAATCATCTTACCATCATTAATCCCATCCTGCTTCACAAAACTTGCTTGAAATTTCACTGCTTCCATTGAAAAACTGCTGTATACTGTAGATCTGTTTCTTCCAGTTTGAATTTAGAGCATTACACTGCAGAGGCATAGATTGACCATGAATGTCCAATGATTGGCCAGACAGCTATGGCCAGACAGTGACACGGTGTCAAGTTACACACTACCCCATACAGTGATAGTATTACATAATCAATGCAAATTATATGTGCACTGCACTATAGGTATCAATTACAACTTGCTTGCCTGTAGTCTGTGTAATTCCAATAAGTGGGTTACACACAAATAAACAACTTACTTAATGTATTTGGGTATGAGGAAAGTCATCATGGAATTGTACACCTGTACATTTGATAAATATATGCTGCCTCCACAAATATACTCATCAGATCACAGGTTAGTAAAATGATTGACCATCAGGCTGTTTATTTATTCTGCATGTATAGGCTAAAGAATTTCTGTCATGATGAAAAAAACTTAGTTGGTTCAAAATCACTTTGGTAGCAATTAGAAATATGGTTCATTTCAAACTTGTGTATACTTTAGACCTGAACAATATTCTGCTATTTAAAGGAGGCAGAATAGAACTTCTGTTCTTTTTATTACTATAGATTTCATTATTTGCCAAACAATATTGAGGAATTTAATATAATACATAAATTGAATATTATGTGTTATTTCAAAATTGTACATACATAATTCAACATATGTATGTGCTTTCTGAAAATAAATTACTCTTTGGAATATGAGTAATTCACTGATTTAAATAAAAATTTGAATTGCATTTGTTACCTGCCCCTAAATTCAGGATTTGCTAATTTACACAATTATAGTTAAGGATATTGCCATGTCTTGCATATAATGTTATTTTTGCACTAGAATTAGCCCCCAGACAAACAAAACTTTTCATACTTGTGGCCATGCAGGAAGTTGAGGGCGCTTTCTCATTGACCTCTTGGTCATTGACATGAGTCAGTGACCAAGTGGCCAAATAGAAAGGTGTTCTAAAAGTTCTTCCTAATTTCATCTTGACAGGTATGTATTCTTAAAGTTAAATGATAACTAAGTAAATCTATATATATATGTAAGTTCATTTATAGGTAAACATTTAAACTGTAGGTAGTCTTAAAGAGGATGGCAAAGGATTAAAAAGTGGTTAACATTGATACTTTTGACCATGTGACATGCAAAGCATTATTAATATTAGGCCTACATTGTACACGATACAATAGACAAAGAGACTGTTAATGAATGCACTCAGAGATCTACACAGAATAGTGAATCATGAACATGAAGTACAAGGTATATACATGCACAGAATACATGTAGGTAAATAGTGGATGGTTAGGATTAACTGTTTTATTCTAGTTATAATATGAAGTGAACTAATAGAGGAAACGTACAGAGTAGTTAAATATAGTAGGATGATCTGTTTATTATTTTAAATGGGTATCAGTTGATACAAGATATGTCAGCTATTTAGGTAAAGAGTTTTGACTTCATTATTGATAGTTCCAAACCTGCATCTCACTGGTTGATATGATAAAATATAATAGTAAGTTTGGTTTACAGAGACAGTGAAATCTGTCGAGAACTGAGAAATGGTTATAGTTTAGAGTTATTTGTGTTACAAACATTTGTCTACTCCGTCGGGTTAAATAAACACATGTACTGGATAAACACATGTAGAATAGGATGGGGATGGTCTGATGGTTGATTTCAACCATGAATTATCAGTTATTACAGTTCTGCAAGACTAATAATTATTTGATAAAAGGCAGATTTGAGTAAATTTAAAGTCACATTCCAGATTGGACTAAGTGAAGTATTGCACATTTCAAAACCGCAGTCAGATGCACTTGAGATTTGCCTATAGCTTTGGATAGGTCAAAGGTTACTCGCAATACTTTTGAATGACAGTGATGAAGACAAATGAAATGTTAATACTTTTAATTGTTGCTAATTGGTTTGATACATGTATTTGTTCATGAAATTGACATTCTTATTAAAGCAGTCAGTGACCAAGTGGCCAAATAGAAAGGTGTTCTAAAAGTTCTTCCTAATTTCATCTTGACAGATTGAGTTATAACCTGGTAACACATTAATTTTGTTAAATTTGTTATATATAAGGCTTGAGAATTGCATTGTTAAATGCAAGATGAAGTTTAATTATAGCATTATACATGAAGAATAAAATATAGTACAATCTTATTAACAATCAAAAAGCTTGCAAGAAGGCAAGCTTGCAGCGAGTTAGTAATAACCTTGCAGAAAATAGCGCAAGCTCATATAAGCTTGCGGCAAGCTTGTGGCAAGCTCGTGGTAAGCTTGCAGCAAGCTCTATTTTCTGTAAGGGCAGTTCTCTCACACGCTGAGTAGGTCTCCCAGCACTGCTTCTTTTTGAGACCTTGCGCGTCAGTCTGTGGAACAATACATTATGAATGTCCAAAATCTATTGTTCTTGGAGTGCTAGCTTTGCTGTGGACTACATAGACTTCTGGAATTATTAAATAAGTATACTGTTATAAAAGTAACACATTTTGGGGGAATACATTGTGGAATGTGGTTTCACAATTTCTATTTGTTTGTAGAGGTCTATTTTTTGGAGATCCCCTTTTTTCAATTTGATCAGCTTAAAAAGAGGTCTGGTCCAGAAAAAAAAACCTACTCTGATATTGTTATTTGTTGGTGAAGATCTCCATTCTCTTTCATTGAGTTAATGAGTAATTTGTTATGAAATTCCAAATTGAACATTTATCTTTCTTGTTATTCACTTTTGGTAAAATGTCACTACACGTATGTGCTTACAAACAGGAAACATAGGTTGTATACAATGGTAAAATATGTCACTATGTGCATACATACTGACATACCAACCCATGGAAGGATGTATACTAGACCTGGAATTACACAAGAGACCATATCATCCATTGCCCTGGTCTTGGCCTTTGTGCCTCGTATAAACATTCCCATAGACATTCTGATATTCTAATGGAAGTGCCCTTGACTCAGGAAAAGTGGCTTTGCCCACACTAAAATTAAATTCCAGGCTGGTATACAATGGTAAAATGTCACTGTGTTTGCATACTTGATGAGAATTGTGACCCGCTCCGTCGAAGTGAGACCTTTCCCCCAGATCTGACATTCATAGATATGTATACTAGGTTAACAAGTAACTCACGGGCTTTCCAATGATACAAATGTTATTTCCGTAGCTTATTCCATTCCGGAATTATTGAGCGATGAAGACAACCATCACTTTGCGGCCCGTTTCGTTTTTGAATTTCGCGCTTCGGAGAAAATCAACATTAAACTCGGTCCACACACGTACACACAGCAAGCGCGCGAGCTATCGTTCGATGTACAACTCATGAATAATTAATCAGCCCTCGTGTACCAAACACCGGCTGTCCACACCGCACCGGCCCGCGTCTTCATTCCGCCTGCTGTGTGTGGAGTCGCGGCGTAAGATGTCTGTGTTGCGGGACGATTTTACTGTACTGTACATACATTGTGCACTCTCAAACTCGACCGTCCGTCCGTGTATTGTACCATGGAGAAATGAAAACAGATTTTTCTCTGTGATTGGACTGTTTTTTTCGGAAGGCTTCCGTCGTAAATATTTCACAAGTTGGTAACTTGGCTAGGTGTATGCAGCTAGCCAGCTTACGTACCGCGGCGGGGCGGGGCCCAGGCCTAGACTCGGGTCTGTATAACCGGCTAAGCTGGGCCTGGAGTTGGCCGAAAGATCGTATGCCATTAAGGGTGACGTCATTCATTTTCTGGTAAACTGCGCATGCTCAGACAACTGGTTGCTTACTGTTGTCCAATCAAAGAGCTGTATTTCTTCTACCTTGCCGATGATTCGGCTCGTTGGCTAACAATTTATTTTGCGGCTTAAAACTACTATTAGAGCTCCATACTGCTTAGTCATTGCCACAAAAGTGCGCAGTTGAGGTCATGACCTTTCTTTTGATACCAAACACGTAACGTACTGTACGTTTAACGTTAACGGAACTACTCGTGTTGCTGTCTCGAAAACAAGGATATTTTGACCTGTTTGGATTTAACGGAGGCCACATGAAAGACAAACATGATACAGACATTGTCCAGAAATCGTCCTTTTTTATGGATTTATTAATATTTTTATGAAAAGGTAAGACCACCATCTGACCATAAGAATAGATTGTTCGAGATTTTATCAAACTAAAAATATAAAAACCTAGAAATCGATATGCAATGTTTTTCCATTTTTTTTTTGGCGAGCACAAGTTCAGAGTCGAATTACACGGAAAGTCTCATTTCGACGGAGCGGGTCACAATTATGAAATATGTATAGAAACCAACCAACTTGTTTTTCTTGTGCAAACATGCAAATTCTCACCTGAACATGTGGTTCTTAATAATATGTCAAAATTAAAATTGAAGTATTAAGGATTCACCTGAAAATGGTCTAGAATGAAAGAGCTAGTGTTTTAATGTTGTTTGGTGAAAAAATGACCGAAATCGGTCAAGGGGTTCAAAAGTAATTTTTCGTTAAACGAGTTTTTGCTCCTGAAATTCAAGGTCAAATTTATCGCATAGCAACCAAACGGAATGAAATTGACATTTTATCGCATCATAATAAATTTATTAAAGTGAAGAAACAAGTGAAATCAACTAGAATTGGTTAAAAACAATGATTTCTCTGGGTTAAAGTAAAAAAAACAGGTTCCGGAGTACAAGAAAGTAAAAGAAAACGCGCACCGAAAATGGCGTAAAGTCGCGACGACGTTAATGGGGGGACCCCATAATTGGCGGGTAGGAAAATTGAATGATCGGCCATTTGTAAACAACTATAAAAACAAAACTAAACGTTGCATGGCCTTCATTTCTTCAGTATTTATAAGAAACCAACTGTATTTTCAGTTAAATGTATCCTGATATCTCTTGTAATTACATTTAATTTATTACGGAATTTTGAAAACCACTAATTAACACTTCTTCACTTTACGGAGTCTTCAAAAAAGTAGCGAAAATTGAATGATCGGCCATTTTTAAACAATTACAATAAACAAAACTAAATGTCGCATGGCCTTTATTTTTTGAGTTAATATTATAAGAAACATTTGTATTTCTAGTTAAATGTATCCTGATATCTCTTGTAATTACATCTAATTTATTATGTATTTTTAACAATTACTAATTAAGACTTTGTCACTTAAGTATTTTACAGTAGGTAAATGCATTTTTTAATTACTCCTTCATTAATTTGTCAAAGAAATCAATTCTCTGTAAGTGCAACCCTCCATAACAATGAATAAACATACTGAGAGAACCCAGTCAGTTTTCACCATTAAACTATTCTGAGGGGGTCCCTATGGGAATTGTCAGTTTGGCTTTCAATAACAAGGTCAAATAGGGCAGATAAACATCTATAGTATAAGCATGGAGGAAGAAAAGGGTAGGGTAGATAAGCCTGTTTAATATCAGCTAGCTCAGAGGCGTTGGTGCCAGGTTGGCTGATATTGGGGTATGGTTGTTGGGGGGGGGGGTCTGAGGATGGTGGTAATCTTGTGCTAATTAACCTTGGGTGGCAGGTGGCAATGGGCCCTATCAATCCTCCATGGTTCTATATATAGCTGGAGCACTAGCACTGAGTAGCAACATAGAATTACAGAAACCATGGAGGAAGGAAACTGCTTTAAAAAGGTAAGACACGATTTTAGGAACGTAGTGTTAATTAACTAATTAATTAATAAGGAAAACATAAAGTTTGAAAATGTTTGAAAAATGTCAAAAGAAATCGATATTTTTTTTATCTCAACAAAAAACTTCAACTATTCTTATTCAAAATTAACCTAGACAATAAAAACAATAGTGAAAATTAATGTAAAATTGTTAAAAAGCGAACCTGACTCGACGTAGCAACAACGAAGCGTCCCTCCGAACGTGGCATTTAAACACCCACGCACCACGCGTGTTGTCATACATGTACATGTAACAGAACGTAGTCGGTTGCGGTGTTGTGTGTTAATCAACGAGGTGAAAAACAGACATAAACAACCTTGTACTCTCTTCGCATGGGGGATTAGGTCTTTAAAAAGCGTTGTAGACAAAATGCGCTCCTGTGTACGGTCTTGCGAATGCTATTTTTAGAAAGAGTGGGAATTTTCCATTAGATTGATACATCGCGCAACCGCGAGATCTTTCTCTAACGTTTTGCGCAGTCCGATTTAATGTTTATTTTTAATTTTTTTTATTCTAAAATTGAAGAATTATTTAAGAACATACCATATTTAGAAAGAGGAGAATATAAGCTTTCTTTTGAGTGTAAGGTTGACTTAATTGGACGGTGTCTTCACCCCCCGCTTTGGTTTTGAACGTTCGTATGTCGGCACTTTTTCAACCTGCCACTTTTGGCACCGCGCGCCGGAAAGGTTGATTCTTTTCAGCACAAGGTACGATTTTCAAGATTTGATTTCTCAAAAAATAAATGTAGAATCCGTTTCAAATTTTCTGAGGTTGTAGAAAAAACATATTTTAATACTTTTATTCAAAAACATAAAAAAAAAAAAAAGCATTTACATATCCAAAAAAATTCTTGAAAATGGCATGTTGTGCTCCGTTCGCTTCTTTTTCAGGGGCGTGGTCGGCTTAGCGCCCACAGCACGACATCCCTAAATAAGTATTATCTCTGAATAATGAATGTATATTTTCCGATAAATATCAGTGAAATTAATTTTTGTTTGTTTGAGTTTTTTATGTTTATGAAAAGAATTCACAATAAACACATAACTCCTTATTTAATCCTGTCACTTTAGAAGTTCTTTGTTTTGTGCAGTTTCTATATTGATTTATTTGTTATCCCTGTTAATAAGTTTATAGACATATGAGACTTATATCAGGGCAAGATAATTTATTTTTTATTTGTTTAATGGAAATTGTTTTTAAAAAATGTATAAAATACCTTTCATTTTCAGTTGGACAATGGCACAGCATGATTTTCCAATATTCATTGCAGTGTCTTCATATTTGTATTACATAATCAAAGCACAAGTTTTTGTTTTAAGAAATTTGGGAATGTTGCCCTAGCTTTATTGAAATAAGTAGTTTTGAGGACATTCAGATGTATTGCACATAGTTTTTGTTCACTTTTTAACTGGAAATTTCTAGATATTTTAAAATAATTTCCTTTTATAAAAATAGTTGTCAGAAACTTGGTTTTACCGTGCAGTGACAACTTTTCCAGATGAATTTATGACAGGACACAAAAATTCATTTTGGAACATAATTTACGATAAAGCCATGCTTCTCATGATTATGTTGAGAAATGTGTAATTTCAAAGCAGTTCTGTCATATCAAATAAAATATATAACTGTTCAAATTGTCGTTAAAATATCGAAAAACACTGGCGATTAATGTATATAACATGGATAAAAATGGAAGAGAAATTCTCCATTATCGGCTTGAGAGGCAAAGGCTGTTTAATTATCATAACCCAGTCTGATCAATGAGCAGGGGCAGAGCCAGAATTTTTGAAGGGGGGAGCCACCTCTAAAAAGTTCAAAAATGTAAGATTTTCCTTATCTCATAATATATTTATTTGCCAGTTAACACTGTTCTTTATGGGGTTTCAGGTTGATAACCAGGCATATTATTTGGTTCCGAGTTGGATCGAGAGTTCTACTCATGGTTTGGGGCAATTTATTCAAACTCATCCTCGTCCCCAGGGTTTTTGGGCGGTGGTGGAGACAAGCTACTTATTATTATTGCTGGATAGAGGGTTGCATATTGGTGTCCAACAAATAAGGCATCCACCGTAGGGCCATATTGGTACTCCGCTGTACAAAAGGAACTTTCTCTAGCCTCTAAATGAGGGCGCCCTTTAGTTTGTGACGTATGGCCCTGTGCAAAAGGAACGAAGACCTCCAGTTGCGCGACTGTTTTACGAGCGCGATAAGATCTCACCATATGACATCCATGCACTGATCTCTATACTCGTGCTGACGTGCTAAAACAAGTCTACTCTTGATTGCTGCATGCTGACTGACTTGACTTGGACAAGTCTACTGTTGATTGCTGCTGACTTGACTTGAACAAGTCTACTGTTGATTGCTGCTGACTATAACGTTATAAC
Organism: Zoroaster sp. YZ-2022; assembly: GCA_029582265.1. Classification (NCBI taxonomy): domain Eukaryota; kingdom Metazoa; phylum Echinodermata; class Asteroidea; order Forcipulatida; family Zoroasteridae; genus Zoroaster; species Zoroaster sp. YZ-2022. The sequence continues at coordinate 8,145,272 of CM055818.1, forward strand.
TTGGACAAGTCTTCTCTGGATTCGCTCGTATACTGTATGTGCGCCCACCCATGGTACACCTAGCTAAGCTTTGGACGTTGGAATGGATAAAAGCGTCCCCGGGGATATGGGATTAGGCCAGCTTGGGAGTAGACTTGATTTCAAGTCTGAGATCGCGGTTATTTTTTGTCTGCATCAGCCACGCAAAACGCCGTTTACACCTACTAGTAGTACTGGCTATCACAGCCCAAACTTGCGATCTCAAGTTAATGTCGGAGGTTAATACACAAGAGGGCGCTATTTAATGCGATACTGCCGAGCCGTATTGGCTTAATTCAGGCGCAGGCTAGGCAGACAAAAACCACGATCACAGACTTGGAACCAAGTCTAGCTAGGGACGAGCGAAGTTTTTTAAAGTTAATTGTCTCTAGCTAGCAGCACATAAAATAGTTAGTAGTACATAGCTTCCAAACACCACAATCGACTCGTGGTGTTTGGAAATTGTCTAACGTTACCGTCTCTGTGCATCTACGTTACTTTTCGTGAAAAGAGATATTTTATTTTTCATAAATTCTATCCGAGACAAGCTTCAAAGTTCAAGTTCCGGTACAGGTAGGTCATGGCCATGGGCTTTTTTTTATACTAGACAGATTTTCCTTTTAAAGATAACACTACAGAGGACACGGTAAACATGGTAAAGGAGAGGAAGTGTAGTCAAGTAAGGTATGGATACAATATTTTGGGCAATGAATTATTGAATGTATGCAAATCCAGTGCACACGGTGTTTGGGTTTGACATTCTTAACTTAAAACTAAAAGGAAGGGGGCGTGGCCGATGGGGGCGTTAGGGGGAGGCTACACCAAAATACACCCAACATAAACTGAGTGAATTATTAAAACTAAGCTTATTTGGTCTTACGACGATGATAATCAGGGGCGGATCCAGGATTTTAAGAAAGGGGGCACAAATTTGAGGGCTAATTTCAAAGTTGAAAAATGCGAGTGCGTAGTGCAAGGCCCTATAAATCCGCCACTGATATTGGTAGCCCGGATTTCTAGGGCCAGTACACTCTGTATCCTTGGCCCTAGCCCTACATGTACAAAAAAGGATTTTTTCAACTTTTTATCTGCTAATTATTATATGAGCCGATTAGGTAAGCTTGCCCAAGCAGACAGTTTTGGCATGAAGTTCACTATTGTGAGATCGGTAATTTTGGTCAAATTTTACTTTTATTATTATTTTTTTAATTTCAAAAATGTTTTAAAAATTTCATGAAAGTGAGCTATCCCAAAATAACAGATTTTATGCCAAAAGTGTAATAATTAGCAGATATAAAGTTGAAAAAAGAGAAAAATGTGGAGCTAGGGCAGTAGTATGTTAGATGAGGGATGGGGGCCACATCATATAAAATGATATTTTTAGAAATGAATTTCTAAAAAAAAATTAGTTTTTGTGAGTTTAATCATTTTTATTAAAATACGCTAAAAGCGAACGAGTACATTTTAAGAAAACTCACTCTCTCTCGTAAGATTTAAAAAAAACTCATGCTTGAGTAAAACAAAACTCAAGCGAGAGTGAGATTAAAAAAAACTCGTGCTTGAGTAAAACAAGCTTGTTTTACTCAAGCTCATTTGTTTATCAGCGCTACAATCGTATTGTAAGAAAAAGTAAAAATTAGCAAGAAATATTAGTTTTTCTTATAATTGGTAAGAAAAAATGATATTTCTTAAGATGCGACCCCCATCCCTCATCTAACATACTACTGACCTTAAAAGAGTACCTTTAAAAGTGAGATAAAAGAGGCTTTAAAAAGTGAAGAAATTTTTTAACTATTATCTAGATGTATAATAAAGATGACTACTAAATATTTATCGAAATGGACATTGTCAGAATTGAAAAAATTTACACGAGAGAAACAAATTCGTATAATTTCAAACGGTACGAGTAGATTAAAAAAACGTGTTTATTACAAAGCTGTAAAAATTTATAAAAAAAATCATAGACAAAAACCATTGTATGAATTAAATTTGGTTGAATTACGGAGGCGCGTAGCGGTTGAAAATATTGAGCTACCGCTACACGGCTCGGGAGCGAACTCGCGGTTGATTAAAAAAGACTACATTAACGCTATTAAAAGGTTTCACAACCGAGAAACCAAGTTAAAATTTAACCCTTTTATTAGCGGTGGTAGAAATTTACGCAAACATTTAATGATTGTTCCGTTGAATCACAGCAAAGAAAAAGATTTAAATGTTTTTTGGAGAGCTGTAAAACCAAAGATTATCACCGAGTTGGATAATAACTTACAGGATTTTAAAGCGTTCAAGTTTATGATATTTATACGAATTAAATTACGTAAAGAAAACTTTGCCGACACGGACGATTTTGCCACACCGAGTTTTTGCAATAAAAACCAAATTGTTTTATTGAATTTAAACGATATCGAAAATGAACTCGATACGATCATTTCACAAATTGCTGAAAAATTAGAAAAATACACTCACGAGGGTAGTGGATGGATAGTAGATCGTATCGAAGAAATGAATCTAAGAATCGCAAAGTATCAACCTCTGAGAGGAGGTTCTTATATCGAGCTATGCGACTACATTAAAAATAAACAAGCGTGCATTAACGTTAAAAACAAAGACGACGATTGTTTGCGATGGGCATTGCGTAGCGCACTTTTTCCTGCGAGCGATCACGTTTATAGAACGAGCAAGTACCCAATAGATGATGGTTTAAATTTTAACAACATTGACGCGCCAACTCCGATTAATCAAATTAAACGAGTAGAAAAACAAAACAATATAGCGATAAACGTTTTCGGTTGCGAGTCAAAAACGATAATGGTTTATCAAATTAGCGATCAACCGGCAGAGATGGATCACATAAATTTACTATTGATTCACGCTGACGCGAAGAGTAAAGAAGAAAAATCTCACTACGTTTGGATTAAAGATTTAAACAAATTACTTTACGATCAAACGAACCATCACAACCGCAAACATTTTTGTTTGAGATGTTTACAAGGTTTTTCGACGGGAGCGTATCTCGAAAACCACGTAAAAATGTGTAAGGGAATAAACGACAGACCAACAAAGGTTGTAATGCCTGAAAAGGGTAAAAACGACAAGTTAAAGTTTATAAATTTTCATAAAAAGATGAAAGTTCCATTCGTAATATACGCCGATTTTGAAAGCATTATTAATCCAATTCAAGACGAAAACTCTACCAATACTAAAAAACTACAAGAACACGTCGTTTGCGGCTATTCGTACGTCATTGTAAAATGCAATGGAGAAAGTAGTTCTCCCGTTACGTATAGGGGAAAAGACGCGGCTAAACATTTTTTAGATGAATTACAAAAAGAAGAAGAAAAGATTAATACGATATTTAAAAACTCTAAAAAATTAAACATGACTAAAGAAAATGTAAAAAATTACAACTCTACCAGCGAGTGTTGGATATGTGAAAAGAAGTTTTTTAAAACTTATGACAACAAGTTTACTCGAGTTAGAGATCATTGTCACATTACCGGAAAGTATCGAGGCGCGGCACATAATTGTTGTAATTTAAGACTAAGTTTAAAACCAAAGCAAACGTTTATTCCGGTCGTATTTCATAATTTGCGAGGCTACGACTCTCATCTCATTATGCAGGCTGCCGGTCTCATCGAGGGAAATCTAAAGTGTATTCCAAACAATATCGAAAAGTATATTTCTTTTAGTATTAATCAACTACGATTTATAGACAGCGCTCAATTTTTACTAGCTTCGCTAGACAAACTCGTAAAATCAAACGATTCTTTTCCAATTACGACTAAACTCGAACCAAATTTAGAAAAATTCAATCTCATTAAAAGCAAGGGCATTTATCCTTACGAGTACATGGACTCTTTCGAGCGTTTCAAAGAAACGCAACTTCCTTCTATAGAATCTTTTTACAGTAGTCTAAACGATAGTCACATTACTAAACAACAATACGAGCATGCTAAAAACGTTTACAACAAGTTTAATTGTAAAAACTTGGGTGATTATCACGATTTGTACGTGCGTACCGATACTTGCTTGTTGGCGGACGTATTTGAAAACTTTCGTAATACTTGTTTAAAACAGTACGGTTTGGATCCTGCTAATTATTATACGAGTCCTGGGCTAAGTTGGGACGCTTTGTTGAAACATTCGAAACAAACTTTAGATTTGTTTACCGATATCGACATGCATTTGTTTATTGAAAAAGGCACGCGCGGAGGAACGTGCATGGTGAGTAAACGATACGTTAAAGCAAATAATGTATATTTAGACGATTACGACAAATCGAAACCGTCGAGTTACATTACGTACTTGGACGCTAATAATTTATACGGCTACGCCATGAGTCAACCTTTACCGACCGGTAATTTTAAATGGTTATCGCAAAAACAAATTAACAAACTCGAGAGAGATGGGTTTAAAAACAATAAAGGATACATTTTAGAGGTTGATTTAGAATATCCAACCATTTTACACGATTCTCACAACGCATTTCCACTCGCGCCAGAGTCGTTGATAGTACCGAAAGAATGGATGTCGCCGTATCAAAAGAATTTACTAAAAGACAAGCCAGCTCCAAACGTCGCTAAATTAGTACCAAATTTATCCAACAAGAAAAACTACGTGCTTCATTATCGTAATTTACTATTGTATTTACAACTCGGCATGAAACTGACTAAAATTCACAAAGTTTTAGAATTTAACGAATCGTGTTGGATGAAATCGTACATTGATTTAAACACACAACTCAGAAAAGACGCAAAGAGTGATTTTGAAAAAGATTTGTACAAACTCATGAACAATTCGGTTTTTGGAAAAACGATGGAAAATGTACGATATCGCGTCAACGTAAATTTGAAGCGATTAAACGATCCAAAACAAGACAATTTAATTCGTGCGCTCATCGCGAAACCAAATTTTGCAGAGGCTAGGATTTTCGATAACGATCTAGTAGCGATTCACATGCACAAAACAAAACTCGTACTCAACCGCCCGATTTACGTAGGAATGAGCATACTGGATTTATCCAAGGTTTTCATGTATGATTTTTATTACAATCATTTAAAGCAAAAATACGGCAACAATTGTGAGTTGATTTACACGGATACAGATAGCCTCCTATTGGAAATTAAAACGAAAGATGTTTACAAAGATATGAAAAAAGACAAACGATTGTACGATTTTAGTAATTACGAGTCGAGTCATTTTCTGTTTTCTGAAGAAAACAAAAAAGTGATCGGTAAAATGAAAGACGAGTGTGCGAAAACTGTAAATTTGGAATGTGTTTGTTTAAAACCCAAAATGTATTCGATACTTACTTTAGACAAAGCTGAAATAAGAAAAGCTAAAGGAGTTAAAAGACAAGTTTTAGAACAAGATATTAATCACGAGCGATATAAACAAGTTTTATTTCTTAAAACTACTCTGCATCACCCTATGAATTTTATTAGGCACGTAAACCATAGACTATATACAACTCTAATAAATAAAATATCGCTCTCTCCTTTAGATACAAAGAGATATATTTCAGAAAACGGAATAGACACTCTAGCTTACGATCATTACATGATTGATTAACGTTTAACGATCGGTGGATTCATCGTATCTCTAGGAATAATTTGTATTTCTTCTCTTACAAAACTACGTGCGGGGCCTCCTTCTACATAATACAATAGTGGTTGATTCGCAGCATTCATCGTTTTAGATATTCTATAAATTTTTATACTCCATATAGGATCGGTCGCTCTGCGCCTCGTGTCTTTTTCAGCTTCACCGGGCGCGTATAAATACCGAACTAAACTATTATTGGGGATTCTTTTTTCATTTACAACTCGCATGGGTGATGCTGGATTTTGCTCTACGCTACTTTTCTTAATCGCGTCTTTGGGTTTCGAGTTAATCAATCGCGTCGTCTCGTTGTTTAACGCTTTTACGACCGCCGGTAATCTTTTAACCCATTCTCTATTTCTAACATTAGTTGCAATTTCTTGACCGTATTGATGCGAAAATAATCTTTCGCTTAAAGTTCTATTAAATCTCTCAACTATACCCTGAGCTCTGTGATTTCCAACCTCTCCTCGCTGAATTTTTACATTATGCTCACTCATCAACGCATTAACGCTGCTCATGAATTCTTTTCCGGGGTCGACTTTTATAATTTTAGGCCAAACCAACGGCGATCGTTTGTAAATTTTTTCAAAAGCATCGCTGACTCGCGCGGCTGTTTTATCGGTTAAAGGTACTGCAGCTTTATATCTGCTGGCTTCATCTACGACCGTTAACGCGTACTTGAAAGTTCTTTTACCGATTACATCGTGAGGAAGAAACAACAAGTCTGCTTGATGAACCTCGTTTGGTTTTTCGAGTGAGCTATTACTACTAGTTGGTCTCGGAATATATTTAGGATGGGGTAAATAAATTTGCCACAGCGCTTGCTTTTTTATCCATCGTCGAACGAGTTTTACATTTACTTTCGTTTCTTTAGCCAGCTTGCTGATTGCATCTTGACCTTTGTAGTATCCTCTCGGACTATAATAAGCGTTGGATAGTTTTCGTTCATCCATTTAATATTTATAAATATTATTCTATTCTCAACATTATTCGGCGGGCATGAGTGAGTTTGGTAAAATTCCTTGTTTAACTAACCACATTTGCGTCACACCACTTAATCCAATCATCCCAGTTAGTTTTAACCCGTCTTTTATATCCAATTTTCCTAAATCGGCTGGTTTCATTTTAAATATTTTTTCACCGAGCATGCTGTATAAAATGACTAAAAGAGTCATAACTGAGCTGTGATAAACCGTATCGGCGATCGTTTTCGTATTTATAGGCATTGAAGACATGTTTATAATCGTTAAATATAAAAAAAACCTTTTTATTCCATTTCAAAAACACCGAGTTTCTCTGGCGCGGTCAGTGGTGAAACGCTAGCGAGTTTAATGGGTTCGCTAGCGAGTTTAACGGGTTCGTTTTTAAATGTTGGTTCCGAGTTGCTTCTAAACAAGAAATAAGCTCCAATAGCAATACCTCCAATAGCAATATAATAGTAGTAGTAACTCGTTTCATTGCTCATCGAGTTGTTTTCTTTATAACCTTTGCTATCTCTCGTCGCTGAATGCGTAGCGAAACTATTAGTTTTAACGCTTTTCGCGGGTTTAGCGAGTTGTAGTTTTTTCTTTTTATTAATTTCAGCTAGTCTTTTTCCGGCCGCAACTCTGTTTGGGTTTTTTAGTCTAGTCGCTGGTTGGGTAATGGTCTTTGGCGTTGGTTCCGGTTGCGCAATCTCCTTTTGCACAGTCGTTTGCTCGTTGGTTTCCATCGCTTTTATTATCAGTTGAAGATAATGTTTTGCAAGTTTCTATTTCTTCTTTTCTTTTTAAATGTTTTGCCGTAATCAGCGAAACGCTGAGCGGAGCGAGAAACATACCGTACTTGTAATATATTTCACACGCTACGGAACTAAGCATGCTATTAAGGAACGGATCTTTTTCTAAATCTGAAATTAATTTACCTTCATCATCAATTTGAAATTTATGACCGTACAAATCAATACGGTTTAAACTTGTTCCTAATACTTGCGCGTATAGCGTTATAATGGCGCTACCCAAACTCTGAGTAATATCACGACCTAATTTAGTTTCGTATTGCGTGTGTAATGCTTCTCGCTCTTGCTCACTCAAAGCTTCAATATCGCTAACGCTTAGTTCTTTTCCGAAATACTTGCTCGAGTCTCCCCCCACTACGACCGATAAAAGACGTAATTTTTTTTTCAACAATAAGCTATCGTCGTTGACGCTAACGTCGTTAACGAGTGGCGTCTGTATATTTTCGTTTAATAGCTTATGTACTTCTTCCATTTATTATACGTACTCGAAGAATAATTAATTATATTTATTAAAAAATATAAAAACCAATAATTAGTTTTAGATAACCCATCGACGTTTAAAAGCTCGTTAAGATTCAACAATAGATCTTTTACTCGTTCAGCATCTATACTCTTAAATATACCTTTTACTTTTTCAGTATTATCGTTTAATACTTGTACCAACTCGCTTCTTTCTTTCGCGGTATTTACGAGTTGGTTAAGATTATATATAAAATCATTTACAAGTTCAACAGATATATTCGTAAATAAAACTTGCACTCGTTCAGCATTCATATTTATAAATATGTTTTATAATATTTATTAAAATGCGAGACAAACGACCAATTGCCCTTTACCCAAGAGTAATTGCTCTTTACCCAAGAGTAATTGCCCTTTACCCAAGAGTAATTGCTCTTTACCCAAGAGTAATTGCTCTTTACCCAAGAGTAATTGCTCTTTACCCAAGAGTAATTGCTCTTTACCCAAGAGTAATTACCCTTGACCTATGAGTAATTGCCCTTGACCTATGAGTAAATCGCCAACGACTTGACGGTAATAGCTCAGTCGCGTATTTCCCAACCGGTAGGCTGATCCGTTTTTAAAATTAATTTACGGTGTAAAACTCGTTTTAATTTTTCATGAATTTCCATTCTCAACTCGCGAGTTGGTACAACATCATTTTCTCTAAGACAATTCTCGTACGAGTCTCTATCTTTACAATAAAATAAACACGTCCATTTGAGTTGTTCTCTAAAATCTTTCAATACGCTATTATATTTTTGCGAAAGAATCCAACAGCTGTGTCGTACGTGTCTACCGCTAAAAGCCAATTGCGTGATCATACATTTATTATTCTCGTCGTATTTTTTATAATGCAACTGTTTATTCGCGCTGCAATCGTCTATAATAAACAACGTTTCTTCCGTTTTGAAAGCGTCGCTATAAATTTGTATAGCCCTATTCAGCGATATGTCGTTTAAATCGTTAACGTGTACGTTATCGTCGTTTAGAACCCATTTTCTATTTTTGTACGCATCATTGTTGAAAATGGTAGGGCATAATATAACGATATTTTCAAAATATTTAAAATATTCATTTTGTAATAAATTTAAAACAAATTCAGTTTTTCCACATCCCGTTTGTCCGCAAATTAATGCGGCGTGTGGATATTTAGGTAACATTTTCTTTTTAATATTAAACGTTTTTTAATAATCGACCGATTCGAAACGCGAGTTTCTAATGTTTAGTTGCGCGTCCATGATAATAAAAGTATACATGTTTAGTGCACCCGCACTCTCGGCTTCTTTTTCAATTTGAATGGTAATTCCTTCGGACAAGTTTTGCACTCGTCTTCCGCTTCCGTGTAATACATTATCGGTACTCGTTCTTAAATCTAAAAATAAACCGTATTTATCATGATAATAATTCGCTATTTTGACGTTGGCCAAATCTAGAGCTTTCACAACTCGTATAGCGTGTTGTTTTCTCGAATCACCGAAATATTTTGAAATCTCTTCCCATTGTTGATATCTTTTCATTCCGTGCGCGTAGAGTTGATTGGGAACGCCTTCGATCGTAATACTAACTTTTGTTATTTTCGGATTATAAAACTTGTTGCTTTCTTTCACGTTGGGTTCTTTAAACAAAAACAATATTCCTTTCATACTTTTTGCTGGAGTATTTAAATTTATATTCCACATTGTATCTTTTTTGTTGTACGTAGTTACGCTCTGTCTCAGTACGCGATCAAACAATATACTCGTTCTATCGCTGTATTGATTTCTAATTGTTCTAGCGAGTTCCGGCATATGAACAACCTCAAATTCTAAAGAAATTCCACTTATAACATATTTAGCGTTGTCGTCGGTGCTTTTGATTACGTTACTAAATTTATTAAACATGAGTTCGTAAGTCAATCGATCTCCGATGCCCGACTGATAGTAAGGTTGATGATCGGTCAACAATTCAAAATCGAGTGGAATGTGATATCTATTTTTATACGCGTCTGCGACAGCTTTATCTTTTCCGCCGTTTGCGGCTACATCTTTATCGCCAGCGTCTATTCTTATTTTAGTCACGTTTACATCTTCTATTCCTTGATACGTTAAATTTTCGCGTTGATCTTTGGTCAGCCATTCGTCTTTGTAACAATTGAATACATCCGCATCGTCTAAACTAAATATTTCGTTTCCTTCCATTTTAATTATTATATGTTTTACAATGTATCTGCCTACATTTTGTACCAACGTTCTATTTTCATCGTTTGCGCTAACGAGTTCAATGTTGAAAGCTAATCGAGTTGTATTCGGAACGATGACGTCGTTCATTCCTAAATTTGGAAAACGAACCGCCAACAATTGATTTTCGTTTATGGTACTCGGATTGTTTGTAATGACGACTTTTTGGCGCATTCCTTTTAACCTCGAGGTTCTCTTATTCTTCTGTATGGATCCAGCGTATCTCCGTACGTATTATTTGTCATATTTAACGTTAGTAAATATAATAATTTTTTTATATAAGTTTGTAAAACTATATTTAACAACACTATTTTTTTTTATTTTTATTATAAATGGTATCTATAGCGATGATGGTTGGAGGCGCGGTAATCAACGCGTTAGCGTTTACCGGATCGAATTTTTTATTTAGTAATTTACGTGGCAATGACGCAGAACGAGAACGCAAACGACACGATTTAGCGTTGGAACATCTTTCGAAAGCTAGAGACGAATTTAGTAAAAAACGTTTAAAATATATAGATTATTTAAATGAGAAAATACAAAAAGAATCGAGCTCGATAAGAACGTTTAATAGTATCGACGAAGCGATGCAAGAATATTCGCGAGTAGCTAACGAAAGAATAAATTTGCCTCTCGATTTACGTAAAGAACCGCGATTAGAAGATTTTTACGTTCCTAGCGAAGATCAAAAAACGGGGGAGATGTTATTTATCATTATTGGTATGAGTGTAGTTGGTTACGCGAGTTATAAACTATTAAAATAAAAGATATTATAAAATGGAAGAAGGAGGAAACCCATATATAGAATTAGACCCAATGTTTAATCAACCCGAAGATGAATATTTGGATGATGAAATGCGTGATATTCCGATGGAACAAGAAACTTCTTTTAGTACACCGACTTTATCTCAAGAAAATAGATTACGTAAAGATATAGTCGATGATTTTTATGCAAGTATAGGTTTTTTAAACTCTATAAAAGACTATACAAGATTCAAGTATAAACTAAATGAAAGAGGAGTGGGTTTACTTTTTTTTATAAAAGGTAATACAGAAATACGATTAACTAATTTAAAAACGGGTGGATTTTTAAAAATAGGTTCGATCAAAGGTTTAACTGGAAGTGATTTAACAGCTTTCGGCCCCCAACATGTATCTATTTCTAACATTATAGACGCAACAGAAATAGATATAATACTACCAGATGGTAGTACTGATAATATCTGGGTAAAAAATCCAGAAGCTCAAACAAATCCAGATTTTATACTAAATTCAGATGATACGTTCGTTAGTCGTAGAAAATTACCATCTATACCTCAACAACGCGTAGAAAAATCAATACAAGTTCAAGAAGCTATCGAACGTTCGAGAGATCAAAACACTCAAACAGAATTAAACATCCAATGGCGAGAAGTAATAGCGCTTGATAACATTATGGCTACGAGTCGAGGCGAACAATTAAATCTTTTAAGTAAATTAAAAACGTTAAACCAAAGAATTTATGATATGAAAGAAGTAATTAGCGACGCTGAAGAAAGAGAGATTGATAAAAAATCTATAAAAAAGTATCATCAAGAATTGCTAGAACTAGTAGATGATAAACGAGTAATCGTAGAGCAAATAGATGCGCATGATTACGTTCTTCGTAGTCAAATTAATAGAATTAAAGAAACGGCTCAAAAAATGCTAGAAAGGGATATTACGTTAGGAGATAAAATTAAAACTTTATTTAGAGAACAAGGTGTAACGATTATCAGTATATTAACAGCTTTTAGTATGACCATTGCTTTTATCGTAAAATCGATAGGTAGTACAGTTATACCAAAACCAACTCCTGCGCCAGAACCCATTCCACCAACTCCACCAAGCGGCGGTGTAAAAGAGTGGATACAAAAAACATTAAAAAATCTAGCGAATGTATTATCTAAACTAGGAGCGAAAGCTTTAGCCGCTTTGCCAGCCATTATCGGTAGTATAGTAAGTTGGTTATTAAAAACGGCTTCCAACATTGTCGCGTGGACCGCGGAACATTTATTAATAGCGCTAAGTGGAGTCGGAGTATTAGTTTTAGCTTATACTCTGAAAATCTTAAAATAACAATTCATAAATCATAACGGTTACACCGGCTAAAATCGCAAAACCAAGTATTAAAGAATTTTTTTCTTCTTGATGACTAGCATCGCTAACTTCTTTTATCGCATCTTCTAAATAGCGCTTGCGCGGCGTAGCGTCTTGCGGGTGTGCTATTGTAGAAGATGATTCTAAATCATCTTCTACATGTTTCGTAATTGTTGATTGTTGCGTTTGTAAAGGTAAAATAGGAGGAATAGCGGGCGTTGAATTTGTATCTAAATTTGAACCTAAAGATAAACCGCTCGTCGCGATTAATAGATTATTGTTGTATCCAACATAATTGCCTATTCGTAAATTCATATCGCTAGGCATCATGTATAAATTTTCTCCTAGACAAAAGTTTAAACGACTGCGAGCGTATTGTAAAACATCTTGATATCGTTGAATGCTAGTTTGTAAATCGACCGGAGAGTCAATCTCTGCTTTTACTATATTTATAAATTCGCGTTGCGCGTCTAAACCCGTACCACCCGATAAAAATGAGCTTTTTGCTTGCGCTTGAGCTCCTAAAATCGCGTAAACGTACGTTCTTAACGAGTCGTTTATTCGTTGCGTACCAACGTCCGTAAAACCTTTAGACAACTCTGAAGATAATATAAATTTTGACCAAGCGAGCTCTGTTGAAGATTGTGAAATGAATGCGATCGTATAGGTAGAAGGAAAATCTCCAAAACTCATTTTAGTCGCGGTTTTGTAATAATCGTAATCGGTCACCTCGGTAAAAATAACGTTCAAACTACTTTTATCGTAGTTGTTTGAGGGTACTGCTTTGTAACCGTCATCATAATAATAAGCCGTTCCTAATCCGTTTGAATTTAAATCGACTCGTTGTTTCCAATTGGAGGCTTGAGAAAGGTGAAATTCTTTACATATTTTTTTGTACGCGCTCACGTCTATATTATTGGCAAACGCGTCGTAAAAATTTTGAAAAGATGCGGGGCAGCTCATTTCTTTGAGCAATCGTCTAATTTGATAATAGACGTGAAATCTAAAAAAACTACGAATCATCGGGTTTAAATGGTTTAAATGTTGATAACTCACGCCGCACCTCGTCGTGGCGCAGTACGTCGCAAAATTTATTTGATTTTGATAAAATTTTAGCGGGTTAGAATACCAATCGTCGACAACGTCGTCGCTTTTAACGCGAGGCAGCTTGTAGTCGTTGAAAACATTATTAAAACGAACGTTAAAAAACTCATTCTTGTTTACGTAAATGTTTATACTCGTTAAATCACCATCGTTAAAATTAAGAGGCGCTTTAAAATTTCCAGATTGCTCGTACGAATACGTAAAATTACTCTCGAATGCTAATGGAAACGACATTTTATTATATTAAAATATAATAAAATGTATCATACGTTTGAAATCGAAATTGGTAAAGAAGGCGGATCGGTTCAATTATACAACGTCATCGATAATCGACGAGATAATCTCTCGATTATATTACACAGCGTAAACATTTGGGTGGGATATTACAACATGCGTAAAAAAGAAAGAATACTAATTCGTACGGTGGGTGAATCGGAAGGAGATGTAAAATTTATCGAAGCGGGCCTTTACAACATTGTCGAAATTATCGAGATTATAACGAAAAATGAGCCTTGGATAACGTTTAGAATCGATAAATCCAAGGGTGAATACACGTTAATATTAGCTCAAGTGAACAAGAGCGTTAAATTTACATCTGGGTTAGCTAATTTATTGGGGTTGCATAGCGAATCTCTAACCGCGGGAGAATACACCAACAAAATTGACGTACAACTTTTTAAATTTTTATACATTCATTGCGATCAAATTTCTACGACCGATAATTATTTCAATGGAAAACCCTGCACAATTTTAAACTCTTTTCCTTTGCGAGACGCGTCGTTTGGTGAAAGCATGTACATGCAATATACAAATCCATTAGCAAAAAAATTACGACTCGGAACTTTTAACGAGTTGAGTTTTCGAGTTAGAGATAGCAAAAGTAGAGATATACATAATCACGGTTTCCCCATTATTTTAAATGTAGAAATAATATAAATGGCGAGTATTTACGGACCGAGTCGTACAACGAGCGTTGGAGCTATAACGAGCGCTAGCGACGAAGCATCGACGAAAGGCGAAATTTACGAACATCACGGATATCTAAACAGAGATGAAATTTTACAGCGATTAGTTTTAATCGAAAAAGTCGGCGTCGTACTAGGATGGCACGAAACGTTTAAACAACCCTTTTTCTTGTTTACGACCGCGCCTACGTATTGTAGCATTTTTACGCAGTTTATAAAAACTAATAGTTTTACTACGCATTCGGCGACGCGCGATTACGCCGCCAACATTTATTATATTCCTTCTCCGCAACGAGATGAGAAGTTTCATTTTCTAGAAAATGAAACGCAACATTTAAAATACGAAATGTGTTTTAAAATGCGAAACGTTAGAAAAGTTTTTGTCGAGGCGAGTTTTTTCGGTTCGCTAAATTCAAAAATCTGTTTCAATATAAAAATAGCAAGTTTACCGTCTAATTAAATAATTTTAGTAATATAAATATGGCTAGCATTTACGGACCTAGTCGCGCTGACGCGAAGCGTACAATGAGTGAGTGGGGTGGTAGTCAAAAAAGTGAAAAAAAACATTGTCTTTGAAGATACTGGATATATCCCCCCTAGTGAGCTTGGAGGAAGACATGTAACATTATCTTCTTTTGAATATTTCAACACTTTACACTTTGAAATGCAGCTGTTTCTCAACGAACTACTTTTTATAGTTGATGATTTATTATTTTATTCACTATTTGCAACGAGTCATAGAGGTGAAAATAATGTTTATTCTATGGTAAAAAGTGAACAGTTTGATGAAGATGATGGGTATGGGGAACATCAACTTGAAATCCCAATAGGTGAAGTTTTTGAATTTACAAACGAACCGAGTTATTTTGAATGTGTAGTATGTTTCCTTTCAAATCGTTATATAAATCATGCTAAATTCTATTTAAAATCTACTTTTTTTGGTTCTTTGACCACAGGAATATGTCATGAAGTTTTACTTAAAAAAATTCCAATTTATACTTTTCCTAAAGATTAAAATCTTTTGCTATAATAAAAAATGAGCATGCCTATAGAATCAACGAACGTACTATATCCAAATTTACCGCCTTTGACGGATGACGCTAAATCATTTCGATTGCAAACAATTTATGATATTCAAAAAGAATTACGAATCGAAATAAACGAACGTGAAGCCGTATATAAAAAATATAATAAAATCATAAACGTTTGCGACGTTGTAGAAACTCTCGCAGAATTGGGCTGTATGGGAGCGGGAACCATCGGAATAGCTAGTATCGTCGCGGTCGTATCGCTACCGATGGGATTAGCTTTGGAATGTTTAGCTTTGGGGTTGGGTGGGGGAGCGTTCGCTCTCAGGTACGCGAAAAATAAATGTTATAAAAAAGCTAAAAAACACGATGAAATACGAATTTTAGCGTTGAGTAAACTCAACACGATCGAAAACCACGTTAGTAAAGCTTTAGAAGACGGTTACATCAACCAAGAAGAATTTGTACTCGTGTGCGAAGAGCGAGAAAAATATTATAAAATGAAAGAAAAAATCCGTAATGTACAAACATTTAAACCAGCGAGTTTATCGTCAAAAACAGAGGTTAAACCTATCGATGCAAACGCAGAAAAAAAAATTCTTATAGAAAAACTTTTGAGTTTAAAGTAGCTTTGACGATAAATAAGAGCTATTACGCTTCGTGTCAGCGTAATCAAAAACACGCTTCGCGAGTAGCGGAGCGTGTAAAAACGTTCGATAGACCTCCTCCGTACGCCCCAGCGATGTAAATGCTGTAATTTATCTTTCTAACAATTCTTTCATCACTCTATTGTACAAACGTCTAGCTTTTCCTTCTACAGCTAAAAAATGATAATAATAATTTTTTTTTTTTATCTTTGC
Source organism: Zoroaster sp. YZ-2022 (assembly GCA_029582265.1). NCBI lineage: Eukaryota > Metazoa > Echinodermata > Asteroidea > Forcipulatida > Zoroasteridae > Zoroaster > Zoroaster sp. YZ-2022. Next base: position 8,161,463 of record CM055818.1, read on the forward strand.
ACATTTCATACACAAACCCTCCTTTGCTTTTGTCCCTTTTTTACATATTTTACACGCAATAGGAATACTTTTTCCACTATTGACCCTCTGTTTGTGTAAATAACAATATACCGTATTCTTACAACTAGTAATACAACACTTGTCTGTTTTACCAACTAAAAGCCATTCGCAAGGAACTCTTGTAGTCATCTTTATTATACAACTAGATAATAGTTAAAAAATTTCTTCACTTTTTAAAGCCTCTTTTATCTCACTTTTTAAACAACGTTAATAACTCGGGCAGTATTATCTTATATGGGTAAACCGGATTTATTTTTATATATTTATGAAATTCTATAGAGGTGATTCCGGGATGTATTCGTTCTATCAACGTGATCGCTAGCTGGAAACGATGAGCGTGTGTAGCCCATAGTAGCTCGTCGTTGTCGTCTTTTTTATTGGTTAAATAATCACCGTAATTAATGGGTTGGTTAAAACATAGCTCTTCGGTTTCTCTACCGTAAAACCTTTTAATAGCGTTAATGTAGTCTTTTTTAATCAACCGCGAGTTCGCTCCCGAGCCGTGTAGCGGTAGCTCAATATTTTCAACCGCTACGCGCTCTCGTAATTCCTCTAAATTTAATTCATACAATGGTTTTTGTTTTTGTTGATTTATATACTTTTTAATAGAGTTGTACCAACTGCGTTTGACAACTCTATTATTACTGTTTGGCACGAGAATTATTGGGCCAATGTGTTGTCGTGTAAATTTTTTCAATTCTGACAATGTCCATTTCGATAAATATTTAGTAGTCATCTTTATTATACAACTAGATAATAGTTAAAAAATTTCTTCACTTTTTAAAGCCTCTTTTATCTCACTTTTAAAGGTACTCTTTTAAGGTCAGTAGTATGTTAGATGAGGGATGGGGGTCGCATCTTAAGAAATATCATTTTTTCTTACCAATTATAAGAAAAACTAATATTTCTTGCTAATTTTTACTTTTTCTTACAATACGATTGTAGCGCTGATAAACAAATGAGCTTGAGTAAAACAAGCTTGTTTTACTCAAGCACGAGTTTTTTTTAATCTCACTCTCACTTGAGTTTTGTTTTACTCAAGCATGAGTTTTTTTTTAATCTTACGAGAGAGAGTGAGTTTTCTTAAAATGTACTCGTTCGCTTTTAGCGTATTTTAATAAAAATGATTAATCTCACAAAAACTAATTTTTTTTTAGAAATTCATTTCTAAAAATATCATTTTATATGATGTGGCCCCCATCCCTCATCTAACATACTACTAGGGCCAAGGATACAGATGGGGCTAGATAATGTACCAAATACTGTGGTTGAGTTATCAGCCTACATGAATTGTAAGTGCTGAGTCCAAGTACATCTAAGGCCAAGTATGGGCCAAGTCCGAGTGGGTAGAATGTCGTATCCGACCACCACTTTTTCTCATTCAATATAACAATAATCTAATCTTACCTACCCAGTAAGGTGGAGAACATATGGATGATGATGGACATATACTTAAAATTATTCCAGGATATTTATTTCATGAAAAATCGGGCATTTTGGTATACGATGACTTCCTCAGTCATGTCAGTCTGATCTTGTTAACTCCCCCGTTAGTGACCAACATGGTCATTGTACATACACAGTGGCAACTATAACAGGATCCTTCTATTTTCTGAAGGGAAGGATGTTTTAAGAAAGCAAATAAAGTCCGAAAACCATCATAAATATGGTTTTCTGTACCCCAAAATATCGATAGAATCATTTTTTAACTGGTTAGTGGTTGCAAAAAAATTCCACCAAAAACCCTTAAAAAGTGGCGGTTGGATACGACATTCTTTCCTTCAGAGTCTGAGTACAATACACAATGGTACAGAAAAGTTAGTATACAAAACGCTAGAGGATCATCCTAATGTGAGCTACATATAGACCTTATGCATATGATGTCACAAACTGAATATTGCCCTCATTCAGTACGTATACGCACAGCGCGCATACGCACAGCGCGCATACGCACAGTGCACATACATGAACCAATGAGTGACCTCTAACCTCTGAATGAGGGCGATATTCAGTTTGACATCATGTGCATAAGGTCTATAAGAAAAAAGTAATGAGTAAAAAGTATGCAATATAATCAAATCCACCAACTCACTAACATCATTTATTGGTTACTGTAAAAATCTTTACAAGACCAACAATATATACAAAAATTGTGAATAAGCATAGTTTTTCATCTGTTGTTTCTACCATTTAAAGGGGCAGTATCATGACTATCATCTCATGCAGTAAAGAGGCTTGTTTTGACTAAGCTTGAGCAATAACACGATAATATCGAATATCGCGATACCTTCTTTTATTTGATTCCGATATCGAGAATCATTTCAAGTTATTGAGATATCGGAAAATCGCACTTAAAAAATATATTGCGATTAACAAAACGCCATTGTGAGTCAAGTCAGAAATTCCAGCTTTTGGAAGTGAGAAACAAAAGCAAACTACTTCAGAAGTACATGCTATTAAAATGAATTTGTGATTTATTGTAGAATACTCACCATTTTTTTTAAAAGCCTGTATGGGTTGGAAATTAGTCTCAAATTAAAGAGTAGATATTCATTAGCAGAGAACTGTTAATTTTATTTCAATCGGACATTGCGTTGCGAAGATACAGTAATTTATATTTGGTAAAAACAGTGTCAAGATTCATCGGCAGGTCAAAGGTCATCTTTTGTTTTTCTTTACTTTCTCTTTGGCACCAATAAGTTCTAATGAGGGCACATTCTTTGTGACATAAGTTTGTTTTACATTGTTCTAAGTAAACAAAACTTGGTAGAACTAAATAATATTACATTATGTCAAAGTCCCCATAATTAAAAAAAGAATTAATCACCTAATTTGCATAATTCATCATTTGTTTTGTTTTTTATTGTAAAAAAAACCCAAATAATTCTAGATTATTATCCATATGAATGAAAAAGCGCAATGGAAAAAGACTTTCTTAAAGTTAGCATCCCAGCTTCAAACAAAGTAATTTTTTTTTCATCGCGACCAGCAACATTTCGTAGTTTTATTTTGACTTTCTGTACCCGATCGGAAGATCGGAGACCATGTAAAACCTTAGTCATTTCATAAAGATAAGAATGATCACAAAAATATGACACAATTTAATGGTCATAGACGCAAATATGATGACTTTCAAACCCAACAATTTTGCATTGGAGACAAGATACGAGATCGTGTGCGTGTGCATATACACGAGGCTCCGTTCGCCACACACGCCACGCTGTGTGCACACAACGGGTCGGGGAGACCGAAGCCCCGAATCCGACGACAGTCGGCATTAGCATGCCTCTCAAAAACTACATTTTTGCATACACTCTTAGAAATTACAGACTGTTTATTAGCATTAACTCATTGTTGAATGTTTCATTTATCATACTAACCTTGTTGCTGAAGGTTTCACCGTAAGTAAGCGGCCCTTACGGCAGCTTGAAAAATGTTTTGGGTCGTTATTGTTACTCTCCGTTGTCTGATTTAGATGCAACTTGCACCCGAGGAAAGCCGAAAGCCTACTCGTTCAGATGACGTCAGTTGCGAAGCCCTGCGCCCATTCATAAATTCACAAATTTGCATACGAAGTGTGCCGATCGTATTTAATAAGAATCGGGGAGACGCCGAAGTGCGTGCCTCGGTCGGGGAATTACCGGAAGTTGTATTTCTCCATAGGATTGTACAGCGCTGCACTGGCAACACGTGTAAACAGTGTGTGTGTATGTTTTCGATAACGGAAGTGGCTGTGTGAGTGAACACTAGAAGGGTACATACCTGTGGTTATCGGCTCTAAAGCAATCATGCATGAATGAAAAATAAATAATTGCGATACTATCGAAAATCGCGATGATGACGATATATCGTGGATGACAAAAATTGATATCGCCCAAGCCTTGTTTTAACAGCGTTCCACACTTCTCCGAAATTCTTGTTTTGCAATATTTAATTATTTGCACAATGCACTGTGGTACCGGTATTTCTTTCCACTGATAATCAATGATCTTTAACTCCCCTATTAATAATATCAGAAATGTACGACATATTCAATCAAAATGCAAAAAGCACGAAAGTATATTAAGTGGATTGGTATAATAATGATTGTACTTGATGGCACGAAAATACTTGATGCTGCATGTTGGTGGATTTTGGCGGATTTGGGAGTTGGGATGGTTTCTAGCCAAAGTTCCTCGGGGGTTATATTTTTAGGGACCTTATAAACAACATGTATGGATGCATAAAATTACAAACATTTCATCATTTTGAAGAAAACATTCACAATTATCCTGTAAACCATATTTTTCAGGTTCTCTTTGTTCATGAGAGTAAGCTATTGTGAGTTGCACCACCAATCAAGAATGCAGCATTTTTGCTTATGTGACACTAGAGGGCGCTGCCACAGCAACAGAATCAATCAAGAATGCAGCATTATTGCTTATGTGACACTAGTTGTCAGAACTGAGTCAAGGTGAGCAGGATTGTGCATACATTCATTGCTCAAAATCTATAAAAGATATCGTTTCCAATCTATACTTGACTACACTTTCTTTTTCTTAACTGTATCCTCTATCATCTATTAAAGGAAAATCAGTGATTTTGTCATATTTGGATAGAAAAGTGGCGGTTGTATTCAGTGACTAATTATGGCAAATCTGTTATTCTGGGATAGCTCACTTTCAAATTTTAAAAACATTTGTGAAATTAAAAAAAAGATTAATAATAAAATTATATAAAGTTTAAACAAAATTACCGATCTCGCAATAGCAAACCTGTACAAGTACAAATGGAACAGGATGTGTGTAACGTCAATGGGGGGGGATTTATTGCGGTGATGTATTACATGTACGAATAAGTATTCTGTTTATGATCTAATCAATTTCCAAAAGAGAAATTTCCATAGTAAGTAAAAACTTAACACAAAAACATGCCCCCCCCCCCCCATTGACTTACCAGTTTACACACATACTTGTACGCAAGGGTACTCATTTGTTCCAAGAAACCGTGAGGTAGTCACACAAGTTATATGCGCATGTGCACAGCAATTCCAATTAGGTTTGTGTAAGTATGTCAATACCCAAAAATAAATAGCTGAGTAGATTGTAGCAGTCAGTATTAACCCTAACCACCTAGGTATTCTGGCTAGAAACCTTACTGAATCCTCCAAAATCCATCAGTGCACTTTTGGAAACATGCCCTTATCTTCAAAATGCACCATGCATTTTCGTTGATCTTTCATATTCAGAACTTATGGCCTGTACTTCTTGCCAAGTAGTAATTTTATCCCATTTGAAGAGGTGAAAGTACCAGTTTCCAACAGTGCTGAATTTTCCCAAAAAAGTGCCCCTTGGAGGATTTTGCAGGATATGGGGTAGTTAGGAATTTTTATTTTTTTATTTTGTTTTATTTTTTGAAATTTTGTTACTTTAAAGTGTTTTAGAAGGTTGAACTAGACATACGTTTCCAAACCGAATTATACAAATGTTGTCCCTTCCCTTAAATCCTTATTAGAGTGTCGTGGCCGAGCGGTCTAGCTTACCGGACTCGAGTTCTGGTGTTAGCAGCAGAATGTGGGTTCGAATCCCAGCCATGACACTTGTGTCCTTGAGCAAGACACTTAACTATAATTGCTTATAGGGGCAGAGGCAGTTTAACAACTGCCTTGTTCTGGACTAGTTACCCCTCCCAGTCCTATTCGCACCGTGAAGCGGCTGGTTATTAACTTGTCTTGTTTCGGTGTGAGGGGCTGGTTTCTTCAGTGTGGAGTCATTGTAACAACTCAATGACTTAGTAGCCCCCACCTTAGAGTGGCCATTGGCCTTGTGTGGGGCGATTTGCATACAAAAAATTAAAACAATTATCGTTGAATTTTCCCATCTTATTATACAGGGAAGCCAGATTCGGATGCACGCATCGTAGGGCAAGAACGGTACAATGAAGTATTGTATGTTTGGGATGATGTGTCTCCATTCTCCAGTAAAGTAATTACTCACATTGGATTGTATGATCCAGCCAAGCAGAAGAATTCAGTAAGTAATGGGGGAAGGGGAGGGAGAGTCACTCCCTTGCTATAATAAAACAAATTAACCCATCTACTATATCTGCAATTCAGTGGGAAGTACACGTCTATAGGTCAAAACCAGTCAACTGTCTGTTTTGACTGTTGACCCAAATGTGCACACAGGGGAATTTTTGACTGGTTTTTACTGTCATTTTGACCATCCTGAACAATACCAGACAATTATGCTTTTAACCAGTCAAAAATGGTCGACCTCATTTTGACCTGTAAATGTACTTGCGACATGTAAGGTTTGACAGTGTTTGACTCGTAAGTGCACTAGATATACCTTGGCAAGTATATCAACATTTTGACTGATTTTGACCCTTGTAGTAGCAGGAGGGTTAAAACAAAAAATTGCCTTACAGCAAAATATTTGACCTCGTTTTTACCCTTGGAGGAGGTAGTTCAGTGCCCTCAATCAAAATACTTTCTGGGCAAAAATTATGCAAGGGGGCTACTTTTCATGTACATTTTTGTCTACCGCCCCTCCCTTGAAAAAAAATCTCGCTCCATGCTTGCAGAGATAGTGTTATAACCTATTCCATTGCATTGTACTCCAAGAACAATGGATTTGGCCCAATCATGAGGTTGCATTCCACGGTTCTAAAA